>OY744528.1:128822854-129092854 GCA_963556195.1 Sepiola atlantica | reverse complement strand
TTGGAAAATTGTCACTAACGTCTTTAAGGGGCATTCAGAGACGCAAAAATACTTCCATTATGGTCACATGCAAATTGTGCATGTGAATACAATTATATTGAAAGTACATTTCCTAGTATCTCTTCGTTTTTAGGGACAGACATGCACAGACAGAGAAGTGTTCTCCTTGATATATATATATATATATATATATATATATTATATTTCATTTGAATCAAAGGGGAAAACAGTTTTTAGTGGAGGGATTTATTTGGGTCTGTCATCGTTAATTACAAGCCCGGTCACAGGTCGCCACCGGCTGTGTGACAGAATGAAAAAGCGTTCGTTTTGGCGATAACGCCAAGCTAAGAAGAAGATCCCATTTATATTAGGGAGGGGGAGTGAGGCGCCCGTCCCCACCCTCCTTGAGAGAGGGAGACACGCAGGAAGAAAGATAGCGAAGAAGGGGGTGTACGACGATAGACATCTTCAATAAAAGAATGTGCGTTTTTCATGCACAACGACGAGAGAGCTAGTCAGAGTTGGATTGAGACGGAGTTGGACGGTCGCCTGGCGTGCGCCGATGATGGCGTGCGTCGAAGAAAACAAACCGATGAAATACTCGCCATCGCCTTCGCCGTTAATTTGTGACTAAACAATGACTTGTGTAAAGAATTTGCGCACACAGAGAACTAGCGGAATAACTCAGAGAAAACACAACTTTTTGCTAAAGACATTTACGAGTACGGTAGACATGAATCCAATGTAAAATCAATTCTGCTATTTTATTAATAATTACTCTTCTATACAAAAACTTTTCCTTTTATTCTGCTTTGAATGATCTTTCGCCCTCACAGAGCCAACCGGTTGCTGTTCGCCCAGTGATCGCTCGCTGATATAAACAGTTTCAACGTGTGAGTGTGTTTGTAGCTGGACGAGACGACAAGATCGGCGACGTCATCATCATCATCATCGTCGCCATCCTGGCTTAGAGGAATTTTTTATTGCCACTACGACGATCGGTACGAGTGGGAGTCACAATCTGGCACTGCGACCAGGATGTCACACCTTTGTGGTTGACGACCACTGTGCACACGAGTGGGGGTTCATATTTTCAGTGGGGGGGGGGGGGACTCCAGCGTTGAAATGATATATTTCTTATATAGCCTATAACCTTCACTGAGAGGTCTGTAGTCCACATGCCAATTTTCAAGCAATTCTGTCCAGCGGTTTGGGTGAACATAAGATACAAAGATCAGGCGGATGCCAACACACACACAGTTATTATTTTATATATAGATAAATAAAACAAGTTTACAAAATTTAAGATCCTAACTAGTTTCAAAAGAGTGGATGTTTGACGTGTATAAAGTTGGTCCTGTCAGAAATGACTCGATATGATTTGTTCCAACAACATTTATTTAATAAGTATAAGAAATTAAACTAAGAAGCACCCTCGCCCTAGCAGGGTTGCCTATCGGGAGGCTAGAAAATAGGCAGCGTCGTCTCTAGGTAATATTTTCATATGTCGTCATCGTTTCTTTTGTTCTTTTACTAAAAAGTTATTTTTATGCGACTTTCTTTGCTTTTCTGTTTTATCTTCTGTCTTAACAGCTGATTTATATATAGCTCGAAAGTCAACTGGCTTCACATCATCAAGTCGTTTGTGTCGCAACTCATTGTTGAATGGTAACAATATCCCGCTATTTTAGCTTAACAATAAATACATGCAGACGATCATCATCATCATCATCATCATCATCATCATCATCAACCGGTTTATTTGTTGAATCAGGCCACAATTAATCCTCTGATGAGGGTGGGGCCTGATTGTCTAGTCTCGAAATCTAAGTCTTCCTCTCCACTCCTGTCTTTGGCAAGGCTTGATGGAATCCTCCATACCCATGGCCTTCCTATCACGTTTGACTACGTCCTCCCAAGTCAACTTGGGTCTGCCAGTGGTGATGCAAAAGGACTTATTGATGGGAGAGTGACAAACATTGACCATGTATTTGTTTTTTATATAATTAAATTAACGCGGCAAACTCTCCACCCACTTAAAAAAAAATTTTAAATAGTATAACGTGTAAAATTCGGTGCTTAATCGAAAGAAGAAAAATAAAAATATGAGAGATTTCTCCCTATTCCTCTAAAAGTACTATCACTTATTTTTTATCTAGAACTAATTATATATAATATATATATATATATATATATATATATATATATATATATATATATATATATATATATATATATATAAAATATGAGACTAAAAATATACTTTTAGAGAATTGAATCTATAGTGAAATGATTTAAGCTCACCAGTAATTCAATATTTTAAACCCAATTCCTTAAAAACTATTATCATTCGCGGTTCACAGAAGTATTTTAAAATGGCCCCAATTCTCCAAATTACATCCTAATAAGTGTTTTTATTTTTTATCTACGGTTGAACTAAACATCATTCTGTTGAATTTATTGTATTTTGACCATCTCTAACGAAGTCTCCACGAAATCTTTTTTTCCCATCTTTAAATCTTTCGTCACCGGACACTTTGCCAACGGACATTTCCCCAACTGAACAAACTATATTTTTATATCATTTTTATGTACACACTTTTACTTTCCATTACTTTATATTTTTTCTTAAATTTTTTAAAACTTTGAATTTTGGCTATTCCCCTGCCAACTTATCCATCTATGCAATTCCTCTGATAAGAGTTTAATCTTCGAAAAGCCTGGCTTAAGGAAAGAAAAATAAACATGTTTTTATCGAGTACACCTTGCATTGAACAATCGAAGATGAAATAGATTTGTCATCCGCACATTTTTATCTCTCTTCCTTCATGTATCTTATATATATATATATGTGTGTGTGTGTGTGTGTGGGTGTGCATATATGACAAGTTATCATAAGAAATAAATAGTTTAATATTTTTAAACACATATAATCGTTTATATAAAAGCTAAAATAGATAGAGCAATGCAATTTTTTTTCATTAATGCCGCACGCTTATGCTACTGTTTACGTGAGTATTGAAAAATGTCTCAGTTTTAATAGTCTTCCTAGTTATATTAAGTATTTTCTTAAACGAATTCAGTTAAATTACAATGTAATGTTCTGGAGAATATGGTAATACGATACACCAAAAGAGCTAGCTATTCGGGATGAAATATTTATTTCATAGGAAAGAACATATCGATGCTAAAAATCGAGAATCCGACTGACTTTTCTTTATTATATAGATTCGTCAATGACATATTGTTTACACTTGACCATACTTTGTTATTTACATAAAACTATTACAGTGAGAAAAATGAAAAACGAATAACAGAGCAAGGTTATTTATTGAACGAGGCTTTTTAAATATTTGATGCAAATTCTGTCCACATTATGTAAGAATATGATTCAAACGATATTTGAGTTAAATCTCGTGTGATTTTCATGTGAGTTCGTTTTGTTTACACGTGGATTAGGGTTAATATTCGGCAAATTTCGCATTTATTCACTCAATCGAAACTGAGGAAGCGACTTGCGGAGAAAAGCGATATTTGTTGGGATTTATCAAATACCGTGTTTAAAATTAAAAAAAAAAAAAACTGTCAACGAGAAGATAATCCAAACGTCTGGTAGCAAGGGGAAATACGTAAAGACATCAAAAAGGACTTTTCTATTGAAAATAATTTTAAAATGCTGTGTTAGAAATAAATGTTATGATAAAATAATTGATAAATATTCCTGTAATTCTAAAGAATTATTTTTTATAAAAGATACATATTTAGAATTATGTTTTATAAAAGATACATATTTAGATCAAAATATTCAAATTCAAATTTATTGACAAAAAATACCAAAGCCATGTAAAAAAAAAAGACAGAATATATTTACATCTATATACCGATTGAATGTTTGTCGAATGCCACTTTGGATATGGCTGGCTGTTCCACTGTACATAAACACGGACAGAGAATGCTGTCTTTCTTCTGTTGAGATGAAAGCGACGTTGGTACATCTACGATGTACGCGGGAACCACGACTTGGCGCAGGAGTGATTAACTCTTCAAAAGGTCAATTGAAAAAATTCCCGTTGCTAATGTGTTACGCCACAATCAAGTAACTTGGCACCCCGCCGTTCAAGGGAGAACAGATTTAGTATTTGAAGCCGCCTTTTGTAAGTAAGTGTGGAGACTCCAGTCACTATCCTGGTTGCCAACCATTGAATACACTCCAGGTGTACGATATCTTTTTGAAGACAACCATTTGTTTCTTGGATGACATACTCAAGAATCTGCCGTACCAGAGTTATATTTAGAGGACGGAAAGCGACCGCCGTCAGGTTGAGAAAGAATCTCCGGATCAGGTAGTCGGGCATGAGTTAAAATCGTTTCTTAAAATTCTATTTTTAGAAGGAAATATATTTTGAACTAAAATATTGGCTGTGCATACTTAAAATTTTACTTATTGAAAAAAATGGTATGGTCAACAATATTTATTTAGACCGGTAGTCAAGGGCCTGAAATGAATTGAAGACCACTGACCTAAGTGGTTTTATCTGGATCTCCACCTGGTGAGCAGTTCTGTGTTACCGTCTTGGTTTTCTTTCTTCTTGGTTTGGCAGAAAGCATGGATGAAGAGATAACCACAAACGACGTTTAATATTTGTGAAAATAATTTATGCAATTCTGAAGAGCATAGTCACCAGCCGGATGTGTTGCTTCATAAATTCCTACAACCTTTACATTGATATTTGTTTTTCCAACTTGGCCATGAGGGGACACATTTCACAGCAAAATTGCTACTGCGTTGCCTTTCATCAACAGTCTAGCTTAACTACTCACTATTTCAAAATGCCCCTCACTCCAAACACGTGATATTGTTCAACCAATAAGAGCCTTCAGTATCTCTCATCACAACTTTTATAATCGAACATAATTTACTGACACGAGTTTCGAAAGCAAGCAAGGAAAGAAGATACAAAGTTAAGAATGAAACACATCGCGAGTTCTTTTTAATCCATTGAACAGACTAATTCTAATCTGAAAGACAAATTCTAATTCAATCGAATTTATTACGATCGGCTACGAGCTAATATCATTGGAACAGGTATGAATCCCCAAATGTATTTTAATAATGGGTAAAATCGTTTTTTAAAACCTCCAATTGTTCAAAGAAATCTGACCCCATCACAAATCTGTTAAGTTGCAAACCTTCCACCACCTTTTCAATCGCAAAGTTTTTGTTTTGTTTTTGTATGAAAAATTGCAACAATCAACAAATAATGGTTCTAAAATTAGAATCTAAAATCTAAACCAGTTTTTAGATTGCTCTTATTATTCTGCAGATATGTTGCAGACATGTTGCAGATATGTTGCAGATATGTTGCAGACATGTTGCAGATATGTTGCAGATATGTTGCAGATATGTTGCAGATATGTTGCGACTCTCATTTTGGCAAGCTCTGTTATAAACCATTCAACTAACACGGATCGTTACAGACAGTTTGCATTTTGGTTTGAGGAAATGCGACATTTTCTTGCGACGTGACCGCAACGTTGCGGCCGACTATTTTCCTCGACCCAACTGACCATTTATCCTCAACGTTGTCACGTCTTCCTCGTGGCAATTGTGCGAAGTTCTGTAACTGAAATGTTCCGCATTAGCAACTGGTCAAATCAGATCAGAATATTTTGCCTTTACTTAAATTGGGTGGACAAGTTATCACATTGCGCCAACGTTGCAGGGAGGGGGGGGGAGATATAAAAAAAACCGTTAAGGTGTGGTCTTACCAGAAACACGAGTTGTATAAACTATGTTAAATGAACATTTACTGACTAAGAATGCATCTTATATCCAAGTAAAATTGTAGTTCTATAAATGTTTTGTTATTTAATAATGTTTTCCTTGATTTTCATTCACAAAACTCTATTCATGTTAAGTTAGCACTTGGAAGCTGGTGACCTATTCCCTCAAAATTTCATTTCTTTCCATTTATAATTAATATGCATGCCTATTTATAATTAATATGCATGCCCATTTATAATTAATATGCATGCCCATTTATAATTAATATGCATGCCCATTAATATGCATGCACGCCCGTATATATGTCCCCTTCATCTTCCTTACTTCGCTACAAAAGCAACATTTGTGTAACGTTCATGTAACATTGTATTAACGTCATTTTTAATGCTGCGGAATGCATTTCGATTAAACATTACAAAAATGGATTCATTATTTAGATGTGTATTTAGATCTGCGCGTTTAGTGATGAAAATGCTATTTGAAATTGAAACGTGGCAGATCGATGACCGACTTATATGATAAAGAAATATTCCGGCTAGGATCAAAGTGTAGTATATTCCAGCTATTGGGGATATTTTAAGTAGGGTGGCTTATAGAGTAAACGTGGTATTATGGTGACTGCTAATAAGTCTAGCTAACCCGACGGACCACCGACTCTCCCACTCCTTACACTTTTGATGCCTTGTGCCTAGTTTGTTAACATTTTATAACCATGTTCTTTTGGCAAAGAGATAATTCTAAAGTGTAGTATCTGTTCTGTCTTCGATCAAAGGAGAAGATTTCTAGAATGAGGCGACTCGTATTTTTATCAAAATCCAGAATACCCCTTTTCAGAGATCTAGATTTTCCCGACATTAAAAACTTACCACGTGTTTAATTTTGCCCTCGTGAAGGGGGAGTAACTAGTGATCTGCTTATAGGGACGCATCTAAAACTGCAATTCTAAAGTGAAGCCTGAGAGACCGATTACAATTTCACTAAAAACTGAAGCGTGACAGATCGACCGTGAAACGTGTATTTTTATTCTTTTCTTTAATATTTAGTAAAAGTTGTTCAGCAAGCAATTTCCATTTAATTATTATGATATCCTGTTGAAGTTCGGAGCATATGTTCGCCCCAAAAGCTGGTTAGATGATTATCTAAGCAGATGTCGTTTCGACCGGAAAACAGTATAGCATGTGGACGTAAAAGGTGGAAACATCAAACCATTTTTTTTTATGTATCATTTGGATGTTCTCATCTTGAGTGTTATTCTCACAACGTTTCGGCCGATGTAACCTCCGACCGTCTTCAGGTGTATCTTGTCGAACTCGGGGATTTGCACGGAATTTCGAATGGAACCCTTTATTTAATCCACGAGGGGGTGGGGTAACATGCCTCGTGTTACATCGACCATGACCGGGTAGAAGTCTTCAGTAATTCGCAACAATCCGTGGCGTAACGGATAAAGTACTCAGTAAAATTCAATTCTAGGTGTAGTCTTTTCAAGGTTGAAGGTTCAATCCTCAGTACAGGCGATACTAGGAATTCTACTTATTCATGGCTGGCGGAACGAGAGAATGCTACCCCGATGGATTTAATAAAGGGTTCCGTTAGAAATTCCGTGCAGATTCCCGAGTTCGACAGAAAGATTCCCGAATTCGACAAGACACGCATGAAGAAGGTCGGAGGTTACATCGGCCGAAACGTTGTGAGAAGAACAGTAGTTCGAATAATCCAAATTATACAAATTATCAATCCTCATCTCAAAAATTCAGAAACATTTTTTCAATATAAAATCCGAAAAGTATAAATATTTCAATGATATTTTTAAAATATCGCTTCAGTAATTAAAGCATCGCTCTCATTTTGAAACATTACGTAATTAGAAAAAAATCAAAATCTATACTAATATGAGTGGCATCTTTCTATCTGTGGGGGTTTGTGTCCGCTACTTTTAGCCTATAAGACACACGAACTTGATATCTTGTAGGAATTATCCTCTACCTATGCAAATTGTCGTAAGGGGTCATTTTTCTTTTCTTTTTTATAAAAAGAGTGTCTGTAGTAGCGTTGTCGAAAAAATACTTACACCCCTCTTATAAAATGAACTATTCCGAGTATTAGCGATAACAATGCTAACCTTTGGGGGTGTGGTGGTAGTACAACACAGACGGGTCGTTCCCCATATACATTACAAGCCAATTACACACTTGTAACTACCTGTTATATTGCCCACTTTCAGTAATAAACTATTTTATATTTGTTGGCCGTTCGACTTATTACTAAATACCTTCCAACAAAAGAAAGCATGAAACTCTCGACTGAAATTTAGTTTTTCTCATACTTTTTTTAATCAGCTTTAAACTAAATTAACGAACAAATTTTTAGCATTTTCTTCTACACTCTCATGAAATGTGAAATGAACACTTTTATAAACCCATAACTTGAGAAATGTAAGCTCTATTTTGTTGAAAACTTATTTTTCATAAAGTGTATACTTTTTATTTTCTGTATATTTTTATTTTGTATTTATGTTTTTTAAAACTAATATCGGGTATGGTTTGTAGTTTCGTAGCTTGATACCAAGTTGAGAGGAGGAAAGCCGAGGCCAATTCTGAGGGGAATTTCGGCAACGGAACATTCGGCAACGGAAATTTCGGCAATTTTGGCAGAGTAAGAAAAATTCGGCAATTATGGAATAAATAGCGATTAAAAATAGATTTTAGAACCGTTCTTGCGGAGAACATAGTTGTAAATATGCGCTACCTCCCACCAACAAAGAACACTTAGTGTTTTTGGTACTTGTGCAGTTTACGGACCGGGCTATTTTTTTTTAGGTAAGATTTTCAAGTTAAATTAAAATTTTACGATATAATTGTAAAAAGTCCCCCCCCCCTCATAATATTTAAAAATAAATATTCTAGAATATTTACTGGTGTTTTAAAGCAAATGAAATCGATTTTTCTAATTGTTCGTTGTAAGAACACGGTTCTGGTACTATCTTTTCCAATTAATAAAAAAAAGTTGTAAATTACGAGATTAAATCCATCATAATGTATTTTGGTTTCTTCGTAAACAAGTAATCCATTTTAATATTTTGTTAATAGTTGAAAAAAATGTCAATTACTTCGTGACTGTTTGAAATTTGAAAGGAATTTGGAAGTATTTAAACTATCGAATCGAAAGTCATTTAAACTGGCTTTAAAATTCTTAGCCAATCGTCATGTATTTAAAAAGGCAAAATTGTTTTTTGTCATGAAATAAATTCAGTGTTTTAATATCTGGTGGCCATGTTGCCGAAAAATAGTTTTAACTAGAAACTTTATTTACTACATTCTTTCGTTTTCTGAATTTTCCGTTGCCGAAATTCCGGGCACCGAAAATATTAGGGGGGGGGGGGACTCGCTTCCCTCTAAGGTAAAATAGGGGCCAAATTCCCCTCCCCCTAATATTTCGAAATAAATATTTTTCAATAAATATTTACTGTTTTTTTTTCAAACCATTCTAATCTTTTCTATTTTGTGTGTGTGTGGGGGGGGGGGGGAAGGGGGCTAGGCCCTCTATCCTCTAGTTTTATGGGCTAATTCCCCCGCTCCCAATATTTTAAAATAAATATTTAAAAATTTTCCATGTCGATTTTGCGAAGTTTATGGGGGGGGGGGGGGTCTAGGAGAGGGAGGCTAAACGCGGGGTTAGGAGAAGGGGATAGGTTGCACCATTCCCGGTGCACGGACAAAAGCCCACCGGACAAAATCCACCAAAATAATTCAAACATGGACTTTTGCCCACCAACGAAAAAATAAATTGTTTTTACTAATTTTAAAAAATTATCTTTTTATATTTAATTTTTTTTTTTTACAATTTTCAATAACTCTTTGTAATTTTTTTTTCTTTGACAAAAACTTTTTATTTCTATTTTTAAACATTTTTCCGGTATTTTTTTAAATACTGCATTATTTTAAAGATTACATCATAAAAAAACACGCACCCTTTTTACTACTAACCCTAAGTCCGGGTGATAAAACGAAAAATACATTTTAAAAAAATGTATTGTTTTTTTTTTCCCGGAAAGAAAAACAATTATTTTAGAATGCATGTTGGAGGATCAGTTTTGCATATAATTTTAACATAAAATGATTCACCATTTCCGGACCATTCTAACTTTTTAGGGAAGTTAACAGTTTTTTGTAATGGGAGATAAATTCTATGCGTTGTTTTTATTCTACTTTTTAAAGCGATTACATGTGGTTTTACGACCTTGCGGGTTGGACTTAGGGTGAATTGTAAAAATATTTAGTTAACCGCTACAAACAGTTAAAATGGCTCGGAAAAGAGGCTATCATTTTACGTTAAAGTTATATGCGCAACTAATCCCCTACTCTAAATTTAAAAAAAAAAAACACAACATATTTTCAGTGTGTTCACACGTAATCTCCTAAAAAAGTAGAATCTATTTTTTTTCGGGAGGTGGAGGGGCGGGGGCTATTTTTATGTTTTCCCTTTACGTATTGTATCCAAGATTTTGATAAACGCATTGTGACATTTTCATCTATATTTTTCTTTTGTACCATATTTTCATATTTATCAACTTGTGCCATTTTACCTAAATTCAGTCAAAATAGCAATTTGATAGATAGTTTATCAATCATCAGTTTTCAAATTCTCCATTAATCAAAAATTGATTTAATTAATTTCAAAGGGAAGTAAGCATTAGGTTTAAAGAATTTCAAACCGAAAAAATACAAACAAACATTAATTATTTCAGCGTTGACCGGACAAACAGCCAGGATCAGGGCGACGCCAGCGAAAAAAAAACTTGTCCACATACTCTCTGAAAGGCGTCATATAAACGTTTAACAAATAGGTGTGAAAAAAAATTTGAACATTTCAAGGGATAGACGTAAGTGAACTCTGGAAACTGAAATTCATAAAAAAATCAAATTAAATGCGTAAACTGAAATTCATAAAAAAATAAATCAAAAAAAAAAAAAAAAAAAAAAATTAAAAATTAAATGCGTAAAGTACTAAAAGTAACTTTTTAGAGATCCAGATTTAAAAAAATAATAATACTTACAAAATTGAATCCACTAGAATGCATTTTGGTTTCTTCAGAAACAAGTCAGTTATTTTAATTTTTTATTAATTAGGGCCCTCCAAAACATAACATAGAATTGCTGACGTCACAGGTTTTGCGTTCTTTAAGAAATCCATACATCTGCGTTACTTCTATTGTTTGTTTTTTTGTTTTTTTAAATCTCCCTAAAATAAAGTTATACTTATAGGACATTGTTTTAAAATAAAATAGTTTATTTAAATATTTAATTATCGAAATGGGAAAAACACATTCTTTATCGGTGGCCGAAAACTTCGGCAACAGAAAATTCGTCAATGGAAAATTCGGTAACAGAAATTCGGCAACAGAAAAAGTAAGTTTAACGTTTTAGCCGTTTGTATATATTTTTTTTCTTTTGTAAAAGTTGTCCATTTCATGAGAAACGATGCCGATGTGACATTTATAACGACAGCTAACAGAACAAAAAAGAAAGGGTTAAAAAAACAAAAAAACAAATATTAAATGATGCCAAAGGAAAAATGAGTTACTCTTCTCCCTGGATAAGTTTATTTGTATTTTAACGTATATTAAAGCGTTTTTAGTGCGATTTAAAACTAGTTTCGGGACGTTAAAATTGAAAAAACAAAATGGACCTATTTGATCACGTGACGTCCCGACACCAGTTTTAAATCGAACTAAAAACGCTTTAAAATAAGTTAAAACACAAATAAACTTATCTAGGTAGGTAGAAGAGTAACTTATCTTGCCTTTGGTAACATGTATTAGTTGCCTATTTGTTATTTTTTACTCCTTGTTCGTTCTGTTAGCTGTCGTTATAAATGCCCTGCCGATGTATCGAGCAGGCACGAACTTAAACAACCGGTCATTAGAAATGAACCTATTCATCACTTTTCACACCTAAATGTAAAGTGATTTAAATGAGCTGACACCGAAAAGGGCATTTATTTCAAAGAAATCTTCTGCCATTGGCGCTTTCATTTTTATTTTTTACTTCATTTTGGAAGGATATTTTAAATTTTACAGCTATGAAGAAAATATTCTCAAAGTCTCCATGGTATTTTTGTCTTTGACAAACAAATAAATAAATAACTATGAATCATAGAGAGAAAAAAAAACTACTGCTGTTTTTTTTTCTTTGTGACCTCCTTCCCCCGCCAACATTCAAATTACTTTAAATAACATTAATTGGTGTCCATTTGAATAAAAATAAAAATCTTATTTTAAATAAAAATTGAATAAAATTTTAAAACTCCTTTTTTGTCATGAAATGATCTTCTAAGAAGAATGTATGCCACCCACAATATTGGATTAAATTTTTTTTAAATATAATAATATAATAAGGAATGTTTTCAAAAGTTGTTTTTTTTCCTCAAATTTCTTACTTGGTACTTGGACAAAGGCTCACCGGACAATAAGTCACCACAGAAGCAAAGATTAAAATTGCTGACTTGTTGAAGAATAAGCCAAAATGCATTCTGGCGGTTTAAGATGTCAAAAATAATTAATTAATGGTAAAAATTACTTAACGTATAACCCACATGTTCAGGTAACATAGAAATGAAAATTGCTCACCCATTTCCGATTAAGCTTTAATTAAGTAATTGTTGTTGATAGGTAAAAAAATATTTATTATTTCAGTTATGATACAAGTATAATTTCTGCTATTGCATTTTGAATTCAATAAATAGGCGAAAAATTATAAAGAAAAAAAAAAAATTATCGGACACCCACACCAAGGATAGAACCAAGGACTTGTAGCAGTTACCTCCTCCTTTAAAAACGTAACTACACCGGTTTGCCGGTAGGTGTCGCTTTTTCACCGACAGGTGTCGCTGTAAAGCGACACCAGAGTTATCTGCCCTTCGGACTATAAGAGCCGGTGCAAAACGGAAATTCTCTCTCTTTTTTCACCGACCAGCATCGGAGAACAACGCTGGCACCAGCGCTCCGTTTCGCTCGCCTTTTGGCCTCGACAGAATGACGCTGACACTAGCGTTCCGTTTCTCTCTTCTCTGCTCGGCAGAACGACGCTAATACACTAGCGCTTCGTCTCACGCTTTTCTCTTGAACTGGTCTCAGCAAAACAACTACCAACACACGTTTCTTCCGTCAACACGTGGGCAAACAACGGTAAGAGTTCTCAACTCGTTTTCTTTGTGTACGGCTTTCGAAGACTTTTCCTCTAGCCGGATTCATTCATTTCTTCTTATACCTTTTTCAAGAACTGTTTTTCCATCGACACACATGCATACATCACACACTTCATCATTCCACGTACACACACGTTCAATAAACGTTATTTGAACTATCTCCTTTTGTCAGAAATTTATTTTCTTCTTCTTCTTCTTTTCTTTTCTTCTTCTTCTAAAACCCCCTTTTTTAAGAACTTGTAATGAATGACTGCTGCTGATGGCACGTGTCGGTGTCTGAAGCGTGGGCGTTTGACGCCGGAAGCCGTTGAAATAACCGCGAAATTCAAGTTAGTTGCTGAAACGATCTCGAGCTGGAGAGGTCGGTCGACTCAACTCGGACATGAAGAAGTCCTAAAAACAAGAATGTTAAAACAGGAATATGTAGAGAGCATGCCTGTAAAAATCTTCAAAGAAGTTGGAGTTTCAACTAGTGTTCGAGGTTGAATATTTACGTTGGACGGAGAAGTCCACTGAATTCTAAAAACAGAAACAAGGAAGATATTCATTTGAAAGGCAAATGTGCCTTTGGAAAAGACAATACGAAGTGTGTTCTGAAAGATGTCTCCAAATGAAGAGTTGACGTGGAAGAGTGCCACTATTCTCAAAAGGAGTCGATCGAAGAAACGATGCGATGTTAATGAAAAAAGATGAACAATCAAAGGAAACAAACAGCGCGAACAAAAAGGACTTTTCTATATTCTTCTGGTATTTTTTTATTTTACTAACAAAATTCTTTCAAGTAAGTTTTCTCTTTTTTCTGACATGTCTTTCCTAGCAAAGTTAATAAGCCTTCGGGCAGCATAATTAGGACTTTATTTATGCAGCCTTTCCGTGTGTCCATCGGAACTTAAATTCAGTCTATGAAGTGAACTTTGAACAATGACTTTCTGCCGAACTCATTTTACCTATTTTCTTTTTCTTCAATAAATTATTTGTTGTTTAAAATAGCTTGTTTTTTTTCTCTTACTGTTTATTTAATTGTCTAGTTATTGCCCGAGGTCCTTACGTGTATCGATTTTGGCCTGTACGTGGTTAAAATTGCGATATTCTGCATAAATAAAACTCTAGGTCTCTGTGTTCTATTCTGTGTCTATGTTTAAACACAGAGGCGTTCGGCCTAATGGTTTCTACGCTCTGTCTTACTAAGAATAGTGAGCGAGACCATTTCTATCTGCCTATCGTTTGGGAGTGGTTCTATAAACACTATTTTATTGTACTGTAAAGGTAGTCGTTTGTGCCCAAACTGTATATAGACTTATCAAGGTTCACTGGACTGAAGAAGCTGCTTTATAGTCAATTAATGATTTTCTGTTTAATCTTCGTCGCTGCTTTGAGTTCATTGTGTAATTTATCTTGCGCGCGTGCGTGTCGCCATTTTATTGTCTCCGCGTGGTGAGTCAGCCATCTTGTCTTGTTCAGTTTAAGTTGGCGGGAAAATTTGGCGCCAAGTGTAGGTGTCACTGTCTGTAGTAACCCCCCCCTCTCTTAGTACATGTAGAAAGGAGTCGGTGGGGAGGGATTTGAAAAATGGCGAGTTTAACAGCAGATGTCTTGTTGAAAAAAATAAAATACGCTAAAGATAAAATATTAGTCGTATTTGAAGTGTTAAAATCTTCTAGTGAGATAGAAGAATCTAAATATATTTTGTGTAAAGAACAGATTGATGAATATCTGAAAGACGTAGTTCGGTTGGAGGAACAAGTTATGGATGCTTATCTCTCTGATGGTGTAGACGATGAGTTAGTGGAAAGTTTTAATAAGGGAGCTGCCTTATTTAAAATACAAGTGATAGAAAAATTAACTACGTTTAAGCCTTGTAAAAAAGACGTTGACGAGAATTCCAGAATTAGTAAGGGGATAAAAGGCATCGATTTAACCCCTAAAATAGTTTGTCCCAAGTTTAGCGATAGGGATCTGGAAACGGATAAGTTAGCTTATCTAAACTTCCATAGAGAATTTTTGAATTGTGTAGCTAATCTTGATAGTGACGCATTAAGATTAGTGATATTGAAAAACCATCTTTCTGGTTATGCCTTTCATGTGATAAAACATCTGTCTGTATCAGATGAAAATTATCGAGTAGCTTTGGACTTGCTATCGAAAGAGTTCTTAGACGAAAAGTGTATCGTCGACTCTATATTTTCGTCCATGTTGAATGAAAATCGCATGTATAATAATAATGTCGTAAAGAAATTCCTGACTAAGATGAAGACCCAATTGTACGAGTTAAAGAACTCGTTCGGTTTGGATTTCTTTGAGAGTAATTCTCCGGGAAATCGTTTGTTAAGTCACATTGTATTCAATAAACTGACAACTTCCTTTAAGTCAGAATTAATACATAAGGTGAACGGAAATTATCCCTCTTTGAGCCAAATTCTGGAGAATAGTGTTGAGATATTTAAAACACTGGAGTTTTGTGAACACGATTCGAGATATCGTAAAGTTGATTCCTTTAGGGAAAAGAGTAAATTCAGGCCTTTCGAACCTGAAAAGAAACCTTCCACGTTGAAAAATTTTCATGTTAAAACACATAAGGTTAAGTTTAAGTGTTGTTTTTGTAGAAACGATTATCATCTGTCTCGTGACTGTAATAAGTTTCCCTCTTACGAAGAAAGACTTAAAAGATGTAGCGAATTAAAGTTATGTGCTAGGTGTACTAGCTCTTATCATCTGAAGAATTTGTGTCCTTATGAAAAAAACGATAAGATTACGTGTTGGTCGTGCGAACAGTCGGGACACTTGTCCGCCTTGTGTCCGAGTTTTCTCAAACCTGTGGTGAAGTCAAATATTTGCAGGTTGAAGAGTAGTTCTTCATTGTTGCCTGTGATAGGTATCACAGTTGAAGTAGGTGGCGAATTTCACACCGTAAATTGTCTGCTAGACACTGGTAGTGAACGGTCTTATATGGGTAAAAGATTTTCTGATAGATTTATGAAAGAAGAGTTGTCTTCCTTGCATCGTCGAAAATACGTAATAAAGACCTTTATTGGTAGCCAAGAGAAAGACTTGAATGAAGTAACATTGAAGGTGTCCTTTCCCGATGTTGCGAGAAGTATAAATTTTCTGATGGATGAACAGTTGGATTTGTCCTTCAGAATGAAGGGGTTGGAGGAGGTGATCAGTAATTTGAAGAAAAGCGACGTTAAACTTGCTGCTGATTTCTCCGAATTGAGAAGTGATGTTCTTGAAATATACGGTCTGATAGGGATTGATGTGATTAGATTTCTGGGACCCTTAAGATTAACAAAGATTAAAAATGGTTCTGCTTTTGAGTCCTCGCTAGGTATGATATTATTTGGCGACCCCTCTGATTTTGAACCACATATGGAGATTGGTTTAAATTATAATCAAGTCATCGGTGAACATGCTTCTTGTGATGTGACCCATGTTTACTTTGCTCTAGAACCTAAGTCCAACCATCTGGATCCTTGGAATGGTCTTGATGGAGCTTCCGTGGACAGAGGTATTGAACAAATGTTCAAATTGGAATCATTAGGGATAGTTAATGAAGTTAGTAGTGATTACGACAGAAAGAAAATAGAAGAATTCAGCTCCTCTATTGAATACAGAGATAATAATTACTACATAGGTTTGTCGTGGGACTTAGATAAATTAAAGAAAGTACCCTCTAACCATAGAGTATCGTTAGCTGTCCTAAATAAAGTAGTGGACAGATTATCCTCTCAGAACTTATATTCTGAGTATTGCAAAGTCTTCCTAGACCAGGAATGTGAGGGTGTGATTGAAAGAATCCATCCGACTCCTTCGGAGTTCTACAAGTATACGTGGATACCGCACCGGCCAGTCTTTAAAAATGATGTGCAGTGCACGACTAAGATTAGGCCTGTTTTCAATTGCTCGTTGAGGGTAAATAATAAACCTTCTCTCAACGATTGTGCTTATAGTGGCATAAATCTGTATACTGACATGTTGGAACTTCTGTTCAAGTTTAGAACAGATAATTATGTATTATTGGCTGACATCAGAAAGGCGTTTCTGATGATTAGACTAAAGAATAACTTTGACAAAAATAGATTCTGCTTCTTTTTAAAAATAAAAGATGAATTAGTGTGTTTTCGATACAAAACTCTGATATTCGGGTTTGTGTCTAGTCCCTTCATCTTAAGTTACGTAGTGAAGCACCACGTTGAGAAGCACTCATCGGGACCTTGTAGAGACATGTTGTTAAAAAACTTTTACGTAGATAATCTAGTGAAAACACATGGGTCTCCTGATGAATTGTTGAAACTCTATACCGAGGCTGTGAATGTCATGGAAAAGGGAAGCTTCTTATTGAAAACGTGCTGTAGTAACAGTAAATTGGTGTCTGCTCGCATTCGAGCAGATAACAATTACTCTTCTCATGGGGTGCCCTGTGAGAAAGTACTGGGGTATTGGTATGACCCTGAGTCGGACGAAATTGGTATCTCCAAAGGTGAAGTTAAAAAGTCAGTCTCCACAAAAAGAGATATGCTATCCGTTAGTTCGTCTGTATTCGATCCGTTAGGTTTAGTATTGCCTATAACTATAAAAGGAAAAATTATATTAAGTCAAGTTTGGAAATCAGGAGTGGCATGGGATCAGGTAGTTCCTGATAGCTTGTTGTCTGTTTGGAATAGTTTTCAGGCAAATCTCCGAGATGTTCAAAAAATTGGTTTTGAAAGATGTTCAGTACAAACCAATTCGCCTGTTACCTTGATCGTGTTTTGTGATGCTTCGAATCTTGCTTATGGCATAGTCGAATATATGTATCAGGGAGGAGAGGCCAGGCTATTTTATGCGAAAGCCAAAGTGGCTCCTTCTGTTAAAAGAACTCTTCCTACGTTGGAATTACTAGCTGTATATCTGGGAATTAAGCATCTCCTTATTTTGATTGAAATGTTTCCCAAGCTGTTTGAGGAAATTATCATTGCTGTAGATGCACAGGTAGTGCTATCTTGGTTGTTGTCTGAATCTGTACACACTAAGTGCAAGTTCGCTAAAAATCGTTTGAAGGATATAAAATTCATTATGAATGAGATAAGTTGTAAGGGTTATACCTTAAAGTTCAAGTATGTAAGTACTAGTGAAAACCCTGCAGATTTGTTAACTAGAGGCGTTTCCTTTAGTAAGTTTAAAAAGGATAAAAACTTTTGGATTAGAGGTCCAGTATGGTTACAGACAGAAAAGTTGAAGTGGCCTGACTATAAGTTGGATTGCATTAGTGACAAATGCAAGACCTTGGTAACTGCTTATACTGGCTTGAATGGGGATTCTAACTCATGTGTGGTTGAGTTAGAAAGATTCTCTTCTCTCAAAAGGTTGATAAGTACCTTAGAGATTGTGTTTAAATTTATTGCCAAGTTAAAGGGCGATAAGCGTGATGTCAATTTTACATCTGAGGCAAAGTCCTATTTGATTAAGGTTACTCAGAGTGAGTTTTTCGCTGAAGAAATAAGTTTTCTGAAAAGTAAAGTTGAAAGTAATATTCCTTTGTTGGTGAATAAGTTGAACCTAATTTTGGATGACAACAATTTGTTACGTTGTCGGGGACGTATAGAAAACTCTGAATATTTTTCCGAAGAAGTGAAAAGTCCTGTTCTGCTGCCTAAAATGTGTCACCTAACCAGTTTGTTGGTGATGGAGTGTCACATAAAATGCAAGCATTTGGGGATTGCTGCAACGCTTGATAAGGTGCGCAATTCTGGGTTTTGGTTACCCAAGGCCAGGCAGGCCGTCAAGATTGTTCTTGCTAGTTGTATGGTATGCAAGAAGTTTAACTCCTTGTCTTTTCGTTATCCTAAGATGACAAACCTACCCAAGCATCGAGTTAATCTTATCAGACCTTTCTACCATACGGGGATAGACTTCACGGGTCACCTGTGGGTAGAGGACGGTAGTAAAGTAAAAAAGATGTACATATTGCTATTCACTTGTCTTAGTGTGCGTTCTATACATATGGAGTTGGTTGAAGAAATGAGTACTCAATCGGTAGTGTTAGCCTTTTTGAGGTTCTTCAATGTATATGGTGTGCCATCACACATATACTCAGACAATGCTTTATCCTTTGTTGCTGGGTGCGACTTAGTAAAAGAAGTTCTTCTCTCTGATGGATTCAGAGGAGATTTGGAAATGTGTAATATAAAACACTGCAGGATTCCTTCGTATTCTGCTTGGTTCGGAGCAATATGGGAAAGGTTGATAAAAACTGTCAAGTGTTGTCTATTCAAAACAATTGGTCGCAAGAGGTTGGATTACTTTCAACTGCTAACCATTTTGTCTGACATACAAAGAGCGGTAAATGATAGGCCTTTGACTTATCGTTGTAGCGATGATGCTTCCCTGGAAGTCATCTCTCCTAGTGCCTTTATGCGTTTTTCTCCTGGGAAAACCGTGTTCTTGAACCTTGAAAACGATTCTTGTTTAGAAGTGCCCCCGAATCGAGTGGATTTGATCGAGAGTTTGAAAGGTAGAAAATATGTTAAGGATAAGAATCCTGACTATGTTTACTATTAGACTGTAAGTGAGCGATCCTTTTCTTTTTCTTTTTTTTGTTCGGGAGAGTGTCAGAAATTTATTTTCTTCTTCTTCTTCTTCTTTTCTTTTCTTCTTCTTCTAAAACCCCCTTTTTTAAGAACTTGTAATGAATGACTGCTGCTGATGGCACGTGTCGGTGTCTGAAGCGTGGGCGTTTGACGCCGGAAGCCGTTGAAATAACCGCGAAATTCAAGTTAGTTGCTGAAACGATCTCGAGCTGGAGAGGTCGGTCGACTCAACTCGGACATGAAGAAGTCCTAAAAACAAGAATGTTAAAACAGGAATATGTAGAGAGCATGCCTGTAAAAATCTTCAAAGAAGTTGGAGTTTCAACTAGTGTTCGAGGTTGAATATTTACGTTGGACGGAGAAGTCCACTGAATTCTAAAAACAGAAACAAGGAAGATATTCATTTGAAAGGCAAATGTGCCTTTGGAAAAGACAATACGAAGTGTGTTCCGAAAGATGTCTCCAAATGAAGAGTTGACGTGGAAGAGTGCCACTATTCTCAAAAGGAGTCGATCGAAGAAACGATGCGATGTTAATGAAAAAAGATGAACAATCAAAGGAAACAAACAGCGCGAACAAAAAGGACTTTTCTATATTCTTCTGGTATTTTTTTATTTTACTAACAAAATTCTTTCAAGTAAGTTTTCTCTTTTTTCTGACATGTCTTTCCTAGCAAAGTTAATAAGCCTTCGGGCAGCATAATTAGGACTTTATTTATGCAGCCTTTCCGTGTGTCCATCGGAACTTAAATTCAGTCTATGAAGTGAACTTTGAACAATGACTTTCTGCCGAACTCATTTTACCTATTTTCTTTTTCTTCAATAAATTATTTGTTGTTTAAAATAGCTTGTTTTTTTTCTCTTACTGTTTATTTAATTGTCTAGTTATTGCCCGAGGTCCTTACGTGTATCGATTTTGGCCTGTACGTGGTTAAAATTGCGATACTTTTGTTTGTTAATTATTACTCTGTCTTTGCATGCAACATTGCTTGATTCAACTTTACACGTTTATAATCGGGGGAACACGACCCTCGACCTGAACATTGGTGACCCCGACGTGATAGCTTTGTTGTATGTGGCGGAGTAATTAATTTCGTACAAAAACAAAAAAAATATATATATCATTTCTCGTTTTTTCTTTCGTGGTGAAACGAATTACGCATCCATCTTTTTCCTTTTTTTTTCTACCCACGAGGTAGAAATATACAAACAAACAAAAGAAAAGAAGCCCCCGTCTCCATTTTTCCTGGCCACGCGGAAATACCCAAACAAAGAAAAACAAACATTTCTCGGCTCTCTCCGAGTATAAAACAAATTACAATTTCATTTTTTTTCTTCTTCTCTTTCTCGACCCACGTGTCGGAAAATTATATACAAAGAAAAAGACAAACTTTTGCCAATCCTTTTTTCTTCTTTTTTATCGACGAACAAAAGGACCTTACAAGACGCCACTTCCTTTGTTTTGAACACGTGGAGATAAAAAGAAAACAAAAGAAAACAAACGCTCACGCTGCCCATCTTTTTCGTGACCACGTGTTGATAAAAAAATTCAAAATAATGCCGCCATCTTTTTCACGTTGAAATGAAAATTCAAACAAAAAAAGAAAATACGAATTTATTTTCTGTTTCAACAACAAAAAAAAAGGAAGCCGCCATCTTTTTTTTCTAACAACGTGGAAATGAAAATTCAAACAAAAAAAAAAGAAAATACGAATTTTTTTTTTTTTTTTCTTTCTTTTCGACAACAAAGAAAAAAGAAGCCGCCATTCTTTCTCTACGTGGAAACTAACATTCAAACAAACTAAAACGAAAACAAAAAACGTCATTCCGTGTGTTAAACAAATTACGGCTCCATTTTTTTTTCTTTTTCCCTTCTACCCACGTGTTGGAAATATATACATAAAAGAAAAGAAAACTACAAAACAAACAACACACGATGTCGAACATCACCAAGCCTCAAGACTTAATACTGGTTGTAAAAAGTCAGGCTCAGCAAGCACCAACATCACCCTTCAAGGGCTACCAACCCTCTTCAACAACTGGACGTTCATTGATAAACAGGAGGACACATCAACTTGAACAACCAACTCTTCCCGGACATTCATCAAACATTTCCGGACATCACTGACGACACTATGGAAGAAATCACACCAGTTCAAAATGAGTACAACTGCACAAGCACGACTAAATACTCAACAACTGGACGTTCGTTGATCAACTGGGGACACATCAACTCGAACGACACGCACCAACACCAGTACAGACCCACTTGTACCTGGACCTGCTAACTC
Source organism: Sepiola atlantica (assembly GCA_963556195.1). Taxonomy (NCBI): domain Eukaryota; kingdom Metazoa; phylum Mollusca; class Cephalopoda; order Sepiida; family Sepiolidae; genus Sepiola; species Sepiola atlantica. The sequence continues at coordinate 129,071,007 of OY744528.1, read as the reverse complement.
ATTTGCAGACATGTGTGCATCTGATTTTGACCATAGTGTACCACCGATCTCAACAACTAGATGTTTGTTCATCAGCTCCACAACACGGACTAATTAACATGAACAACATCAACAACTGCACAGACTCACTTGTGCTCATTCATCAACGCCTGCACAGACTCACTTGTGCTCATTCATCAACACCGCACAGACTCACTTGTGCTCATTCATCAACACCGCACAGACTCACTTGTGCTCATTCATCAACACCGCACAGACTCACTTGTGCTCATTCATCAACACTGCACAGATTCACTTGTGCTCACTCATCAACACTGCACAGATTCACTTGTGCTCACTCATCAACACCGCACAGACCCACTTGTGCTCACTCATCAACAACCGCGCAGACCCAAGCACCAAACATTCCCGGACAACACTGACAATTCGACGTTTGTTCATCAGCTCTGCATCACGCAGACTAATCAACATGAACAACGCCACCAACAAGTGCAAATTCACTTGCACTCAACATTTTTCGACCGCAAACTCACTTGCGCTCAAACTTGATGCGGACCCAAACAACATGCAGATCCACATGCGTTACAAACACTCAATTCCGCAGACGCACTTGCGATCAATCATTCAATACAGATGCAGAAATAAGTAGCGTGCACACTACTTTTTCTAATCTTCAACAGCAAAACAGACATACCCACAAAGAATGCTTTTCATCTACAACTGTACATATTGAATAATATTTTCATATTTTTCAATCTGGGGGGGAGTCCTTGTAGCAGTTACCTCCTCCTTTAAAAACGTAACTACACCGGTTTGCCGGTAGGTGTCGCTTTTTCACCGACAGGTGGCGCTGTAAAGCGACACCAGAGTTATCTGCCCTTCGGACTATAAGAGCCGGTGCAAAACGGAAATTCTCTCTCTTTTTTCACCGACCAGCATCGGAGAACAACGCTGGCACCAGCGCTCCGTTTCGCTCGCCTTTTGGCCTCGACAGAATGACGCTGACACTAGCGTTCCGTTTCTCTCTTCTCTGCTCGGCAGAACGACGCTAATACACTAGCGCTTCGTCTCACGCTTTTCTCTTGAACTGGTCTCAGCAAAACAACTACCAACACACGTTTCTTCCGTCAACACGTGGGCAAACAACGGTAAGAGTTCTCAACTCGTTTTCTTTGTGTACGGCTTTCGAAGACTTTTCCTCTAGCCGGATTCATTCATTTCTTCTTATACCTTTTTCAAGAACTGTTTTTCCATCGACACACATGCATACATCACACACTTCATCATTCCACGTACACACACGTTCAATAAACGTTATTTGAACTATCTCCTTTTGTTTGTTAATTATTACTCTGTCTTTGCATGCAACATTGCTTGATTCAACTTTACACGTTTATAATCGGGGGAACACGACCCTCGACCTGAACAGACTTTTAGTTTTTCAATCTAACACTCAAGCGACTGAGCTATCATTCATATCATGTTTGAGAAAAAGATGCAAGTAAATTACTGATGGGACGATTCCAAAATTTTTCCAGATTCTGATACAATTATAGATTCTGTTCTAAATTCCCGATTCCGATTGTAAAATCGCTTAAAAAAGTAGAATTTCATTGGGGGGGGGGGATTTAGTGGGAGAGTCCTCACCTAATGTAGATATAATTTCTTTTTAATTTGAAAAACTTCTTAATGTTTTCCCTTTATATATTGTATTCAAGATTTTTATAAACTCATTGTGAGATTTTCATCTCTATTTTTCATATTCGCCATTTTTCCCTATTTATCCATTTACCTGTGCCATTTTTACCTGTGCCATTTTTACCTAAATTCGTTATTAAAATCCATAGATTTTACTCTTACTAGTAGTTTAAAATCAATAAATGTTTATCATTTTATCATTAGTACCAGCAATGGTAAATTATAAGAATCGTTTTTGGAATCGGAAATTAGGCTAATTTTTTTTCGATTCTGATACCCCAAAAGTTCCGATTTTTCCCATTACCGATTCTGATTAATAGTCACTGCTGGAAAAATGATGATGCAGGCACACAATGCAAATTACTGTTAAAGGCACTTGCAACATTCCAATCAAACAAAACAACATTGTAAAATAAATGTTTATGCAAGTCGTACGAGTCAGTAGATGTGGCAACAGGTTCGAGTTATCATAAATTTGCGTTGCGCATGGTCAGTTTGTAAGTGTCTGTCCCCCTGTAATACTATTGGTTGTCCAGAGTGTATCTTGGTGTGTTCGTCTCAGGAAAGGCTCTTATCGTTCTGGCATGACACTAGCAGCTCTCCGATGGAGTATGATGGTTATTTCCTGGTTCGAATAACGGCAATACTGTTGCTTATATGTTCACGTCCACACTGTCTAAGATCCTTGAATGCAATAGCCTTGTGCTATCTGAAGGAGTTGAGTCCGTCGTTTGGTTTCACTAGTCTTTGTCGCCATTAATTCTTAGCGGAGCTGAGGAACCGTCGGCTGAAATTTGAACGCTTGTATAAAAAGGAGCGAACCATCATTTTATATAAAAATATATATAACTTTTCATTAATTTATTTCAGCTTCCAAAAACATATAAAAACTCTAAAGTCGGCGGAGTTGGTGTCGGGCATCTGTCTAGTAGAAATTCAAACTGCTAAATTCTTGCTCACGGTTACAAAACACACAGAGAGAGAGAGAGAGAGAGAGAGAGAATAAAACGTCTGCAAGAGAAAGAAAGAGATACAACACACATAAAAAAGAAAGAGCAGAGAGAAAGACTATAGTCACTGATGTTGTCAATTCAACATGTCCTGGTATCATTGGGTTTGGCTTTTTGATCTTCTGAGCGTACTCGTTTTATCAACAACTTATCAACTAAGTCTGATTTAGATTTGATTGATGACACACTCGATTACTGGTCGCTGTAGTGACATCTAAATGCGACAACATCATTGTTTCAATTTTACTCGTCTTCCCATGAGGACAAAGTAAATCAGGTATAAGGCTTTCAGTGTGGGGAAACCCATCTCCAAGATGGTGCTCATCCTTGTGCCATACCCCTTTTTTTCTATTACAACTAACTTGGACCAGTTGAAACTTCTACTGTCGTGTATGACTTGCGTCATGTTCTTGTATTTAAAAAGTGCAACATTATATCAAGACAATATTGTAAATAGATTTTATAAATAAAATTTATCTACTTGATGAAATAAATGGTGTAATATTTATGTAAAACAAGTATAATAGTTTATATAAAAGTTGGCATAGATAAGGTATTATACATTTTTTTCATTTTTATTAACAACGTAAGAAGCCGAAGATGTAAAGGTGATTAGTGAAAAATGACTCCATGTTAAAAATGTTCTGAACCGGATTAAATGTTATTCAAAAGAAACAAGTGGCAAAATACATTTTTGTAAAAAAGAAACAAAAAAAACATGGACCAAGGTAAAAAAAGAAAAATTGGCAGCTAGTCAAAATCAACTATTGATTTATCAGATTAATTGCTTATCGATGACAAACTCCAAAAATGCGACAAGATAATTTGTGTATTACATATACTACATGAAACAATTATGAGAAACATATACACACATTGCCTACATTGACTATTGAACTTACTTGCACACAGTGTCTCACGCAAACTCTCATACTAATGCAACACACACACAAAACAGCCAAAACATTTTTCTCTAAATAAAATATTATTACATTTTCAACCACTGCTTTATTATAATTCATTTGTTTGTTTGATCACGATGCAAATTCCTATGTTTTCTTGTATCATCATCTGTGCCATCGCTCTTGCTACGAACCATAATACTCTATGTAATGCATTATGTCTGTTTAGGGTTAGATTTAGGTTTGTTTAGGGTTAAGTTAGGGTTAGAGTTTGCTTAGAGTTATTTTCGATGAATACCTGAAATCCTTTTTGTAATAATTCTAGAAAATAACAACCGTTGTGTAGGCAACGTTATCCTTGTATATACGCTGTCTTTGTACGTACGTAGTGGTTGAAGTTTGCTGAAAAAATTCTTACTTTCAGATGAATGCGAAGAAAGATTCTAGTTTTGTCTGTACATAGTGAAGCCTATTCTCAACATGCGATCAATATCATAAAATGTTTGGTTGAAAACAACTGTGTGCTACACTGGCATTCAGAAACAACATAGGGTCAAATTGCAATCACGACGCGATCGAGTCTCTTTGCAATTAATGGAAAATTACAAACAAGATCCTCAAAGTTTTTGTAACTTTATAGTAGCTGTATGTATTCTAAAGGATTCTAAAGGATAGATACAGCGATCAAAATAAAGAGAGAGAACCATCGTATATATAGAAAAATTGAAACGGCCAACACAGCCATGAGTAGCATTTGATATCAATGATATAAAGAAGAAGGAATTTGATGATTTTGTGAAGAAGGCTAGAGCAAAGAGTTCCCCTGCAAATGATGGGGTTAGCTACAAAGTATACAAATATTGTCCGCGACTCCACTTCCGGCTCTTTTTGTCGATAAAAGACATGTGACGAAGTAAAGATGCAGCAGATCGTTGGTGTGTTGCAGAAGGCATCGATCTGCCGAAAGAAGAAAGATCAGAAAAACTAGGAGAATTCTGTCCGATATCGTTGCTGAATATTGATGGAAAGATAATATTTGGTATCATAGCAAATCGGATAATTACTTATGTGCAGAAAAACGGATTTATCAATGAATTGGTACAGAAGGCTGAATTCCCAGGAATCCCAGGGTGCATTGTTGAACACGCTTATGCAATATGGGAAAATATATAGAATGCAAAAAAAATAAGAGAATGGAGATGTGGTTATGGTATGGTTAGATCTTGCCAATGCATACAGCTCAATACCACACATGATAATATAGAAATCTATGGATTTCTTTTGGATTCCTATAGCAGTGCAAAGGATGATAATGAAATATTATGACCAATTAAAAATGAGATTTACAACCGGAAGTTTTACAACAAATTGGCAAAGTTTAGTGGTGAAAATTGCTGCAGGTTGCACAATTTCTGTCATCTTATTTGTACTTGTTATGAAAATGATATTAAGAGCAACAGATTACAGAAATAAACGAGCGGATACACCACTTCGAACATTTATGGATGATGTGACAGTTAAATCAGAAAGGAATGAAGAAATGGACGGAAGTTCTTCAATTGGATGAATTGATTCTGTGGTCAAAAATGAAATTTAAAGCGAAGAAATCCAGAAGTGTTACATATGTGAAAGGCAAACAGAAAGAAGTTTGGTATAAGATAGGAGGTGATATGATACCAACTGTTAAAGAAGAGTTTAGAAAGATGGAACAAGGGTGCATTAAATGACAGAAGATGGAACAAGGGTGCATTACATGACAGAAGATGGAACAAGGGTGCATTAAATGACAGAAGATGGAACAAGGGTGCATTAAATGACAGAAGATGGAACAAGGGTGCATTAAATGACAGAAGATGGAACAAGGGTGCATTAAATGACAGAAGATGGAACAAGGGTGCATTAAATGACAGAAGATGGAACAAGGGTGCATTAAATGACAGAAGATGGAACAAGGGTGCATTAAATGACAGAAGATGGAACAAGGGTGCATTAAATGACAGAAGATGGAACAAGGGTGCATTAAATGACAGAAGATGGAACAAGGGTGCATTAAATGACAGAAGATGGAACAAGGGTGCATTAAATGACAGAAGATGGAACAAGGGTGCATTAAATGACAGAAGATGGAACAAGGGTGCATTAAATGACAGAAGATGGAACAAGGGTGCATTAAATGACAGAAGATGGAACAAGGGTGCATTAAATGACAGAAGATGGAACAAGGGTGCATTAAATGACAGAAGATGGAACAAGGGTGCATTAAATGACAGAAGATGAAACAAGGGTGCATTAAATGACAGAAGATGAAACAAGGGTGCATTAAATGACAGAAGATGGAACAAGGGTGCATTAAATGACAGAAGATGGAACAAGGGTGCATTAAATGACAGAAGATGGAACAAGGGTGCATTAAATGACAGAAGATGGAACAAGGGTGCATTAAATGACAGAAGATGGAACAAGGGTGCATTAAATGACAGAAGATGGAACAAGGGTGCATTAAATGACAGAAGATGGAACAAGGGTGCATTAAATGACAGAAGATGGAACAAGGGTGCATTAAATGACAGAAGATGGAACAAGGGTGCATTAAATGACAGAAGATGGAACAAGGGTGCATTAAATGACAGAAGATGGAACAAGGGTGCATTAAATGACAGAAGATGGAACAAGGGTGCATTAAATGACAGAAGATGGAACAAGGGTGCATTAAATGACAGAAGATGGAACAAGGGTGCATTAAATGACAGAAGATGGAACAAGGGTGCATTAAATGACAAAAGATGGAACAAGGGTGCATTAAATGACAGAAGATGGAACAAGGGTGCATTAAATGACAGAAGATGGAACAAGGGTGCATTAAATGACAGAAGATGGAACAAGGGTGCATTAAATGACAGAAGATGGAACAAGGGTGCATTAAATGACAGAAGATGGAACAAGGGTGCATTAAATGACAGAAGATGGAACAAGGGTGCATTAAATGACAGAAGATGGAACAAGGGTGCATTAAATGACAGAAGATGGAACAAGGGTGCATTAAATGACAGAAGATGGAACAAGGGTGCATTAAATGACAGAAGATGGAACAAGGGTGCATTAAATGACAGAAGATGGAACAAGGGTGCATTAAATGACAAAAGATGGTACAAGGGTGCATTAAATGACAGAAGTAAAGGAGCAGACATACAGCAGCCAGTGGAAGAGGGGTTAAAAACTATAGAAAAGACTAATCTACCTTGGAAATTCAAATGTTGGTGCTTACAGTATGCATTGTACCCAAGGTTAATGCGGCCTTTACAGATGTATGCGATACGATTGACCTGAGTTGAAAGAATAGAACAGCAATTCAGAATATATATAAGAAAATGGTTGGGATTGCCAAAGTCGTTCAATAATACTTCAATATTTGGAAGAAATAGTTAACTACAACTGCCTGTTGCATCGATTGTAGAAGAATATAAGTAAGAAGAATATAAGACTGCTAAAGTGCATACAGTGATGATTCTTTGCTTGTCTGGCGCCGAAAAAAGATAATCCACTTGAAGTAAGAACTGGAACGAAATGGAAAGCAGAAACTGCAGTTGATCATGCAAAGTTGGAAGATGCAGATGTTGTTGCAGCCGTGCAGGATGGTACAAATGTATTCGGAAACTTTAAACCATTTTTCAGGAGAAATGTAAAGGAAACGGGGGATGTTGTAGTGAAAGAAATTAGGAACGAAGTTCAAGAGAACCGATGTTTACATCTTGTTAAATGTGATCAACAAGGACAAAGCTTATGATGGGAGAGGGGTGTTGTAGAGATGGGTCTGGGAATGAGCAAGGACATCGTTCTTGAATAGATCGACATATGATGCAATGCCATCAACTGCCAATCTTGTTCGGTGGAGGATGTATGATAATGATAGATGAAGGGAACGCTAAAGCATATTCTCTCAAACTGTAAGCTGGAAACAAAAGTATATGTGGCGTCACAATCAGGTGCTTGCAATAATTGAAGAACAAATCAAGCAAAAAATAAGGCAATTTCATGATGGAGAATTACCAATGATTAAACAAATTAAGATGGAATTCCATAAAACAGGCACAAAAAGTAATCTGAGTACTCATCCAACGACTACAAAAAAAGATGACAGATATACTGGAAACTGCAAGTTAAGTGTAGATCTGGAAAACTTTTAATGTTTTAGTTGGTATTATCTGGACAACGACCAGATATTGTCATGTGGTGTGAAGAAAAAGAAGGAATAATACTGAAATTAACAGAACCATGGGAAGACAACTTTGCTGCTGCAGAAAATAGGAAAGAGATCAGATATGAAGAGTTGGCACATTCCATTATTTGGGCATTGGGGAAAGAGGAAATGTAGAGCGAACGGTCGTAAACTTATTTCAACATCGCTTTTATTGTAACAACTCAGAATTGAGAAAATTGATTAAAGATCTTCAGGAAACAGCAGAGAAAGCATCTTATTGGATATGACTGAAGAGGTATGATATGAGCTGGAAAGAGATGAATTTTGGATGGTAAAAACAGGGAGATACAGGAGATATTGTTGATGCCATATGCAGGGTAATTTATGACGTCACAATGCAATCAAAATCAGTTGTTAATGTTGATGATGGCTGAAAGGTGTATTTGGCTTAATAGCATTTATGGGCAGATGACACCAGTGCTACATAATCACCTCCTGACAGAAGGGCCCCGCCACTTTAGAAAAGCAGTCAAGGAATAGGGGCCGAAACTGCAAAGTGATTCCTCCTGATGATGGTGTAGTGCTGGATTAGATAGCAGAGCTGTCAGCTGCGAAGTACAAAAAATCCAAGATAACCTGTGACACTGGTTTTGGCAACTAACATTCATCCTTTATGACGTCACGCTGCTTTTGCCAACTTACATTCATCCTTTATGACGTCACACTGCTTTTAGCAACTAACATTCATCCTTTGTGACGTCACGCTGCTTTTGACACCTAACATTAATGACCCTTAACAAACAAGTAAGATAACAAACAAGATCCACAGAGTTCCATAAGTATATAGACAAAGGTTAAGATATATAAGACAATGTGATTGTTTTCCAAGAGTTCAGATGCTTCCTTGGTCTTTTGGCTAAGATCAAAGTGTAGTATCTGTTCCGACTGTCCTGTGCAGTTATGGGAGGTTAACCCCCTCCCAGGCTTTGCCTCCCCTCTTTGGGGAGGAGTAAGTTTATTGCTTACTGTCTGAGGCGCCCTGCCCAGGCAATTTTTTAAGAAACTCCGTACTCTTCCTCTAGAGTACAAATTCCCACCTTCCGACCTTGTGTCACATTCTACTTTGTGGGACGTAGATAAATAGGAGTTATTGATAGAAATGGTTTTGGAATAGAGGCTGCATCGATTTTTCGATTTTGTTTTGATTTTGTGGGAGAAAACAAAACAAAAAATCTTCCCATTACTATCGATTACTCATTTTAGAACCAAAAAGGATTGAAAAAATGATTTTTAGAACAGGGTTCACGCATTCAATGTAAAACCGACATCTTAACTTTTCATTTTCTATTAACAGACTGAGAATGCAGTCGAGTGGTTACGATGAACGTATGGAAGCAAAGTGGAACATTTAATTCCTTTGACTGTAAGTGGCGAGCTTGTTGGCGCAGTGGATTAGGTAATTGACTACTGATTACATTTGGATGTGATTGGTCGTTCGGATTTCGAATTCCGATGTGGATACACTGATGAGTCGCAAACGACGAATAGCTGTCTGTAGATGACTTATATATATATATATATAAGTGCAGGTTAGTAGTCCGAGGCTGTAGCAATGCGATGTAGTTGCCGGAAGTTGGAGAGGGTGAACAGAAATAAACGAGAAGAGAAAACGAATCTCAAAACGATTTATTAATATTTCACGAAAAACTGATTAAGTACCAGAATAGTAAATACTGTCAGGTAAATAAAAAGTTCGGCAAAAGGTAATCTTAAATTTTCGAAAGAAAAACTTTCATTATCAAAAGACAACAATAAAAGACCGAGAGGGTCGAAAAAACGGAAAAAAACAGAATCAAACCATTGAAACACCGCAGCAGACAATTGGAAGTAGGAACGCAGAAAAATGTCAAAATTTAATTAAATAATTATTCAGCTAAAGTTAACATCTTGTTAACATTTGTTTATTTATATACTAATTATTATAGTTTTATTATATATGATTTATTAATTCTTTATTTATTCAATTCTAAATTTAAATTTACGTGTGGGCCGTTATTATTGTATGTGCAGACAAAGGGGGGTAACTTAGAAGAAATATGTTTAGAAATGAGATTTGAAATTTGAGAAGAAATTTAAATCAATTGTGGAATGAATTAATGTCATGAGGGTAGGAAGGAAACCGTTAGAACGGGGGGGGGGGGAATAAGAAGAAACGTAGGAAAGGGGGAGGGGGAATTAAGGGATAAAAATACATACACACATATATATATAAAGTGTAAATATCTAAATACATATTTATTTTATTTAAGGGTATTTCAAGGGTATAATACTAAATTATATATATATATATACTTAAACAAGTTCAAATATATTGATAAAATGAACTTAAAACCAATAGTTTTTAAAAAGTGCTCAATACAAGGTCGAGCTTTATGATATACATTATATAAACATTTAGAATGGTCTATGCAAATGCATTTACGTTTCAGCAAGCCATATGCTTCGTCAGGGCCGAAAGTTACTAATGAAAATTAAAATCTTGCAATGGGCTCAAAAGAAGCAGAAAATTAGAATTGAGATAATCATTTTCTCTCAAAGGGATTGATAAAATCAGCAGATGCTTAATCGGTCAACTCGTCCAGACAATAACTTTACGTTGTGAAATCTAGATGGGAGGGCGTCGGTGCTAAATGTGTCAGACATGCCAAACATTCTAATCAAATCTGTAACTCCCCTCCTCAATTTATTTACTAAATTATATTTCTTACGACACGGTCAACTAAAAACTCACCTATTAAATCAAAAACATTTCGAATATGCATACATATATGCACACATACTTCCGAGTGACCACACAGACCCCGACAGCAAACACATACATAGAATGCATACATGCACACAAATTTTCAGACACATATCTATAACCAGAAAAAAAAACATCTAAAAACATATTACAGTATTAAAAATATATTACAGTATTAAAAACATATTACAGTATTAAAAATATTACAGTATTAAAATATATTACAGTATTAAAAACATATTACAGTATTAAAATATATTACAGTATTAAAAATATATTAGTTTTAAAAAAATATTACAGTTTTAAAAATATATTACAGTATTAAAAATATTACAGTATTAAAATATATTACAGTATTAAAATATATTACAGTATTAAAAATATATTAGTTTAAAAAAAATATTACAGTTTTAAAAATATATTAGTTTTAAAACCCCAGAAAAAACTGTGCTTCAGTTTACGTTAAATTTATAGAGGAAACTGATCCCTCGTCCTAAATTCTAAAATATTTGAAAAATATTTCCAAAAAACACAGAATTTTCTAGCGAGCTGATAGGTAATTGTACACAGAAACAAGAATAAAATTTGGTCAGTAAAAAAGTTGGGAAAAACGGGTTGTGGAGAATTACGAACAAGCGCCATTATCTTAATTTAGATAACATGTTAATAGTATCTAATGGTGATTTTTCAGGTTTTATTTATAGGAAGTTATAATATATTCTCTTGGTTGCTACTATATTAATCTACGGTAAATTGTTTGAAATGTCAACAACTAACCCCCACTTCATCCTTTTGATTTAACAAATTATCTTTCTGGGAACCTAATGATTGCTAATTTTTCATTAAGACAGAGAAAACGTGTAGGGTTGTGTACTGTAAGTGTTGAAGCCTTCCTTAAAATGTTCTATTCCAAGACAGGTACTCTATTGTTCGCCTTTATAACCATATGTATAGAGGTGTCACCCGTATTTTCTGGGTTGCCGAAAAATGCTTTATGGTTTTTGTACCTGGTTTTAAAATATGTGCTTTCCCCTCCAACAAAATCTTTTTAGACTAGGATTATCTTCTCGGTACACCCTTCCCATGTAGACTATACTCTTCGTTAAACATTTCCTTTATATATATGCATGTATCTATATATATATATATATATATACACAGAGCTTTACGTGCTCCACTACTTTTGGAGCTGCTCCCGCTCCTGCTCCAACGCCCAAAATTGGAGCTGGCTCCTCTCACGCTACCCATTTTCAAAAAGGAGCCGCTCCTGCTCCAACTCCTATAAAAAAGGAGCGGCTCTATTTCAGCGCTCCATAATAAAAATGTACCTTCTTTCATAAAGGTTCTATTCTGCCAATGAGTGGTCGAAGGATAGGGGTGGGCGTCAAAGGATCTCGTCAATATGGGTTGAGATGTCACTTTAAGTGTAAGACCGTAAGATAATATTTGACAAAATCTCGCTAATATTTTGAGAGTTATAGGAGAACATGTCGGACGAAGTATAGGATTATACGTAAATTTTCGTTTCCTGAGAACAAGAAAACAATTTTGCTTTTTTAAATACATGGAAATTTTCTAAGAATTTAAAGCCAGTTTAAATGACTTTCTACTCGATAGTTTATAAATTCCTTTCAAGTTTTGCACACACACGAAGTAATTGATGCTTTGTCAATTAAAATGGCTGACTTGTTTACGAAGAAATCTGAATGAATTATGATGGATTTAATCTCGTAACTTGATTACGAACCGTCTGGAAATAATAACATTATTTAGACAACGATTTTTTACATGGGGAGAATGGGGGTGGTGCTTTGTTAACTATTCTGTACTTTCACATAATTTAATAAACAGAAGATATCGTAAAAATTGAATTTAACTTGAAAATTTTATGTAAAAAATAACCCGGTCCAAACCTTTAATTTCGTAACGTAATTACGAACCGGATTGAAATAACATTATTTAGAAAGCCATTCTTAACATGGAGTGAGGGGGGCTTTGTTAACTATTCTGTACTTTCACCTAACAATTTAATAAACAAAAGATATCGTAAAAATGTTATTTAACTTGAAAATCTTATCTAAAAAATAGCCCGGTTCGTAAACTGCACAAGTACCAAAAAAATAATATAAAAAATATTCTTCACTGGGGAGGGGGTAGCCCAATATTTACAAGTATATCTCCTAAAAACGGTTCTATATATTTTCAATCGATATTTATTCGATAATTGCCGAATTTTCCTACTTGGCCAAAATTGCCGAGTTTTCCGTTGCCGAATTTTCCTAAATTGTGTATTATACATACATACTTCTATCCAGTCAAGCAGACTATCTAGTCTAAGAGAAGAAAAACAACATAACTTTCACTAATACACTTAGGAACGGTATGTATCCACATATATACTCCCCAAAGTTATATGAATTAAATAGTAGGGTAGACTGTAGTCTGAAACCTTGATTGGGCAAATAACCTCCCCTATCTAGAGTGCTAATTTTCGGAGTTTTTATTCAATAGAAAGATAGCAGTGTACTTTTTAAAAGAGCCTTAGTAATTATCTCAGGTCAGTTAGTAAACATTTTGAATTCTCTCTCTCCCTCCCTCCCGACCTGCACTCAGATGGTGTCAAAATCGTTCTTACCCCTAACTCAAATGTATTTCAACTTTCTTTAATCTTTCCAATGAAATAGAACGATCAAGTCACTGACTGCAATAAAAACTTTAATGATGCCTTTGATCTGTCTCATCGCTTGATAGCAAGTCGACAGGGTGGGGGTGGGGGTAACGAATAAAACAATAAAAAAAAAGATTGTTAAAAACATTACAATTAAATCGTCTTCCGCCTGAGCCCCCTCCCTCTCTCTACCAGAGATATCATTTAAAAAAATAATTCTAGGTAAACTCTGAGACTTTCTTTACTTTTCCGTTATATTGCTGAATAAAAAAACTAATGTTTAAAAAAAAAATCAAATAATTTTGGAGCGAGGAGCGCGGAGCGATAAAACCACCGCTCTTTAGTCCCAAATGGAGTTGCTCCCGCTCAACTCCGGCTGAATATAAAATGAGCCCTCCTCTCCTTCGCTCCAGCAAAAAGGAGCGTGCTCCTGGAGCGCGCTCCTTTTTGGAGGGCTCCGTAAAGCGCTGTATCTTTATATATCATGCCGGGACAAGAGTCCTGCTACAATACGTTATTTGCCTCTTTATGGTGTTTATACAGCTTACAGGGACAGTTAGACCAACGGTCGGTTTTTAATGTGAGGAAAAATCCATCTCCCCAAATAGGGCCAATCCGGATTCGGACTAAAATAATAATTGCCGGAGTCTAGAAGGATTACCTTCAAGGACAAGATTGCAACTACTAACCATGCATACTCCACGTATTGCATTAATTGTTTCAGTTGCTGTTTTACATTAACATTGTGGGGTCTGTGTTCACGCTGGTCAATCATAAGCACCAACTAATTCAAGAGTTACAGATTTTGCAAGGAATTGTTTTAGTTATTCAACTTTCCTGGGCAGCGCCGGGGCACAGGTCAGCTAGTATGTAGTGTTTTGTCTATTGGTGCATTCCGTAGTTTAAACTTTCCAAACAAATATTTATATATATTATATGGAACGCATGTATCTTCATTCATAACGAAAACCAAAACAAAAAAAAATGGGTTAATTGCCCTAAAAATTTAGAATGGCCCGGAAATGGTGGATCATTTTATGTTAAAATTATATGCAAAACTGATTCCCCTAATCTGCATTCTAAAATAATTGTTTTTTAATTCTGCAAAAGATTAGTAATACAATACATACATTTAAAAAAATTTATTTTTTGTATTACCATCTGGACTTAGGGTTAGTAGTAGAAACGGTGTGTGTTTTTTTATGATGTAATCTTAAAAATATGCAGTATTTACAAAGTACCAGGAAAATATTTAAAAATAAAATTTAAAAACTTTTGTCAAGAAAAAAAATTACTGCCAAAGAATTATTGATAAATTGAAAAAAAATTGAATATAAAAAGACTTTTTTATTTGTCCGTGTTTGAATTATTTTGTCATGGAAAGCTGTAGATGAAACGAACAAAAATACAAAAGCGCGAGTAAAAAAGAAAATTCCCACTCCGTCATGGCCACCAAATCGAAAATTTCCACCGATGTTTATCCCCAATATATTTTTGGCCGAATCAACCATGCATAATATTTGTGACGAAGGCATTTGTCATATCTTAACTCTTATTGTGCGGAAGCAACTATCACGTCGACTACAGGCGTCCAGCAAGGCGACCCAATGGGCCCACTCCTTTTTTCTCTGGCCGTCGATGACATTGCCCAATCTTCCTCGTCACCGATCCACATTTGGTATCTTGACGATGCCACTTTAGGCGGCTCTATCGATTCGGTGCTCCACAACATTGAACGGATCGTCGTCGCAGCTCTGGCTGAAATTGGTTTGTTAGTTTACCCTAACAAATCTGAAATAATCAACTTGAACTGTTCCACCGTGGAGTTTCAATGAGGAATAGATGGCCTACGACTCGCCCTGGGATCTGTCTCAATAACTGAACGGGACAATAATTCTTGGGTCGCCTATCTGCTCTAAAGGTGTAGCTGCATCCCTACAAGACAAGTCTACTAAGCTAGATTCTATGGCAGAGCGCCTCAACATGATCGACACTCATGCGGCACTGTTCCTACTGCAAAACTGTTTTGCAATGCCCAGACTTCTATTCACACTGATAAGTGCTCCATGTTACAACAAAGTCGATCTTCTGGAAAATTTTGACAACATTTTACGTCGCTCGGCCAGTGAAATTTGTAATGTAAATTTTGACGACACCGGTTGGCGCCAGGCCACTTTGCCGTTTCAGTTCGGTGGTCTTGGTTTGCGCTCTGCAACCGATACTGCGCTGCCGGCATACGCTTCCTCGACTCATGCTTCGGCAGGTCTCCTCATGTCTCGAATCGCCGTCTTCAGATCTTTTGACAACCGTTTTGTCAACATGGACGTCAACAAACCTTCAGCAACCACCCGATCTCATACATCAGTCATCCTGGGACGACATTCAATGTCAATCCGTGTTTGTCGAACTCGTCCGTAGCAGTAACCAGCATAGAGCTGCCTGCCTGAGAGCGTCGGCTTCACCTTACAGTGGTGCTTGGCTCAGTGCCATCCCTTCGGCGACACTTGGAACCCTCTTAGACAATGACACTATTCGGATCACCGTCTCACAACGGCTGGGACTCCGTTTGTGCCACCCACACCGGTGTCAGGTCGTTGACGAGTTTGCCCTGCATCCTCTCTTGTTGATTTAGTGCCGGCCGCCTGCCTCGCCACTCTGCCCTTAATGACGTAGTCAGGCGAGGTCTCGACTCGGCAGGTTTTGCATCAGTCCTTGAACCAGTCAGCCTGGACAGGGGCAACGGTCGCAGGCCTGACGGGATGACTGTGTTTGCTTTCCGAGCCGGAAAGCCGCTGATCTGGGATGCTACTTGTTCCGACTCCTTTTCACCAGCAAGGATTGCGGAATCCGCGGTGAAGCCCGGCACGGCGGCTCTGCTCGCCGAAACAAAGAAGCGCAGAAAATACAGCTCGCTCACTGACCGTTTCGTCTTCCAACCAATTTCAGTGGAAACGTCGGGTGTGCTTGGCCCCGAGACTTAAATTTTTTCAGGACATTGGACGGAAGATTTCAACGCATCTCTCTGGCTATCGTTCATGGCAACGCTATGTCAGTAACGGCGGCGTCACTTCCATTCTAATCGTCATCTGTTGACTCTCTTTCTTTCTCTCCCCCTCTTTATCTACCTATGTCTGTATCTGTCTCTTTGCTTCTCTTTCTCTCACATTATTGTTTTATAAATAATTACTAAATTGGCATCTGGAGAAGCACCGAAAAAATAATTAATAAAAGAAAATCTTTGTTTTTTAAATATTGTTTATATTCATAGGTAAAGGCGAATCTATACCATGTTTACCCCCTTTCAGAATTCTATAATTAAATTTTTCTCTTTGCAATTTAAAAAAAAATGATTTGATAGTTGGCATGGCATGGCTTAATTAATAATTTAAAAAAAAAATTCACATTGTAAAAAAATTGTATGATTTTCTGGTGCTTGTGTATGAAAACCTGATTGTTAAATATGGCAGTTGAAAATAAAATGTCAAGAAAACTTACTTGTTAGTGAAAAATGTTAGCGTACACCAAAAATTACGGAAAATTACCAAGTATTTTAATTTTTATTTATGAAATTCAATTATGAATAGCAGTTCTGAGTAGTCGCCATTTTAAAGCCATTATCAGATATTTTCTGTCTTAGTTAATGATTCGAGACTCATTCGCTAATTTTATTTTTTATTAAAATTGTAAGTCGCTCATTTTTAATAATTTTCGGTGTACGCTAATATTTTTCAATCACAAGTAAGTATTTCAAAAAGTTTTCACGTAATTTTATTTTTAGCTGCCATATCGGAGTTTCATACGCACCGATTTTTATTATTTATTAATAATTAAACAAATTGTTAAAAAACAAATTATTAAAAAATATATATATTCGAGCAAAATTATAATGGGGGATTCTTTTTTGATTAACACCGGTCGAAATTTGTAACGGAATGTGAATTTTCTATTTAATCGATAAATAATAATATTTTGGAGGTACAACTAATTAGATGGATAAGTATGAAGTTTTTTCAACGATGCTCACTTTGCTGAACAATCCGATTACGCATTCTAAATAAGAATGAAAAGTTTCAGAAAGTTGCGAAAGTTTTATTCTGCCTTTTTTTTCAACATTTATTTCGAAGTCAGCAAATAATGGTGGTGCTAGTTGCTATGCCGGGTCGGTAAGAATCACCTCTTCGCCAGCCAGGAAGAAGAACAAGAAATTGGGGCTGAAGAAAAAGAAGAAGAAGAAAGAGTTGGGAATAACATGGCGAAGATTCTTCTTTTTGTTCCATGACTTCGTCTTAAGGAGTGGCGGCAAAATTGGACAGGGACCAAAAAAAATGGAGAGGGGACGAGAGAGAATATATAGATAGATACAAAGATATTGGTACAAAATAGATAGCTAGAAAGAGATACAGGGAGGGGATGGAGGTATGAAGAAAAAAGACAGTATTATATATAGAGAGGGGGGGGGTTAAAGAGAGAGAGAGAGAAAGACAGTGAGAGGGGGTATATAGATAGATAGAAAGAGATATAAGGAAGTGAGATGGGTTTATGAAGAAAGAAGACGGTTTTAAGGAGAGAGGGGGTTAGAAGAGAGAGGGGGGCGTCCGCGCGCTTTTTGTCTTGTATATCGTCTGCCTCAGTCAATCTTTTTTTGGAGAAGAAATCAGCAGAAGAAGACGTTTTGGATTTATCTCTAAAAAAAAAAAAAAAAAAGGAAAACAGTCGTGGATGCTGTTGCCAACGCAATCTGTCTACTTTCTTTTATAAAACCATGGTAAGTATATTTTGTTATTCTTTTTTTCGGGTGAGAAACAAACTTTTGAAAACTTTTTAGCGACTTTAATTTGCTTGCAAAACGAATATCAGAACCTCATTTTTTCTATCCATCCAGTTTTAAGGAATTCATTCATTAGTTTTTTTTGAGTATAAAAATAAAGAAAACTCCAGGAAAATTTCAAAAAAATAAATTTCTTCTTTTTTCTCCGAGAAAATCCTGTTTTCTTTCATTCATATTTTTATTTTTAGTTAAAATTTTCTAACATTTGTTTGAATTAAAATTAATTTTGATAAACTTCATCTTAATTTTCTTTATTTTCAAACAAAATATATTT
This sequence comes from Sepiola atlantica, assembly GCA_963556195.1. Classification (NCBI taxonomy): domain Eukaryota; kingdom Metazoa; phylum Mollusca; class Cephalopoda; order Sepiida; family Sepiolidae; genus Sepiola; species Sepiola atlantica. The sequence continues at coordinate 129,052,626 of OY744528.1, read as the reverse complement.
ACCTTTTTTTTAAAAAATAATTTCATCAATTTTCGTTATTAAAAAACATATAAATTCAATTATGAGACAACTACTCGTTTGTATGTAGGTTTCTCGCCGTTGCCTAACTTTCACATGATTTTAAAAATTTACTTATCAATCGAGTAGTTATAGAAATAAAAAAAAAAAAAAAATCACGAAATTTAATTCTATTAAAAAAATATTTAATTAGTAATTTAAATCCGCCAGAAAGCATTTCGGTTTTTTCGTAAACAAATTAACCATTTGAATTTTTTGTTAATTGAAAATAAAATTAAGGAATGACTGACTCTTCGAAATTCGAAAGGAAATTGGAAGCCTTTAAAGTGTCGACTATTTGCAAGTGTAGTTAAAACATAAAAGTAGTGGAAAAAAAACAAACAAATAGGCAACAAATAAATGTTACCAAAGGCAAGATATGTTACTCTTCTACAAACCTGGATAAGTTTGTGTTTTAACTTATTTTAAAGCGTTTTTTTGTTGTTGTAAAAACAAACATGATGTTCAGTTAGAACGAAAAAGATGGCGTTGATAAGCAATGCACGTGTACCCTTGGGACCCTGATAATCGCTCAAAAATTTAAAATTAAACAAAATACTGTTAGAACATTACATTTTCATACGATTAGTGACATTTATTAGATGTGTTTCTAACAGTATTTTGTTTACTTTTCGATTTTTGAGCGATTATCAGTTGCCCAAGGGTCCACGTGCATTGCTTATCGACGCCATCTTTTTCGTTCTAACTGAACATGATGTTTGTTTTTACAACAAAAAAACAAAACAAAAACTCTTTAAAATAAGTTAAAACACAAATAAACTTATCCATGTAATAACTTATCTTGCCTTTGGTAACATTTATTTGTTGCACATTTGTTTTTGTTTTTTTTCACCCCATTTTGTTTGTTCGCTCTTGTAATAAATGCCAACATCTTTTAATCTCTTGGACATTTCTTATTAATTTGTTTAAATTTAAATTAATTTTGATAAACTTCATCTTAATTTTCTTTATTTTCAAGCAAAATAATATTTACCTTTTTTTTTCATTGTGAAAACATTAAATAATTTCTTTCGTTTCACATGTTAAGCCTCTTTAAGCTAAAGAAATCTATAAACTTTGTTATGTATTTAGGTGGTAGCTGAAAAGACTACACCAAAAACTACGCAAATTCATCATAAAAAAATAAAAATACAATTTTATCTGGATGTCGCCGTTTTTTTAAAAAATATTTTGACTTTTCCGAAAGTTATCTCCCTTGCCTAATCAGTAAGCTGAAATGTCTAACGATACGTAAGATCGTTTTTTTTTCTTCATTTTCTTATAATTTAATGAATACTGGATGAATTTGCGTAACTTTTTCTGTACAATCTTATTTTCAGCTTACACGTAAGTACATAACAAAGTTTATAGATTTTTTATTAAATATTTTAATGTCATTGTGAAACTACAAAAGCACCTAAAAACAAAAAAAAACTTCAGAAAGCATTTCGGTTTCTTCGTAAACAAGTCAACCATTTTAATTTTTGGTAAATTTGTCGTTTCCCACCTAAAATGGCGGCCAACTCTGACGTCAATGAACTCCGACCTCATAAATACATTGTTTTGTACTAATTTCACATTTACCTTAATGTATTTTAAAAGAAATACAGTTGAGAAATTAACCCAAATAGTTTATTTGGGTTTACTTACTCATTTGTAAGGTCGAAAAATAGTAGACGATTCGTTGACAGAGTTGTCAGCCATTTTAAGTGGGGAAACGACAAATTTACCGAATTTTTCGTTGATTAAAAATAAAATTACTGAATTACTTCATGACTCTTCGAATTTATTAAACCTTTATTATGGAAACCTTTAAACTCGACACTTTAAATACTAAGTTATTTAAACTGAAAACATTGAAAGTTTTGTAAGATTTTTATATCGAATTTTTTTATCGAGATTAAAATGTAAACATTACATTAACAAAAGTCAATAATTTAATGACAAAGTTATACCTTAATAATTAAATGTTGGTGCTTCTACAGAACTTGAACCGAACGAAACCGACTTTTGCTGAACTAAACCTAAAACTTTGATTTTAAATTTTAATCTTAAAATTTCATTAAAAATATATTTGGCTATTCTTGACTTTCCGGTAAATAGACGAAATAAAATTGTAATTTTAGGAAATACATGTTTGTTATGATAATTAAAAAAAACAACAAGTTTCATGGAAAATAATACGATTGCATTTTTATTAAGATCTTAAATTTTCATATTAATTGCAAAATTTGAAATCTCAAACACACAAAAAAAAGGGTTTAATCATTAAACTCTGAGAGAAACTTTTCGATCCCTGATAATTAACAAAATGTCTATCAACTCAAATATTTAATCAATGAAAAATGTTAATATCTTAAATAATAAATAAACTACTTGATTGTGTTCTGTAAAATTTGATAACCGGTTTAAAAAAAATCTTTTAATTAAAAAAAAAAAAAAAAGATTTAATATTTTAAAAATATTCAGGAGACGTTTTTTTTTTTTTTTTCAATTTCAAATGGTTTCCATTGATTAATTAATTTGAGTCACGTGATTGGTGGCGGGCATAAAAGTGCAACCTAAAGATAATAAAAAAAAAAGCCGATTTGGAAGAGTACCCCTAACCCCTGATTTATACGTTTAGCTTTTGTAAGTATGGATGGTCGGAAGGATCTCGGTAAAAATCTATAAAAAAATTGTTTTTATTTATATTAAAAAATTAAGTAATTATTAACTTGTTTTTTTGTATTAATAAATAAAAGAAATAATGGTAAATTTTTACTATCCATTCCCAGCGCAGTTTACCCCTTAAAAAAGTTCAAATTCTACTTTTTTTGTGCAAATACATTTAAACAGCCTAAAAAAATATCCGCAAAGAAGAAATTAAAAAAAAAATTAAATATTTAAGATTTTAGAGTGGGGGTTCACTTTCCTTTATAAATGTAACGTAAAATGAGCACCCATTTTCTGGCCAGTTAGCGTTAAACGAGACATGTAACTGACTTGAGTTTTTAATAACACGTAAAAATTTAGCGATTTTCGTGTTTGTTTTGGAGGGGGGTGGGCAAACTTTGACTTGAGTTCCCCCCCCCCCCCAAAAAAAACACCAAGAAAACTAAATAGGCTAAATTTCTACGTGTTTTTATTAAATAAATAAATACCTCCCACCCCAAATAGGCTAAATTTCTACGTGTTTATTTAATAAAAAAAAACCACCCTAACTCCAGCCCTAGCCCTAACTCCAGCCCTAGCCCTAACTCCAGCCCTAGCCCTAACTCCAGCCCTAGCCCTAACTCCAGCCCTAGCCCTAACTCCAGCCCTAGCCCTAACTCCAGCCCTAGCCCTAACTCCAGCCCTAGCCCTAACTCCAGCCCTAGCCCTAACTTCAGCCCTAACCCCAGCCCTAACCCTAACTCTAACCCCAGCCCTGATCGTAAAAACAAAAACAAACGTCGCTTTGATTATGAGTCCCGGTAAAAAAAAAAACACACACACACACTTGACAACGAGAACCCGAAACGAGGCTAACAAAACAAGACTGTCGACGCCATGTTTTTGCTGTAAAAATCCGTGCCCAGAATTTTTTTTTTTTCATGTCTAATGAAAAACCGTAAAAATAAAAACAAATGGAATAGCTAACTAGGAAAATCTCCAGTCTCGAATTAGAAACTCAAGTCGGTTACATGTCTCGTTTATGTTAAGTGGCCAGGAAATGGGTGCTCATTTTACGTTAAATTTATAAAGGAAAGTGATCCCCCACGCTAAAATCTTAAAATATTTAATTTTTTTTTTTAATTCCTTTTTTGCGGATGTTTTTTTAGGCTGTTTAAATGTATTTGCACAAAAAAAGTAGGATTTGAACTTTTTTAAGTGGTAAACTGAGCTGGGAATGGATAGTAAAAAAATACCGAAATCATATTTTTGGACACATACATATTTTCAAAATTCCATGACGTTAATTTTATTTATTTTTTAGTATAAATAAAAAAAAAAAAAATGAAGACTTAAAAATTTTTTTTATTCCATTATGTTAAGTTTATGTAATTTCTTTAAAAACGTAATTAACCTATATTAGAGCTTATTGTCCTTCAGAACATTCATACTTACAAAAGGTGAACGTATAAATCAGGGGTGGGTTACTCTTCCGAATAACAAGAAAAAAAAAAGAAAAAAAGAAGCTTATCCTAATGCAATATGCAACCACCCTCGGACTTCAGTTCCACTACCCTCTAAAAATTTGCCGATTATTAATTTTCAACAGAAAAAAAAGGAGTGAAAAACAAACAAACAAAACACACAAATAACTATTACCAAAGGCAAGAAAAGTGACTTTTCTACTTACCTATTTTTGTCTTTTTAAAGTATTTTATGAAACTTTTTGGTAAATCAAACCTGAAACAAAACGAATATATTAAAGTAAGACAAAATAAAAATTATTTATTGAATTAAATTCATCTTTTGGGTGCTTATACAGAAAAACGCAAATAAAAAAACGAACATTGTGTACTTGTATTTATGTAAATATCCTCACCAAGAATTAGGAAAAATTATCTAGTAGAATTTTCGGGTATCTTTTACAATAATCCGCAGAGTGAAAACGCTATTAAAAAAATACAACAAATAAAAGTAACTGTAGCCGATAAAAGTTATTTTCCAACTCATCTGTGACATTTGTTTGTATTTTTAAGCCGTTTCAACTGCTATTTATTAGAAATCAATATTTTTGTCACACAAACATTGGACAAGCGATGGGGGGTGGGGGGTATCGTAACGAGGTACGGCTGGGCCGCCATTTTGTTTTAGTAAAAATCCGTGCCCCCCCCTTTTTTTTTTTTACATCTAATACAAAAACATTTATAGTACGTAAAAATACAAACAAATTTCATAGGTAAGTCGGAAAATATCTCTTCTCGACGTAGGTCACCGTCACTTGTTGCATATTTATTTTTTTACCCCGTTCTCGTTCGATTTTTGGACCCCGTTGGCGACTCTGCGGATTATTGTAAAAGATACCCAAAATGTCATAATTTATCATTTTTAACTTAATATATAAAAATGGTTTTGTAATAGTTTATAGAAGTTGAAAAATTATTATCCATTAATTTCTTTATTCTTTTTAAGGTTATAAACAAATTTAAGTACCCTTATTTTGTTATAATAAAAAAAGTAAATGCTTATTTAATTAAAATATTTGAATGTACGCAATTAAGATTTTATTTTTAACTAAAAAGGTTCATATTCAACTTGGTATTAGTTTTTAATTTAGTAATACTCTGAAATTATTGATGACGTCTGTTTACCAATGTTTTTCCTTAGAATTTGAAATAAAACTATTTTTTAAATGTTAAAAATTATTTTTACGTTACGAACTGAGTCAATTTTATCAATTTTTTTTTTACATGATTTAAAACTTTAGTTACTCGATTGATTCTTTGGCCTTTTGGCTAAGATGAAAGTGTAGTATCTGTTCCGATTAATACTGCACCCCATAGACTGATATCGTCTTGGCCTTCGGGGCTTGATTCCGCCGGTCTATGGGTCTTTCCTGTGCAGTTCTAGGAGGTCCACTCTCCCAGGCTTCGCCTCCTCTCTTTGAGGAGGAGTAAGTTAATTGCTTACTGCCTGAGGCGCCTCTACCGGGGAATGCCGACGGGCTGCCCAGGCAATTTTTAAACCCCACTTTTCCGACCCGACCTTGAGTCACATCTTACTTGTGGGAGTAAGATAAAAACTGGCCTTGTGCCTAACTTCTGGAGAGGAGTAAATCAATACTCGATTTATTCTTAACGTGTCGTAGCGATTAATTACATAATTCTTTTTTTTTTAAATAAAGTGTATTTTTTTTTATTTTGAGTGAAAAAAGTCAATAACTACATTCACAATTTTCACTGTTTTCTTAGATTAGAATCTGCACTAAAATCGACTTGGCGTCGGTATTTTCCGAATGTTTACGTAAACTGCCGAAAAGTACCGACGCCAAGTCGGTTGCGTCCAAAAAATCAAGAACGAGGCTGGATTTTCAAGTGGGAAAAAACCCATTAACTACATTTTAAAGCAAAAAATTAAAGAAAAAAAAAAAAATATTTAGTCAAATTGTATGAAAGAAATATTTATTTTTTTAACGAAGAAATAAAAATATTAAACAGGTGATAAATTATATTTATTTTAGTGTTTTTTATTTTTAATCAGGTAAAAATGGGGTGCTTCTGCAGGTGTTTATTCAGAAGTACGGAAACATTTGAAAAAAAAACAAACAAACCTAGAAATATGTTTGATGTACGTACCCGTGACGGAATTAATATGTCCCATACCAAAAATCACGTAAATTAATTAAGTAGTTTTTATTTATAAAATAAAATTGGGTATCTTTTACAATAATCAACACAACGAGAACAACGGGGTCCAAAAAGCAAATAGGGTATATGTTACGACGCTCAGCAGAGGCGCGAACGGGGTCCAAAAAACTAACGAGAACGGGGTTATAAAAATAAATATGCAACAAGTGAGTTTAACCTACGTCGAGAAGAGATATTTGTCTACTTACCTATGATATTTGTTTGTATTTTTACGTACTATAAATGGGTTTTTATTAGATGTAAAAAAAAATTCTTGTTCATTTTCAACTAGTACTTTTTTCTAGACAAGATGGCGTCTTCTACTCACTCTTTTACGAGCAAGCGCCATTTTGTATTTGCAAGTTCGTGTTACAAAACTATTGATTTCTAATAAATAGCAGTTGGAACGGTTTAAAAATACAAACAAATATCACAGGACAGTTTTAAATTAACTTTTATCGACGACAGTTACTTTTTGTTGTATATTTGTTTTTTTAGCGTTTTTACTCTGAGTCTCGTAAAAGATGCCCCATTTATTTGTTGTATATTTGCTTTTTGGACCCCGTTGTTCTCGTTGTGTTGATTATTGTAAAAGATACCCGAAAAAATGTTCAGGCAAAAAAAAACAAAAAAACTTTAATTCAATACCTAACCCCTAACAAAACCAAAAATAATTTTCAATAAAAAAAAAAAAATAAAAAAAAAAAAACTCTTAAAAAATATAATTTATCACTTGTTTATTTTTATTTCTTCGTTAAAATATAAATATTTCAATACTTTTTTTACAGTAGGACCCGCGCTAAAACTGTCTCTGTGCTTTCCGTCGGTTTACGTTAAACGCCGGACAGTGCCGAATGAAAAATCCGTTGACTTACCTGCGTCCAAAAAACAAAAAACAAACGGGGCTGGATTTACAAGCGGGACAAAGCAAGCAAAATATTTTGCATGAAATAAATATTAGGTTTAGGAATTAGGGTTTCGGGAGTTTCAACAGCCAGGAATATCATGTAAAAAAAAATCATGTTGAAATCGCGTTTCTATCAGTTTGCCAGTTCAGCGTTTCATTCAGTTTGAAAGTTTAACTGTCGTCTGCTTATTCGTCTCTCTTCGGGCCTTTCCGGCGTTTAACGTAAACCGCCGGAAAGAACCGACGCCGAGGGACTTTTAGCGCGGGTCCTACTGTTAAAAAGTACCGATATTTCTTTCATACAATTTGACAAAAGGTATTTAATTTTTGTTGGTTTAGATATTGGTTAATGTTTTTCCCCCCCAACTTGTAAATCCAGCCTAGTTTTTGATTTTTTGGGCGCGGGTAGGTCAACCGACTTGGCGTCGGTACTTTCCGGCGGTTTACGTAAACGGCGGATATTTGTTGAGGCTGTTTACATGTGATTTGCCCCCAAAAGCAGAAACTTTTTTTTTAGGGGTCGAAATACGAAAGGTGTACTTCTATAAATTTACCACGTAAACATCCGGAAAGTACCGACGCAAAGTCGATTTTAGCGTAGGTCCTAATCGAAGAAACACCGAAAAGTAAATTTTCTTGCGTTTAGTAACGGTTACTTGTTGTCTATTCTCCTACCCCTTTTTTGTTAACTAAACTGCACAATCGCCTAATTTTCTTTTCAAACCTACATGTTGAGGAGGAGGGGGGGGGTCATTTTGTCACGTTAATAACGTACCACTCCCCTCCCCTGCTTTGATATTTTTGTAATTTTTTAAATTAAAATTAAAGTAAATTTCGTAGACACGCCGAGGGTTTCAAACACATTGAAAAAAACCAAAAAACATTTTATTTATAATGTAAATATGCTATAATAATAATACATTTTATTAATAATGTAAGTGTTTGGAATAAAACAAAATATGCTGAACATAGAATTAAATACATTTGTTTAATTTTTATAATTATTATTTTTTTTTTTTTTTATGATTTTCACAAATTGTTTTTTTGGTTTAATGAATATTTACATTGAAAAAAAAAACATTTTATTACTAACTAGCGGAACCCGTTGCGCGGGAGAAAGTAATACCTAGTGAATAAAAAAGAAACTGCCTATTGTTCTTCTCCCCCCCCCTACCGTGTTGGTGAATGGTTTAAATTTAAAAAAAAGAAAAAAAGGTTTAGAGCAGAACGAGATCGAACGTCGATACTGGCGATAATGAAACCTCTCTTCTTAACCATTGCGCCATAGTTACTACTTGAAAAATGCATGTGAAAATATGCCAGTTAACGTAAGCTTGTTTACTGGCAGCTTCTGGCAGCGAAAAGTAAAGTTCAACAATGACACGGTTTATGTCATTTATTTGGGAAGGGTTAAAGGTATATGATTTTGAAAATATAAATGTGTCGGGGGTCTAACAGCATCTTGGCGGCTATTGAATTAAGTAGGAAGTCGATTTCATGAAGGAATTGTAGCCGCCATATTTGAAGAATAAATGTTGCAGGAACTGTGTTCGTTAATGTCATTCGCTTAATTCCGGAATGAATGTAAATGTGGAAATAATAGAAATAGGAAAAACGTAATCTGATATTCGCGGAATATCATCGGATTCAACGGGAGCGGTCATTATTTGTTTGCGTATTGGTTTATATTATGTGGTAAATTAATACCAGGCAAATAATAAATAAGGACGGACTGTTTTGTGAAAAGTAAACTGTTTATTACTTCAAGGTGTCGATGAGTGTAGTCACAGTACACAATTGTTAGGGGGAAAAGTCTTTGCTACCACCTATATGGAGTTGGTTTTTCGGAGAGACGTTGATGGTGGGCCAAATATAATATTAAGTGTTAGGTTGGAAAAAAGAATAACAACTTTACTAAAACACGCTCGAGTGAATAAGTGTAGTATAGCGGTGAGTTTAGTAGCCTGTTTTGTGTATGGTTATTTTCCTATACTCCGAGAAGGTACAGGGGGAAAAAACGTCTCTACTTTATATATTAGATTAGATAGAAGATGTAAGTGTTTGAAATAAATCACTACGACTGTTTATGAATGAAATCTGACGCATGCGCAGAGCTCACAAAATATGGATACTATTCTAAAATTTTACTATTTTATTTTTCTGTGTACGATTATCATATCGCTAGAGAATTCCGTGTTTTTTGAATTTTTTTGTTCCAAGATTTTAGGAAGGGGATCAGTTTTCTGTATAAATTTAACGTAAACTGATCGGGAACAGGTCAAAACGTCACCAAGTCAAAACGTCAAATTTTTTGGCCCCCGTACCGGCGTCGGAGACCCCCTCTCGACGGCTAGCTGCACCACTTCTGGGGATGTTTCCACTCGTCACCAAACTTATAAAATATTATAAGAATATTGTTTGCAATGTGGGTTGAATATGATAACGGTGATTTAAGTTTGCTTCGAAAAGCATCTCGGATCTACATGCTGGGTATTTAAAAATATATTTTTTATATTTTATTATTAATAAAAGCTTCATATTTTTGAAAACATTTTGATTATTACAAAAGTAGAACAAAAGTAACAAATTATTTGACGATAAATATCACTTAAAGAATTTGGTGACATTTTGACTTGTAACCCACTTTTTGACAATGTTTGTTCGTAATACACCATTACCATTTTGTTTTTCACCTTTTTTACGGACCAATTTTTTCTGTTTACCCATCATGCCGCTAGAGAATTCCTGTTTATTTGGGACATTAAAAAATATATTTTAGATTTTTACATGTTGAAAAAGTGGGTGATCAGTTTACGTTAAATTTATATAGGAAACTGATCCCCCTCCTAAAATCTAAAGGTTAAACAAAATTTTTTAAAAATTCTCTAGCGACAAGATTAAAAAACAAAACAATGGGATGGTCAAAAAGTGGGGGATCAGTTTATGTTAAATTTACGAACAAGCGCCCATTTTTTTTTTTTTGTTACACTCCAGATTGCAAAACCGAAATTGTGTCTAACTCTGCCTTCGGAATGCAAGGTAGATTTAAAAACAAAACAAAAAAAAAACTGCAGTTTCGGAAAATACGACTAAAAATTTACAGGCGTCGCGTAAACGGAAAAAATACGAAAGGTACGCAGTTCCGAATGTTACCGCCCCCTGTTAAGAATGACTTCTGAAACTTACCTTTTTTTTTTTTTTAGAACCAAACGACTTTAATGAAATAAAATTGTTACCTTTTTACGCAATTAGAACGAAAGAGCAATTTCTTTTTTCACCTTTTTTCGAAGCAGATGACTTCAATGAAATAAAAAAAATGGGTATCTTTTACAATAATCCGCAGAGTGGAAAACGCTATAAAAACAAATATACAACAAATAAAAGTAACTGTAGCCGATAAAAGTTATTTTCCAACTTATCTGTGACATTTGTTTGTATTTTTAAGCCGTTTCAACTGCTATTTATTAGAAATCAATATTTTTGTCACACAAACATTGGAAAAGCGATGGGGGGTGGGGGGTATCGTAACGAGGTAAGGCTGGGCCGCCATTTTGTTTTAGTAAAAATCCGTGCAAAATTTTTTTTTTTTTTTTTTAACACATCTAAACCCATTTATAGTACGTAAAAATACGAACAAATTCCATAGGTAAGTAGGAAAATATCTATTCTCGACGTAGGTCACCGTCACTTGTTGCATATTTATTTTTTTTACCCCGTTCTCGTTCGATTTTTGGACCCCGTTGGCGACTCTGCGGATTATTGTAAAAGATACCCCCCCCCCCAATTTTTTTTTAAGACGATGACGACTTAGAACAAAAGAAAGGGCAATTTTATTAGAGTTTTTATTTTTTGACTACAAAAAATTTAGTTACTCTTATATAGAGAACTCACCACGTTTCCGTGACTTCGCATCGTCAACGTTCGGGCATGTCTCGGAAGAGCCCGAGAGTCAGACATGTGCACGAACTGGTATAGTGGACAAGAGGGAAAGGAACGGGAGTTACAGGCACAAGCCTTTTTTTCCAAAATATAGTTTGTTATATTAGGTACGTGCAAAAATGGCCGTCGCTTGTACGGACTATGCTTATTAAAAGTGTCTTTTAATTTTAAAATAATAGTTTTCATTTAACTTTTGATTGTGTTTGAAAGATCAAAGCATTAGGTTAAAATCTAAAAGGAAACAAATGTATATTTACGTGTGAAAAAAAATTAGAATGGAAAATGTTATCAAAACAGCGAAAAATCCGTTAAAACTGAAGTTTCAATAAAACATGTTTAAAAATCAGTGGAAAGGTAAACCAGTTTTCTGGAACTGTTTCAAAGATAATTATTAAATTAAAGTCTTAAGAGAGTGAATTACAAAAAAAATGTACCTCTTTTTTTTATTACTAAAAAATAGCTTTAATTATCAAAAAAAAGGTAGAGTTAGCTAAAACATGTCCGGAGACAGTTTTGTAAATGTGAACAGAAAATACGGCTACACAATCTTAATTGATGGAAGGCTCAAACTGCAGCAATAGTTTGTTTTTTTAAAATTATTTTTACGTTACGAACTGCGTCAATTAATTAATTTTACATGATGATTGATTAAAATCTTGAACAATTACATTACTCGATTTATTCTTTAAGAATTAATGTAATTTTGAATTAAATTAAAATTCTTAAAGAATAAATAAATAAATAATTTATCGTTACGACACATCTAAGAATTTCTTACATGTGTCGTAACGATAAATTACATTAATTCTTTTAAAATAAAGCTAAGAGTATTTATTTTAAGTGTGAAAAAGTAAATTAAAGTCAATGGCTACACTGACAATATTAATTGAAAAAAAAAAAGTTAAAATATTAAAAATTATTCATTAATAAATAAGTAGAATTCAATTTTGAAAGAAAATGTCATTTGAATTCTATTTATTAATAAATAATTGTTTTAAAACTTTTTAAATAATATTTAATAATAACAAATGACAAAACAAATACAAACTTACGTTTTATCTTTCCAAATAACTGACAATGAACTGTGAAATTAACGAAACTGTTGAATCTCTGAAAATAAAATTTTGAGGACGGTGAGGCGAGTGAGTGGTTGTTGGTGAGCTAATCCTGCCTGTTTATTACAGAACTGGCCTACCATACGTCCCCAAGTCAATCGTTAATAGAAATTATCCAATTTTATAAATTCTTTTTTTTGTTAGCTTCCTGAGTCTCAAATTTTTCAATTTTTGGTTTATTTTCAAGATTATAAAAAATTTTTCTTGCGTTGATGATGACACGTTTATGTATGAAAGGGAAATATAATTGTGTCGCATTTTATAATTTACCAGAAACTAATCATTAAAATCATATGAAATATTTTTTGCAATTAACAACGAAAACGCTGAAAAAACAAATATACAACAAATAAAAGTTACCGTAGCCGATAAAACTGAATTTCCAAGTTAACTGTGACAGTTATTAATGATTATAATCCGTTAAAAGTGCTATTTTCTATAAGTTAATAGTTTTAGCGTACGTGAAGTGAAAAAAAAAATACTAATGGCCGCTTCGATAGAAAACACCGAATCCAGAACGAGACTGCAGCCTCGTTCTGGATTCGGTTGGTTTTTTACTGGGACTCATAGTCAAAGCGCAATTTTTGCATTTTTTAGCCAAGCAGAAGAACAAAACAAAACTACATTTTAAGCAAAAGGAATAAAATAATTTTCTTTTTATTTACATGTCAGTGTGCTTTTATTTACATATAATTTTCATTCGTCACACTGTAATGTTTTTTTTCCTGTTTCTTTAAAAAATTCCTAACCTAACCCTAACCAAAACCCAGCTCTAACCCTAACCCCCAATGACGTAACGACATGCGCGCTCATTCGGTGATCAAAATGATCGTTAAAATGTTCGTTTCATAAAATTAAATTTCAAAAATGCAAACTAAAAAAAAAGAAAAAACGCCGCTTTAAAAAAAAACACACACGTGACACCGATAGCAAAAACTAATGACGCCATTTTGTTTTTTAAATAAGAAGACATTAAATTTTTTTTTGTTCATGTCTAATAAAACCCCATTTACCATACGTAAACATACAAACAAATGGAATATAAAACTAGGAAAATCTCCGGTCTCGACGTACGTTGCATTTATTTGTTGCATATTCATTTTTTTGACTACGTTCTACAACTTTTTTTCAACCCGACTCGCGAGTTGTAGGGCTATTGTAAAACATTCCCTATTATTTTTTGGTGATCATATTGATTAAACAATGCTTTATTCAATGATAACATTGCCAATTCAAAAATTTATGTTTCTTCGAGTTATAGTGATTTTTATTAACACGGAATTTAGGCCTTTTTCGTAATATATACGAAATAATTTTCAAAAAAAAATTATTTTAAACATCTACAGTGTTTTATTTTCATAATTTTTTTTTTTTTAATTCATACATTTTTTATGGTGTATTTTGTTTTAAAAAAATACATTTTCGCTAAGATTAAAAAAAAATGGTTTAATTATATTACGTGATCGTTGATTAATAAATACTGAAAATTTCATTAAAATTAGTTGATTTTTCTTTTTAAGGTGAAGGCAGGGTTAAAATGTTTTTACATTTTGGGAATCGGCTATTGATTTTGCACGTACCTATTACCAAGCAAAATTACGTATGTACACCAACAATTAGCAAAAAAACTAGCGAGTAGAATTTGAATCAAAAATAAAAATCCGTTATATCGTTTAATTGGGTTCAGCCATTGATTCGAGCGAAAAACACGAAATTCAGGGGGAGATAATCCAGTCGTCAATAACTAAATCAATGGTTGTCATTAAAATACGATGAAACTGATATTTATTTTTAATTAAAATTCTACTAGCATTTTTTTCTACTTTTTGGTGGGGATTCTTATTTAAATCTGCTGTAATGATGTTCCCAATAAAAACACGAGGTACTAATTTAAAAAGTTATTTTTGAACAAGAAAATACCGACTTTTTGTTCGGCTTTTTTCGACTGTAAACAGCCGGAAAATGTCAAAGCGCTTATCCAATTTCCTGTTAAGGCAATTGATTAAAGAAGACAGGCGAATCATTCTCTTTTTGTTTCATTTTACTTCACTCAAAGTTCTCAGAAATCAAGGGGTCCCTTCTTAGTGGCTAACACTATGAGATACATAGATCTTCGAATATTCCATTAAAGTTCTCTACCTGTCAAACGTTGAGTTAGTAAAGAAGTGAAGAACAATATTTTTTATCTTCCCAATTGACCAGTTAACTATGTTATAGTATATCTTTCTTGTGGTCTCTTGGTCCTACCGGATTCCAGGACAAGAATTCATCTAGTCTGGTGGAGTATACAGCTAAGTGCTGTTACTTGAAGTAACATTACTAGGAGAAGGTGCACCATTCCTCGTGTGAGCTGGTGTATAGCCAAACCGAGATCTTATTTCGAATACTATGTTATTTTGTAGGGTGAAGTATCCTCATGTCAGGTTGTCCTGACAAACCATTGTACAGAAAGACCAAAGGCAAACTCTCCAGTCGGTAATTCAAAATGGCTGATCGAATTTTGCCTGAAAGAAAACTTGCAGCACAACATGAGAACATGTCTGCCTGTTCGCAAAAAGAAATATCACTGACCAATTCTCGGCGATACACGACTGCAAACATCGCTATTTCTTTTCTTTTTTAAAACGTTTAATTAATTTTCTTAGTCAAAAAATAAATACTTTTTCATAAAAATAATATATGGTGAGTGTTTTTCGTACTTTGAAAGTTATTTTTTCTGGTATAATACTGGTTCGTTTTTATTCGGCCTTTTCCGGCAAAAGACGGGTTTGTCTGGTTCAAAAGCTGAACCAGTAATGCTAACATCGATTTTAGGTCATAATCGTTGAAAAAGAAAATACAATTTTTGAGCAACTGCTTTCCGAAAAAATTCTCTCTGTAAACTTCACGTTTGCTTTTAAGTCACTAATAATACTGATTATCACGAGATTAAATCTACGAGAATGCATTTCGGTTTCTTCGTAATCAAGTCAACCAGATGAAGCGCCTAATTTCCGTGATTGCTCGGCGACAACGATCGGACAGGTCGCGGAAGTGCCCGATCGTTAGCGAGACGAAAACGAGGCTGAAGCAGAGTTGACCAATCAGGTTGCTGCCAATCGTCTGCACACCAAAACAAGCGTAGGAAGACCTTTCGAACCGGCCGCAAACGTATCCGTAAACTCTGACCCTCGACGAGAAAATATATGAAATTCACTCCCGCCCGCCCCCCAAAATATACAAAAAAACTTGTCTAAATATCCTAAGAAAAATAACATACTTTGTTTTGTGTAAAAAAAAAAAGACGAAAAAAAAAGTTGTCTAAATATCGTAAAAGAAATAGCATTTATTTTTTTGATTTATGTAATAAAAAAAGACAAAAAAAAATTAAAATGTTTCATTTGGCCCACGAAAAATTTTTTGGTATTTTTTTACTATCCATTCCCAGCGCAGTTTACCACTTAAAAAAGTTCAAATCCTACTTTGTTTGTGCAAATACATTTAAACAGCATAAAAAAACATCCGCAAAGAAGGAATTTAATTTTTTTTTAAATATTTAAGATTTTAGCGTGGGGGATCACTTTCCTTTATAAATTTAACGTAAAATGAGCACCCATTTCCTGGCCACTTAACATTAAACGAGACATGTAACCGACTTGAGTTTCTAATTCGAGACTGGAGATTTTCCTAGTTAGCTATTCCATTTGTTTTTATTTTTACGGTTTTTCATTAGACATGAAAAAAAAAAAATTTCTGGGCACGGATTTTTACAGCAAAAACATGGCGTCGACAGTCTTGTTTTATTAGCCTCGTTTCGGATTCTCGTTGTCAAGTGTGTGTTTTTTTTTACAGGGACTCATAATCAAAACGACGTTTGTTTTTTTTTTACGATCAGGGCTGGGGTTAGGGTTAGGGCTGGGGTTAGAGTTAGGGTTAGGGCTGAGGTTAGAGTTAGGGTTAGGGCTGGAGTGAGAGTTAGGGTTAGGGCTGGAGTGAGAGTTAGGGTTAGGGCTGGAGTTAGGGTGTTTTTTTTTTAATTAAATAAACACGTAGAAATTTAGCCAATTTGGGGTGGGGGGGTATTTATTTATTTAATAAAAACACGTAGAAATTTAGCCAATTTAGTTTTTTTTGGGGGGGGGGGAGAACTCAAGTCAAAGTTTTCCCACCCCCTCCAAAACAAACACGAAAATCGCTAAATTTTTACGTGTTTTTATTAAAAACTCAAGTCGGTTACATGTCTCGTTTGATGCTAACTGGCCAGAAAATGGGTGCTCATTTTACGTTACATTTATAAAGGAAAGTGAACCCCCACTCTAAAATCTTAAATATTTAATTTTTTTTTAATTTCTTCTTTGCGGATATTTTTTTAGGCTGTTTAAATGTATTTGCACAAAAAAAGTAGAATTTGAACTTTTTTAAGGGGTAAACTGCGCTGGGAATGGATAGTAAAAATTTACCAATTTTGTATTTTTTTATAGTTCTTCAGCTATGGTTTGTTCATTTTTTTCTTTCAAATATATGTATTTTTTTCTTTTGTATTCTTCGTCTTACACTGTCGTCTGCCACTCTTCCATTTTTACGACTTTCAGTTTTGCTTCAGCCTCGTTTTCGTTTCGGCAGCTCTCGGGCGCTTCCGTGACCTGCCCGATCGTTGCCGCCGAGCAGTCACAGAAATTAAGCGCTTCACCTGGAGTAGTACCTAATCTTGGTACTGTTTTAGATATTGACCCTAATTTCCGTGACTGCCCGGCAGCAGCAAGCCGACAGCTAACGGAAGCGTCCGAGACCTGCCGAAATCGAAAACGAGGCTGGCAGACGATATTGATTTGAAGGAGAGACGCTTGGCACTTGAAGAAAATGAATTTTGAAGTGTTGTGTCGTACAATTGCCTCTCCGGAGCAGTGCATTAACTTTTGCCAGCAGAAAGCTCTGCTGGCAAAAGTTATGCGGCGGCGGCGGCCGACTTTGCCGGCTAGTACCGCGAAACACTGTAACGGAAAAATATGCCTGGAGATGCCCCACTCAGGAATGCCGGGCTTGGATTTCGTTGCGATCGGGGACGTTTTTTTTCGGTATAATTGTTTAAGCGTAGTGAATCTGGCAGGCGAAGTTCTTACAAAAATGGTTAAAAAATAATAATTAAAAAAACGTTTATTTATTTCAGCTATTGGTTTGTTCATTTATTTCAGTTTTTGTATAAAAATTTATGCATTTCTTTTTTCGTATATTCATCGTCTTACATTGTTGTCGTCTGCCGACTCGGCAGGTCTCGGACGTTTCCGTTAGCTGTCGGCTTGCTACTGCCGGGCAGTCACGGAAATTAGGGTCAATATCTAAAACAGTATCCTAATCTTTTGTTGATAGTTGAAAATGAAAAAATGAATGAAATAAAATTCGAAAGAAATTTGGAAACATTTAAACTGTCGAATAGAATAGGGTTGGGAATTAAGGTTAGGGTTGGGGAGGTCCGAGTTTTGGGAATTAGAGTACCCCCCCATTCGAAGCTCAAGTCGATTACATGTCTAAATTGGCTAAATTTCGATGTGTTTATTCGATAAGTACCCCCCCCAAAAAAAAAATGGAAACTCAAGTCGGTTACATGTCTCGTTGCCCACTAACTGGCTCATTTTACGTTAAATTATATAAGTACCAAAAAGTCAAAACAAAAGAAAGGTTCAAGAAAATTAGAGTTGGAATGATTCTAATAAGGGTCAAAATAGAGCGTAGGGGCCCCCGATCAACCGCCCGAGAAACCACCTGTGCGCATGCGCAAGACCGCCCGAGAAACCACATGTGCGCATGCGCCAATGTAGACAGGAAGCGCACAATTTAAAATATAAACATATATAAAAAACAAAAACAAATCTAAATTTCGCAAAACTGAAAACGCTATTGAATGAAAAGGTCAAAATAGAGCGTAGGGGCCCCCGATCAACCGCCCGAGAAACCACCGGAAGTGACGACAGGAAGCGCACAATTTAAAATTGATGTAAAATGAAGATAGAAGAATTGTATGAACGCTTATCTACTACTGCGAATTTATTTATTTTTCTTAAGGAATTAAAATTAATTAAAGAATCCAGACTGTGTTTGTGGGTCTACCATGAAATGGATTGGTAGTGAAAAATTAACTGATGGTTATATTCTGCGGTGCGGAGTTAAAATATGCAGGAAGAAAGTCTCCGTTATGAAAGACTTCAAAATAGAGCGTAGAGGCCCCCGATCAACCGCCCGAGAAACCACCTGTGCGCATGCGCAAGACCGCCCGAGAAACCACATGTTTCGGCGGTTTACGTAATTTCCGGAACATGGGACGAAACGTCAGCTTTAGCGTGGTCCGTAAACTGCAGAAGTATCAAACTGGCTTTAAAATTCTTAGCAAATCTTGATTTAATTAAAAGGTTGAAAGTTTTGGAAGCTTTTTTAATTGAATATTTTTTAAATAGAGATTAAAAAGACCATAAAATTAGTTTTAAAAAAGAAAGCGAAACAAAAATGAAAGTAAACACTCCCGGGCAACGCTGGGTAGGTACGCATAGTTTTTAACATTTAAATTTTTTTTACTTGTTTTCAATTATTTGTTCTTTCCTTAAAAAAAAAACAAAAAAACTTTAACTATTAAAATTTCTTTATCTGAATTCTATCGAAGAAAGAAAATGAAACTTGATTTCTTGTAAAGTAAAAACTTTTAGGGATAGAGGCCGCATCGATTTTTGGTGATTGATATATATAAAAAAAATGTCAATTAGAAATTAGCGAAATGAAATTTGCAAAAAAAAAAAAATTTCCTATGAGATCCCCCCCCCCCTCACTATAAATAGCTGCGGCCTCTATTCCGAAACTTCGCCCAGTCATTTTTATCATTTTGTTTATTTATACTTAATTTTGTTTTTTTCTTTCTTTTCAGTATTGTTCAGCCCCTGGGCAGGTATCTAGATTTTTTTTTAGTCTTTCTAGTTGATCATTGAATGTTGAGTATTTTTGTTAATTGATTTCAGTTTCACTTTGAAACACTTGTATTAACAATGAATGAATCTATGTATTAATAAAAACTATTAGACAGAATCTCGTGTGTCTGTGTTTCTCGCCTAGACGTGACGTTGCATTATAGGATAAAGTGGGGTATTAAGGACCACGGGGCATTAAGGACCACATGGGGGGGTACCCTCTTTTCTTCCTCTATAAAATGACTTGTCCCCATGTGGGGCTTTAGGGACTGCTTCCATAGTAATCCTAACTAATCAGAGCCTTCGTTACAGTCGTGTGCCTTGAGTAACCCATCAGCTTCAATTTTATTTCTTTTTGGAAAGTCAGACCATGCTTTCTTTGTGGTGGCAGCCATCTTGAAAGTTGATTCTGAACTTTTGTGGCCATTTCACGAGGTCTACAGAAACTGTTTTGTTGTAAAATTCGAAGAGATTGAGTGCAACTACTTGCTGCTGTCCTTCAAAAGAACAATCAAGCTAAGTACTGGTGCAGTTCTTTTTTTATTTGAACATTTCTTTATTTTTTCCCATTGTTCAGAAAGTTGTTAACCTGGCAGAAATCCTATTCAGCGATGTCTTTGAGTCTAGTTATGGGTCTAATGCTTCAAGATTGTTTCATGATATCTATGTTGTGTTTCCATGTATTTTGCTTCGTATGATGTGATGTTAGGCCTTGTTTTGCTTAAATATTTGGAAAGTAGGGACGAGTGACCAGATTTTTTGTTCTAAAAATATGTTATTTTTCTGTGGTCCTTATTGCCCCATTTGCTATTTCAGCTGCAAAATGTGAAAGTAGGGACGAGTGACCAGATTTTTTGCTCTACAAATATTTTATTTTTCTGTGGTCCCTATTGCCCCATTTGCTATTTCAGCTGCAGAGATGGTTCGCAACTACAAGAAGAAGGAAAGAGGGGGAGGGCAAACCTTAAGAATCACCGATCCATTGAGGAAGCAGTTGCTGCAGTCCAACGAGATGAAATGGGGCTCAACCAAGCTGCCAGATACTTCGGTATCAGCAAAGGATCCCTTCACCGCCGAGTTTCTGGCCAGGTCCCCATACATGCAAGTGTTGGGAGAGGGACAGTTTTCAACCCCCTTGAAGAAGCTGTTTGCTGAGTGGGGGTGAGGGTGGGGGCTAAGCGGCAAAGAAGTCCAAGACATCGTCCAAGACAAAGGTCTGGAGACGCCCGTCAACGGTGATCGCCCTGGATATGACTGGATGGCTGGTTTCTTGAAGCGCCATTCAGACATTGTGCCAAGGAAGACGGAGCACCTGAGTCAGGCCAGGGCAAGAGCAGAAAATGCCTGCACCAACATCACTGATAGCATTGACGACCTGGAAGATGTGCAGTGGATATGTGACTTCTGTTGTCAATAGGCCCAGCGGTGACCCTTCAGTGTCAGGTGGAACTTGTTCCCTACTGGTAAAATGTAACCCAGTACAACCTGTTGCATAGCCTGGACATTGGCTGACCATGCGGAGGAGGCTTACCTGTGAGACGCAACATATGGGACGGCAATTTCCAGCAAAGCGCGTTGGTCACTAATGCCCCAGGTTAGGAGTCCTTAATGCCCCAGTTGTCCGATTTTTGGAGTTTTGCAACAAGCGTTCTTTAAAAATGTATTTAAAAATATCTGTTGAATATTCCTTAATCTGCTTTATTATTTGTAAACTGTAATTAGTTCTCCATTTCCTCCACTTATGTTTGCCACAAAAGACTGATCATGTAGCATGTAATCCAAGTAAGCATAATGTTGCCTCAAAGTGTGGTCCTTAATACCCCATGTTATCCTATCTTATTTGCTATTAATCTAATATTTGTTGAAATCAAAAATAAAATAAGGAAAGGTTTATTTTACCTTAAAAAAAAAACAAAAAAAAAAACGTTTTTTTTTACATCGTATTTTAGCCAAAAATAAAAATGAGATTCTATTATTTTTTTAGTAATATAAACATTAAACAGCATGAAAAATATCCGCAAATAAAGAATTAAAAAAGTCTTTAGAGTGGGGCCTCATTTTCCTATATAAATTTAACGTAAAATGAGCACTCACTTTCGGGCCAGTTTCACTCACGTGACTCAAATTCGTGGGCAACAAATTCGAAAGTGAAAAAGAACGCCTACTTAAAATATTTAAAAAATGAAAATCGGTGTGACTGCTTTGAAATTTAAAACCGTTTTATGCTTTAAATATTTGCTGATTTTACAATATTTTATTTTCAGTTTATTTTTAAAAGAAGAAAAACAAACATCAAATCTTTTTATTTTTCCGATCCATAAAAGCCTTCTTGAAAAAAGTTTAATTTTTTGCAAAATAGAAGTTATTTTTGTTTCATTTTCAAAGTTTTGTGATATTGAATTTTTTTTTTATAAAAAAAATAAACAAAAATGTTGCCTTTCGTTTTAAAGGAGAAAAAAAAAATTTAAGTTGGACACGTGTTGTCTTTTTTTATTTATGCAACGTCAACGCATTTTGACTTTAGCAGTTGTAATTAATGCAAGAACGAACAAAAAAAAAACAAAACGAAACGAATTATTAGAATTGTTTAAGGAAAAATAAATAAGTGCCGGGAACAAAAAGTGCTGCCCTTCAAGGAATGGTTCACTGTTAAATGGGTGTTAGGGTTAAGGTACTGTCAGATGAGCGGAAGATGGCCCTCAGAAAGGACTGGTAACGGGATCCGTCTTTGTCAAACTGTCTGTCGCGTCTGACACTGTAAACCTGAAAAAGATCTTGGGGCTGAAAAGACCTGACACTTACAAACCTCACATTGGAGACGGGCGCTTTTATGTTACTCAAAGGAATGGCTTACCTCAGGGTAGTGTGCTAGTTCCATTACGATACAACATATGCACCAATGACCAACCAATTGACCAGAACACAGCGGTTCAGTTCTGCTGACCACCTTTCTATGAACTTCTCCTTTGTGGAACACATTACTACAACATGAGTTCCCTGCAGACAACAACATGGTCGTCTTCAAATCCAATATAAAAAAGTAAAACTGGCATAAACCGTTCCCATAAGTAATCAATCATTCATTATTTTCAATCCGGTGCTTTTACACTTTAGCGGATACTTTAAATAAAAAAAAAAACTGAGGAATATCGGAATATCTGTTTGATGTATGTACATGTCACCGGTTGAATAAATCCTCTACCAAAAAGCACGTAAATTAACCAAGTACTTTTTTTTGTTTTGTATAAAAGAAAATTAAATTTTAGCCATGCACGAAGAGAACAGCCATTTTGAAAGTTTTAAAAATGGAAAAAGTTAAATGTATCTCATTTTGTCTTGTATAGTAATTTCAGAAATTGTGTTTCACGGTTATCCCCCTTTTAAAATGGCTGTCCTCTTCGTGCATGGCTAAAATTGAATTTTCTTTTATAAAAACAAAAAAAACTACTTGATTAATTTACGTGATTTTTGGTATAGGATATATTCAGCCCGTGACAGGTACGTACATCAAACAGATATTCCTCAGTTTGTTTTCTTTAAAGTATCCGCTAAAGTGTAAAAGCACCTTCAATCCTTCAGCTTACAATCCATTCATATTGGTAACCCTTATCGTTGAGTGGCTTTTAGCCTTGATAAATGGTGACTTATTAAATTAACTTGTGTTCACTGAAGGGTAAAACAATGCCAAGACATCCAAAGAGATTACGTTTGAATCAGTAGAAACAAACCTCAACTCAGCCGTAGATGAGCGACTCCTATACTGCGAGAGTAACCACCTGCATGCAAAGACTCAAGTCTGCTCGTTTCAGCTTGGGAACCGGGAGGCCAACCGACCCCTAAACATCACGTGGTCTGGAATACAACTAGAGAATCGTCCCAACCCTGTCTACCTTGACGTCGCCCTGAACCGCACTCACTCATTCAGGGAACATGTAAAGAAGACAAAAACGAAAGTCAGTTCCCTTCCGGAACAACATCCTACGGAAACTGATCAACTCCAAGTGAGGAGCCACAGCACACACACTAAGATGTATGGCCTTAGCCCTGTGCTATTTAAAAAATTTTTTTTTTATTTATTTATTTTTTTTTTATTTAACATAGTTCAGCCCAAACAAGGCAGGCCGCCACTGTAGACGTAAGGGGCTACTGAGAATTAAAGTGGTAGTTTTTGGTGTCATCCGAAGTTGGGAGCTGTGTAGCGAGATGTTTGTTTACATTAGTTTTAAACTTCTGCATGTCGGTACAGTCGGGGAAACAGAGAGCAGGGAGGGAATTCCAGAGGTCGGCAGTACGAGGAAAGAAGCTGTAGAAGGCTCTCCGGTATCTGGGAACCTCCAGAGTGACTTATCTGATTATTGGGTTGGTCTAATGTATTTACGTTGAAGGGGGGGGGAGCACTAGAGCAGCAAGTTCATCGAAGCACAATCCATTGAAGTATTTGTAAAACAGGCACAAGGATGACACATTGCGGCGATGGGACAGGGGCTGGAGCTTGGTGGATAGTGAGGGACCTATTAAGTTGGTGACTCTTGTCTAAGAGGGAGAGACTAGTGGATGATGCACCAGCCCAGATGTGACAACAATACTCCATGCATGGACGGATGGTGGCTTTGTATAGATATAGGATAATGTCAGGTGTGAGGAGTTTACTAACACGGTAGAGGGAGCCCACCTTCTTTGCAGCAGCCCTGGCAATGTCTTCAATGTATTTGTTCCAATTCATGTTATCTGTGAAGGTTAGGCCGAGGAGCTTGAAGGATTAACTCTCAGATAGTGTTATTTGCCATGACAATCTGTGGTTGGAGAGATTTCTTGTAGTTATTAAAGGAAAGGAGCTTTGTCTTTGCGGCATTGAAAGTTACCAACCATTTATGACCCCAATCGATTACAGCCTGGAGGTCATTTTCTAAGGATTCAGCCATTGCCTCGAATATGTACGCGTCCGGTTTTCCCACATGACGAGAGTAGAGTCGTCAGCAAATATACCTATCTCAGACTCGATGTCATCAGGGAGGTCATTTATGAAAATCAGGAACTATAACGGTCCAAGGAGGCTTGTCTTGTTTGGGAGAGATCAACGCATGCTAAAAAACTAGACGTTTAAATTAAATTAAACCTACCACTAACCCTAAATCCAGATGGCAACAGTTTTTTTTATATATGTGCTAATGAACAAAAATAATACATTCTACAGTTTAAATATTTTTTATATCGTATTGGATGTTATATTTCAATAAAATTCATGCAGTTTACGGATCGTGCTCAAATAATAACTTTATTATTTAGAAATCCATTCTTTATATGGGGAGAGGGCCTTTCTGTACTTTCATCTAACAAATTAAAAAACAAGATAAAATTGATAAGTACGTAGACTGCAGAATTCGATTAAACAACCGTATTATTTAATTTTATGTATTGTACTAAACTCCATTGTACTTATTAGCGGATTTTTAAGAATTATAATATAAATGACACAGCGTGCGTGCGTGCATGCGTGCGCCTGTCTGTCTACCAGTTCGTCACAATTTTTTTAAAAATAATGTAATACATTGCGAAATTTGTCTCATTTCACAAGTTAACTACTTTTAGAAATTGAAAATATTGCATTAATAGTAAATAATAAAAAAAATAAAAAAATAAGGGGTGGAATAAAACAAAAAAACTAATTAAGTTTACTACGAACTCTCTGGGTTGCCAAAAAAAACAAGCTTCATTACTTCTATGACTAACCTTAAGTTCATGTGGCACCCTCCCAACCAAACAAAAAAATGTTACATCTAAGATTTAACTAGAACGGTTACATGTCATTCAAACGCTATGTGGCAGGAAAGTGAGGGATCATTTGACGTTAAATTTATTCTGGATTCTAAAATAATTGTTATCTTTTTTTATACCAAGTTTTTCACGGTATGGCACGGTGGCTAAGTGGTTAACTACGCTGACTGAGGACCTGGGTGCGCCGGGTTCGAATCCAGTTTGTTCCACAGAAACACTTTCATCAAACCTGACCTTGTGTCTAACCTCCCGGAGAGGATGTAAATAAAATACTTAATGACCTAAACAAACGTATAATCTATTATTTTGGGGGGGGGGGGGGGTGTGATTTAGCCGCGGGGTCCGTCATCAACAATAATACCAAAAAGTTAATTCACATTAGATTTTCTGAAAATTTGCTTTTCGTGAAAATGTTTAAATATCTCTAATAATAATTAAAAATTTAAATGTAGAATGTTATTTTCACATAATACTTTTTATTCCTTTAATAAACAAATTGTGCAACTTTTTTTTTATAAATTAAATAATTATAATAATTAATACTAATTTTTTTTCAAAGTTCATTATTTGAAAATAACATTCCTCATGAAATGACTGTTTTATTTTGATGCACTTGACACGTGCATCAAAAAGCGTTGAAATATGCTAATATGTTGTCAATGTTTGAGGTATCGACTCTTGATTGGACAAAAGCTCAAATCAAGTTCGTTTCAACCCATTAACACATCACTCAATAAATCCAAGGGTTAACTAAAAACCATTCGACATTATTCATCAACATAGTCTCCTTCTAGCGTGATTCACCGATTCTAACACTTCTATAATAATTTGATGCTTTTTCTTTTTCTTTTTTTAAAAGAACTATTTGTCTTTGACATAAAAAACCTCAGTTTACAATATCACTTCTTCATTGGAGCAAAATCTCTTTTCTTTCCCTGGAACATTCTTTTGGGGTCTATAAACAGCCGATAGTCGCTGGGGGCTAGATCTGAAAAATAGGGTTGTTGTGAAAGCAATTCAAAATGTACTTTATTTTGCCGAATTCAGCCTCGCTCGTATCGGTATGACCACGTTTAAATTCAGAATCCCAGCTCATAACTGTTGTTTCTGACAAAGCAAAGTCCACATAACACACAGCCATTTCTTTGCTTGAACAGTAATTTTCCCATCAGAAACTTAGATTACCTAAGTTAGTTTGGAAGTTAATTTCTATAATCCGTCCAACACATGCACGCATGTAAAACGCACATTCAATTGAATAGTGGGGCCAGCATATGTCAGGCCCAAAACTTATTGCGTGAACAAGAAACATTTAGTCCCCAAATATTGCGCATACTACAAAAAAAAAAACAACATTTTACTTTCTCTTGAACCTGCTATTTCAAAGAATAGAGCGCGTACATCGCAATCCAGTTTATTGCCTGGTAGAGAAGGGGGGGGGGGGCTTGGCAAAGAACGAAAGAAACACCAAACGAAGCACACACGCACACGGTGCTCACTCAAGGCATACAGTTCATACATACACTATCAGTAATAAAAAAGGGTTTGCTAATATACACACACATTCCATTTACACCCACGTAAATGCACACGGTGCGAGCCGAAATAAATATAATTACTCATTTTCTCCTTCCTGAGAAAACGCGTTTCTTTCATGACAACATTTTCAGATTCTTTGAATTATCATTCTTTACAAACACTTCATTTTTATTGTCTTAACGAATCTCTCAATGAAAAATAATTATTTTGTGTGCATAAACTTTGTCATTGTTCCTTTCTTTTGATAAGGTCTTATTTTCCACAATGTTATTGAGCAATGGAGATGATGTTGCAGGTTCGAATACGGGTATCACCCTTTTCAGCTTTGAAATATGGATAGACATTACAAACAGACATAATAAAATAAAAAATAATCATCCGAAAAACTAAAAAGGTCAATAAAACAGTGTGGCCCTATGATCATCTCAGTGGTGACGCTATGATCAAAACTACACCAGACAAGTCGTAGAAATAAGTTACTTACGCTCCGGTGTGTGTGATACCATCATGGCTAGGGATACAAATGCTATCTGCTGATCGTTGTCTAGTCGTGTTGGCCCCCGTGACAACCTTTTTTGTCCCACAGCAAGATCCTTCTTTCATCGTTTATTGTCGGACTCTCACGCCAATTTACCCTTTGATAACCAGTGTCCCCTGAATATATTTACTATCAACTGGAAATCGGATATGTCAGATTTTTCTCTCGGCTTACCACCGAAAACTGACCACATGTGTTTTCCCTTCAGGCGGCTTCCTACATTATTATCTGGCCACATAAAAAGTTAACAAATAATCGTCATAGTGTCCATGTCTGTGGAGTACAATGGATCAACCAGTGATTTTTATTGTCGTTCATTTTCCTAGCTAATCTCTTCCTGTCCTAAAATTGTCATTATTAACATTACTGTATATTTGGTAAGGGAGGGGATAACAAAATCTTGGAGCTGTCCGGGAGAAATAATGTAAATTATAATATTACATTTAAATCTCTTTGGACTATTGTCATTATCAACACCATTTCTCTTCATATTATTGTCAAAGTGAGTGTGGGGAACGGAATTATGCAGCATCAAAGATTTAATTGCGTTTTGCTCTACTCGTCGTTGTCCAGGAGCAATAAATGTAAAATTAAAGTCTTACATTTAATAGGGAGTAAATGAATTACGTTATTATTTTTTTTTCAACACATTAAAACAGGAGAGAGGAATGGGTCGGGCGGAGGAAAAAGCTAGGGTTGGGGAGAGAGGGGGGATAATGAGAGAGAGAGAGAAACAGAATATTTAATATAAATATGTTACACACACTATTTAATTTCTTTTTCGTTTTTATGGTCCCGGGCAACACCGAGTAGCCCTGCTAGTATAATATATAAGTAACTATTGCAATTGTTGAATAGCGAAATTGACAGCGATTTCAAAACGGCTGATTGTAAATAGATGTTTTATTTGTTAGTGGTGAGTAACCTTTATTGCAGCTCAATAAAGAAAGTATGGGAGCCTGTAACTTCCTAAATTAATAGGTTGGTTCTTTGAATTCACATGTTAGACAAACACTACTTCCGTCAGCACATAGTGTTCAGTGCACTGTTAATTATGTTAATTATGTTGTGACGCCTAATTTCTTTCACAATGGATAAAACTAGAGTAAATTTAGACAAACCCCATTGGAAAGAAACATTTTGTTTTTATTTCTCAAGATAAAGATAACGATTTTCCGAGTTCGATAATTTAATATTTAAATAAACTATTTGACGTTCAAACAACTTCCTATAAACATAACTTTATTTTAGGGAGATTTACAGATACAATAAAAACATTTGAACTCAGGACGTACACATTTCTTAAAGTACGCATAAAACGGTGATGTCATAGGATTCTATGGTTATGGAGATCCGTAGGGTTCGCTCAACAGGACTAACATGTTTTCGTCTGACGAAACTCAACTCGTCAATTTCTACTGTCTGCCCAACATCTCCAATGACTTGCAGATAGGCGGCAAAATATTCACCACATATGTCCTGAATAATATGTTCCTCCAATTGGTCATGGACTCTGAAGCCATGCCAATCTCATGTATTAGATTTTTACATGTAGCAAATTCATAGAAATACATGTACAAGATGTCCGCAATCTTTTGTAATGGAAATTTTGCATTTTTTTTTAAATGTCCCTTGTCTCACTGACATGGACATTGTGTGCATCTCCATCTTATGCCATTAGCTATTCGCATATCATTGATCTCACGCGTTAGAGCATTATATTTTGGGCAGGTGCGTTGGACAAACAGTCTTTGAGAAATTCGATGGAAGATGCGTCATTGATGAATTGATACATTTCTCTAAAATTCATCTCTGAAACGAGAGTTGTAGCCATTTTAAAATATGAAAAGTGAAAAAGTAAGAATTGGCCAAGACCCCCCCCCCCCCCCCCCATCAAATCAAATTTCTGAATACAGCGATCTCTCACTGCAAAAGACTGTAAAAAGATATCCCCATCTCTCGAAAATGGTTACCATGTGGGGGGGGGGGGCAATTGGTGATGGTCATAAAGTGGGTGATCAATTGGCGTTAAATTTATATAAGAAAATTATATTCCTTCTAAAATTAAAAAATATGAATTTTTTTTTGTTTTTTAAATAACGGATTTCTCTAGCGACATGATAGGTAATTGTAAACAGAATTTTTTTTTTTAAATTGGTGATGGTCATAACGGGGGTGATCAGTTTACATCTAAAAAGATAGTTGTAAAAAAAACAAAAAAAAACGCTATTCTCTGGCAAGATGATAGAAAAATTGTACACAGAAAAAATTTGGTCCGTAAAAAAGACTATTTATAAAAATATTTGGTAAATGAGCATGAGTGCCATTGAACCTGAATTCCGGTTAATTCCATAAGTTTGTTTTTATATTTACACTAGCAGGACCCGTGTCCCGGCGTTGCTCGGGGATAATATAAAAAGTATAATCCGTGTTGACCTGGGGAATTATAAAATAATGATTTAATATAAAGAAATGTTAGAGGATAAATTTAAATAAAAAAAAGCAAACAAAATAGATATCTATGTTTTGGTTAATGGATCCCCCCCCCCCCCCCCCCCCCCCGCTATCGTTTTACGTAGGAGCTTATTCATATTACTGCAGCAAAAAATAAAAGAAAGTCAATGTGACCCAAAAATATTTTTGAAGCTTTCCACAGTCAATGAAGGGAAATCCTTCTAGACTGAGGCAAATGTTATTGTGTTCCCATCGAGTGGAATCGCAGAAATCCTAATTTTCCCCATTTTCTCTTTATTTTTATTGTTATCTCCATCTGTTCTGTCCGTGGTCAGTGATTCTTGTAGACTAGGGCAATTATTTGTTTCCGATCCAGTAGACCTTCCTTTATGAGCGCAGAAATTCTAATTTTTCTCTATAGAATTGCTATAAAGAAAACAATTGGTTACGTCTCCGATTCCGAGACTCCTCTGAAGGTTTAAACATATTAGAGTAAAGTGTGATCTATTTGCGTTAATATTTAATCGGTGGAACATGCTACTGCCCGCCCCAATCACAATCAAGGATTTGTCTCCTATGATTCAAATTAACCGATCAATCACAGCCAGTTAAAATTAAATAAAGTCGCTTGGCTTGAATATTTAAAAAAAAAAAAAAAAAAAAAAAAAGCATGTGCTTATTTTTAGACCCCCACTTCCCTCTAAATATTGGCCGACTTTACAATTTTTTTGTATGTTTGGTCTATTTTTATTTTACTTTTTAAAATAGAATTAATGTTAAAATGTAGTATCTGTTGTGATATCATACTTAATCTTTTCTCTCTTCGATCATTGAATGAGAAATCTTTCTTTCTTGCGGCAACCTCTTCCCCCCCCCCCCCCCAATCCGGAGTGCCCCTCATGGGGATGCAATTAAATGGAACAACGTAGTAAATGGTAAAGTTGCAGTATAGTTAACAGGCGAAAAATCGTAAGTAAAAAATATCTTATCAATCGGTAAATTAAACAGTAATTGTATGTTGAAAATTAAATTAAAAAAAAAACCAATAAAAACGAAGACGGATCGTGTTTAGCGTGAAGTATTTATGCAGATTTTTCCGAAGGTTTTAATGTAAGTAATAGCATACAGAACGGTCCGTGTATGGGATAAATTCTTCTAGACTGGCAATTTTTATTTTTGTCCCAATCTGGAGTGCCGCTTTTTGGGAGACATACTTTTTTCTCATATTTTGTCTAACTGGCCTCGAGGGAAGGCAAGTAAATGGAACAACATATTAAAAGTGCAGAAAAAGTAACAATCGAGAAATCAGAAAGAAAAAAAAAACAACAAATACCTTATATCAATCGGCCAATCAAATGTTAATTTTATTTTGAAAAGCCGAAAAAAAGGAAGTAAATAAATAAAAGCCTGATAATGTTTAGCGAGAAGGATGTATGTCTTTGCCCACGCGGTAGAAAAAAAAACATATCTAGCGGCAAATGAGACGTAAATTCTATTTGAAAAGGGTAATGTGTTTACGCGCGCAGTCGGCAGTATGTGACTTCCGATCCGTATTCCTAGAATATAGTTATAACAACAGGATGAACGAAAGCGAAGTTGAGGGAGCGGTCGTTCTGTATGTGAAGAGTTGAACATGTTTTATTCAGATGAAGATTTAAAAGTAATTTATTAAAAATTTATTTTGGTTAATGAAAGCGTTGTAATAATTTGAAAGCGTTGTATATAAATTTTAAACGTTGTAATAATTTGAAAGTGTTGTATATAAATTTTGAACGTTGTAATAATTTGAAAGTGTTGTATATAAATTTTGAACGTTGTAATAATTTGAAAGTGTTGTATATAAATTTTAAACGTTGTAATAATTTGAAAGCGTTGTATATAAATTTTGAACGTTGTAATAATTTGAAAGTGTTGTATATAAATTTTAAACGTTGTAATAATTTGAAAGTGTTGTATATAAATTTTGAACGTTGTAATAAACGCTATTACTGAATGGAGAATAGGAGACGCCATGTTTTAATTGAAGTTGATGTTTCTTTAGTGTTTGCCAATCATATTCGATTATTCCAGAATAGGATTGTAGCCAGCCAATCAAAACACCTTAAAAATAGGAAGAGTAGCCCAAGGGAGCCACCCGTATTTAGTTAGTGAATTTATAATGGATGAAAGACAATAGCATGGAATTATAAAATGAAACAATGATGGTTTTAGCTAAGAAACTTATCCTATAAACAATAAGTACCATCACAATGATCTACATTGTGATGGTACTAGATTTTTGCATGTGAGTATAAGTTACGCCGATTTCTGTATGTATGTGAGAGTCAGGTATGCCGGAATTAATGTAGGAAATTACGAAATTGAATGGAAAAGACTGATAATTTCTGAAAACGCGCATCAACTATTGGCATAAAGCGTGATCAAATTGGAATTTTATATAACGCTTGTATTTAAAGAGCTATAGTGTCTGGAAGTAGACGGGGGGGGGGGGGGATCGAGTTTACTTTATTATATGGAAGTTCTTAGATTAAATAATTTATATGAAAATCTTAATTTTTATAAAGTTTAACAATTATGTATTTTAATTAGGAAAAATATACAAAGCAAGTGGTTTAAAGCTTACAGAAATAATCAGAAGTTGGGTTCAATGGCATTTGCACCCATTTAGCAAATATTTAAATTGTTGAAAATAAATTATTTTTATATAAGTCACTAAAAGACTACTTTTTGACTGACATATTCTCCGTTCCATTCCAATTTCTATATCGACTATCTTGAATTTGTGCCAGTATGTCGGCTAATTTACTAATTTAAAAAGTGTTTTTTCTTCCTATACGTAATACTAAATTGGTTTTAACGGCAATACATTCAGCATGTCATAATCTTTAAAAAATACAATTTTTAAGCTATTGCATATTGTCTTTCCAATAAAATTACGTGTTGGGAAACGACATATTACCCATTTAAATAATTAGTCGTTTGAACTAAATAGAAAATTATCAGGAAACATGTCTGTTTTTATTTTATAAAAAAACTTCAATATCACAAAACTGAAAAAATAAACAACAAAAATAATTTTAATTCTATTTTGAAAAGTAAAAAAAGAAGACCGGCTTTTATGGAGGGGGAAGATGAAAAGATTTGAGTTTTTTTTGGCAAAGGTACATTATACTTAACAACGAAAAAAAGGAGTGAACAAAAACAAACAAATATTGAACAAATAACTTACCAAACGCCAGAAAAGTTATTTTTCTACCTACCTGCATATTTTCTTTTCTTTTGAAAATGTTTTACGGTTTCTTCATTTCAATATAAAATCGCGTTCAAATCGTCTTTCGTTAGAGTGATAATTTAAAATGGCTTTCCAGAAATCACCAAACACTACTTTTTCTATTTCGTCTTTTTCTTCTTTCAATTAGGTAGAATAGTAAATTTTATTGGGTTTCAGATGAAAACCCCATCTATCAACCTAAGCTGGTGCACTCTGACTAAAGACAATTGGAACGAAATTTTATATTCAAATTAGCAAGAAGACCTGACGTTGCTCGGGATTGAATAATCACTGCTATGTACTTTTTCACACTGTATTAGTTACTTCGTTTTTACTCCCCCCCCCCCTTTACTGAAATCATAGAAAACTTTCTGAATTAGGGTCTTATACATATGATTTAAATTTCATGAAGTTGTTTTGAAATAGAAATGGAGAAAACTTTTTAATTGGAAGAAGAAAAAAAAATGACAGACTTGAGAACACTTAGGAATTCTCCAGTCGGAATTACAGATTTTTTGGCTTGTACCAAAACTATTGGAAAATGAAGTCCGGACATTTTTAACACGAGCCAATAAAACAAAAAAGGGGTGAAAAAACAAAACAAATAGGCAACAAGTAAATGTTACCAAAGGCCAGATAAGTTACTCTTCTACCGAGATAAATTTATTTTGTGTTTTAATTTATTTTAAAGCGTTTTTCTGTTAAAACAAAGAAAAAAAATGGCTGACATTAGTCCCGTGGAATCTCGATAATCAGTAATAAAAAAATCGAAAATTAAACAAAATACGTGTAGAACATTACATTTTTGCACAAAAAGTGACGTTTATTGGATGTATTTTGTTTACTTTTCAATTCTTGAGCGATTATCAAGGCTCATGGCCGGACGTTTTCTTTTTCGTTCTAACTGAACAGAGTATACACCCGGTTTGTTTTGGACCAAACAATGCTTTAAAATAAGTTAAAACACAAATAAATTTACCCAGGTAGGTAAAAGAGTAACTTATCTTGCCTTTGGTAACATTTATTTGTTGCACATTTGTTATTTTCACCCCTTTTTTGTTTTATTGGCTCTTGTTAAAAATGTCTTGAAGTCCATATAGCAGCTTCCTTAGGTTTAATAAATAATTCTAACAAGCATGAAGCATGTGAAATACTCAGGAATTTGATCAATGGTCGACCAACAAGTAGCGTAACACGATGTTATCTCCCTTTGCCGCCCATTGTACAAAAAAAAGGGGGCCAAACAATAAACGTTCAGTTTTTACACAAAAAAAACAACCCCATCAAAACAAAAAAAAGAAGTTGTAACCGAATTTAAAAGTAAAAATGAGCTTAAAAACACATTAGACACATCAGACATTATAGCTGATCAATAAAAATTGGGTAAAAACTTTGTTTTTGGCATAAAAACATTTTTTTGTTGTTATGCAGATTTGTTGTGAAAACCAAATATTATTCCAAATTTTAGTGAAAACAAATATTTATATTTTTTGTATTTAGCTTTCTGGAAGCGAATTTTTACAGTACATAACCATTTTTTAAATCCCAGCATTCTCAATTTGGGTTAGTGTTGGGGTTGAACAGTTTGGCTGAAAAAAAATACCAGAAACTTTTGAAGCGAAGTCGATGCCATCTTCACTGCCAAATAACTTATCTTGTTCGCCTCAAAACATTTGAACATTTTAAATAGAAAAACAAAATACTTTGCTTTCACACACACGCACACACTTGCAATAATAAAACTACACAAGTTTGTATAAACTAAAATGAAATCTTTTTAGCGGAGATGCCAAGAAATGGTAAATTTGCAATAATAATAGTTCATAATACGCTAAAAAGTAAATTTCCTAAATCAAAACGGAACTTCAAGTAACAGAGTTTCTTTCCAAGAACTTCCCCTCTGTGAAACACAATACCACGGGACTGCTTCCTTGCTGACTTCAGCATAATTGTCTTCAAGTTCAATGTCAAGTATTTACTTGTCGATGCGTCATCTTAAGCAGATTTTGCCCTTTTCGTCTCGATCATTTCCAATTCTCCCGTAGTGTTGTTGTTCATCATCAAATTGATAACATCATTAACCCGTATCTTTGAGTGGCATTTAATCTTCTATATTTCAAGGAAAGTCGATGTACTGTGTGTGTGCGCGTGGAGAAAGTTGAACCGATTATGATTAGCCCCGCCCCGTTTGCTACTTGAATTTAAATATTTACCGATGTATACATTATTTGTATTCAATATTTTAGAGAAACAAAAAAATTCTAATGATTATAAAAGAATTCAAATCGATTATTTAAGGTTCAACTTCAAATATATTGGCAGAAATATCAGCAGTATTGCATGTAATTTCATAAAAAGCATTTTCTGTAAAAAAAACCCAGGATCCTCATTCGCATACTTTTCCCACACATTTTGGATAAAATTGATTATTAGTCTTAAAGTGTACTTTTAATCATGAAATAAAATTGTACTTTACCTTTGAAAATGTCAGCAATTTTTTTTTTTCCTTTCATCAAAATATTTTTTATTTTATAATTTTTAATTTTTTTTACACGAAACCAAAAACCCAATCTTTTTCCCAGAGCTGTCTTGACTCTAACTCCAGAAGTTTTAAAGTTTGACCCCGACCTAATAAATCTCATATCTAAAGTAGAGTGAGATTTCCCCTTTTACCATTGATGGGTGTAACTTTTTAATCAAAAGCAACATATACAAATCTGCTTTGTCAGCGATTTAGGACAATTATTGGTACATGTTTTCATTAAAAAAAAACTTAGCTTCATTCAAATGAATCAAATTTTAAATTCTGTTTGATTACCAATTTCAATGTTGGAATAGGAGTGACTATCACCCCACCTTGTTGCCAAGTACTAAGTCCTCATCCTTCAACCGATCACACTGTAAATAAATTAGAAAGAAATCTAATGAGTCACTTTTTCATATGAAACTGCATTCACTCACTACGCCTACCAGCCATTACACGGCTAATAAAAAAGGCATTAGAAAATGACGTTCTCAAATTACAAATAATACAGAAACACCACAAATCTTCTTCCCCCCATGGTGTTCTTAAAATATGCATACAAAACGGTCCCTACATTTCTTTGCTTGAAACTCAATCTTTGTAAACATTCAACGCTATTTTTCATGTTTGTTGCAAATACATGAGTGATTCAGTTGTCAATATAATTACTGCTGTATTGTTTGTTTGCATAAAACGAAACAAACTTGTAGAATGATAAATGACCAAAACATTCTACAAAAGAATATCCAATTTTTATTTACAAAAGTTAGCAACTTTTACATAATCCTCAAAAAAAACTTAGCTTCATTCAAATGAATCAAATTTTAAATTCTGTTTGATTACCAATTTCAATGTTGGAATAGGAGTGACTATCACCCCACCTTGTTGCCAAGTACTAAGTCCTCATCCTTCAACCGATCACACTGTAAATAAATTCGAAAGAAATCTAAAGTTAAATGGTGGAGAACAGAAAAAGAGTGAGTATTGCATTGAGCGTGTGTGTTCATCAGTCGCCTCGTCTAGCCTCCATAAAGAGGAACCGTTCAAACAGGTCTGTTGACACAGCAACAAGGTTGAGCGTGTTTACATGGACAATATTTTGGCATGACTGATTTTTTTTAAATTGCTGCATTTGTTTATGTTGTGATGGGATAACCTGACTTCCCCATTCACGAAATAGATGGACTCGTTAGAATATAAGTACGACTACAGTCGAGACATTCGAGTTAAGACAAATGCAGTCTTAACATTCTGTTTTACGTATTCTCTAGTCGGTCTGCCCTATTACATATTCTGTATTCTGTTAACATATCTTGTATGTACAAGATATATACATCCGGAAATAAACCTATTATTTTAAAGACCTTGGGTTATTTATCATTATATCTTCAACAAGATATATCAGTTTATATATTAATTTCATCAGATCTCACACGTTGACAGGAATTAACTGCAATGTCTGTTTTTTTTTGGGGGGGGGGTATATTTGTCAAGACTAAGTGTCTGCTGATACATACATTTAATTCTGTGTAGTATATTTTCATTCGTCATGATACATTCCTCCTAGGCATTATCTCCTTTTGGGGGAGGGCAGTATAGTATATGTTTGTTCTTTATGATACCATCCTCCCACGATTACCTTCTCCTGGGGGGGGGGTGTAGTGTACTCTCTATTGTCTTGTCATGATATGCTCTCGGGCATTAACTCCTACTTTTTTTTGGCTGGGGGGGTGGTGTTCGTTCGTCATATCATCCTCCTGGTCATTATCTTCTCCCTTGGGTCAGTGCATGTAGTTCGTTCGTCATGATATCATACTCTCAGAATAAAGACTCACCTCTTCTAAGCTTTTTAATTTAAATTACAAAAAAAAAATAGATTATTAAAATGCAATCAACATGCTTTAAAATACTTTAAAAACAAAAAATAGGCAGGTAGGTAAAAAAAGTAACTTTATTGCCTTTGGTAACAGTTATTTGTTGACTATATTTGTTTTTTGCACACCCTTTTTTTCTATTAGCTATTTTTGACAATCCCCCTGATTATTTGTTTAATCCTTTCATTATGGACAATTCATTTTAATACTTAAACAGAATCAAATCTCAACATGGGAACATATCAAATAACACTATGACAATAACCTTTTTGTTGTTTTTCTACAAATTACTAAAATGTGAAAAAAACATTGTTTTTTTGTTTTTCTCTAGATAAGGCTGCAATTAGATTAATTGCTGTCCGGAGTGCAGGTAATTTTTGCTAGTTATCAATAAAAACAATTTAATAAATACTATGCATAAAACAATTTAATAAACATTATCAATAAAAGTAATTTAATAAACATTATCAATAAAAACAATTTAGTAGACATTATCAATAAAAACAATTTAATAGACATTATCAATAAAAACAATTTAATAGACATTATCAATAAAAACAATTTAATAGACATTATCAATATAAACAATTTAATAGACATTATCAATAAGCACAATTTAATAGACATTATCAATAAGCACAATTTAATAGACATTATCAATAAAAACAATTTAGTAGACATTATCAATAAAAACAATTTAGTAGACATTATCAATAAAAACAATTTAGTAGACATCAATAAAAACAATTTAGTAGACATTATCAATAAAAACAATTTAGTAGACATTATCAATAAAAACAATTTAGTAGACATTATCAATAAAAACAATTTAGTAGACATTATCAATATAAACAATTTAGACATTATCAATAAAAACAATTTAGTAGACATTATCAATAAAAACAATTTAGTAGACATCAATAAAAACAATTTAGTAGACATTATCAATATAAACAATTTAGACATTATCAATAAAAACAATTTAGTAGACATCAATAAAAACAATTTAGTAGACATTATCAATATAAACAATTTAATAAATATTATCCAAAAAACACTGGCATTATTGATCAAAAACGTTAAATAAAAGTTTAAATTTAAAAACAAAAGTACAATTTTAGTTCAAGACAAAAATACGATTTAAAACAACAAATCAGTTTTATCAAAAATGGGTTAGTTTTGTTTTGGTCCCTCGTTTACAATTGAACTGAACTTCGACCGAACTTGAAATTAGGAAAGAACTTCTTTATTATTGCCGTTTTCCGTTTTGGAGCCAAACTTTTCAGCAACAACAATTTTTTTTTTTTTTTTACTATAAAATCAAACAACAACAAAGAAATGAAACCATTTTCACAGCTGTGAAACAAGTTACAGCATAACTTGCATCCCACCCACTCTCCCATCCTCTCAATGTTTCATCTTCATCTTTCCTTCTTTTGTTACAACTTACTTCTCATCCTTATCTATCGCCCTTCTCACTCTTCCCCTCTTTCTAAGCACAATTCTCTTGATGATGATGATGATGATGATCATCATCATCATCTTTTGTTTTTAATTAA
Source organism: Sepiola atlantica (assembly GCA_963556195.1). Lineage (NCBI taxonomy): Eukaryota > Metazoa > Mollusca > Cephalopoda > Sepiida > Sepiolidae > Sepiola > Sepiola atlantica. Next base: position 129,013,828 of record OY744528.1, on the reverse strand, counting down.
TTGAAACACTTTTTAACCTTTTTAATTGAATATGATTGTTGGTCTATTAATGCCGAACGAAAAATGCAAGAAAATATTTCACGTGGCGAGTGGAATAACGTGTCTTAGTAACCAGATATATGCACGCGTCTTCCAGAATTGTCTATGAAAACCAATGAGAGGTGGAGGGGGGGGGGGTGAATGAGAGATAAATAAATGCACACTTAGAATTTTATCATAAATATTTGGAATGTTTCCTCGATTCACAGAAATGCGTCATGCTTTTTCTTTTTTCTTTTTTTCTTTTTTCTGGAGAACATTCTCATCATTAATGTCTGATTGTTTTCTTAGGTTTTTGTAAAATTGGCATTTTTGGGGTTTGTCGAAAAACATTGTTTTAGAGAAATGTAAACATTCAGCAAACGTTTTATTTTCCATCTGGTTTATTGAGGAAAAAAGTTTGAATATTAGAATTTACGTGCAATCTTTATTGATCCACACTAACTTTCTCGGGGCTACTTACGTGGCAAACTTTTTGTCGACAATAAAAACAACAAAACAAAACATTAAAAAAAAAACGTGAAAATAACTTAATTTAGACATCCCCCCCCCCCCCATCTTAGAAAGTATTTTGAGGTAAGTTATTTAAAATAAATTTCAGCTTTGTCAACGGGGTTGAGGTTTAATTATATATAGATATATATATAGAGAGAGATAAAGATATATATATATATATATATATATATAGAGAGAGAGAGATAATATTAAATTATATTTTCTTTTTAGGTGTTCCTGGGTTCTAATTCATTTTGTTATTGACTAATTATTTGAAGAAGTCAGCACCAAAATTATAAAGTGCTGAAATTTAGTCACTTGTAAACTTCCCAAACTTTTTTCTGAAAAAAGTTATCATATACTTATCAGCTAGTTCTCCATTTTCTCAGAAGATGGCAAAAGTCTATTTACATCGTAAACTCATTATTTGGCATGCTTTTCTCGTAGGAGTTGGCAACAATGAATTTACGTTATTCTTGATAGAGTAATGCCATTACTTTTAACCCCAAATATTATAAAATACATTTTCTCCCATTATCCCATAAAATATCTTTTTTTAACTATTTTTATTTAATTGTTTTGTTTATTTTTCAATTCATACAAACCTGAAAGACACCCATTTTTCATTAGGATCGTTTGATTTACTGTTATTTTCATGAAAAATTAAAAAAAAAATCAAACTTTAAACATTTTTCATGTTTTCAAATTATCTACAACTTTAAAAAAATTTTTTTTCAAAATGGTGTAATTTAATTAAACAAGTATCTACAAAATTTGTTTTTGGCGAATAATGCGATTTTATTTTTAAAAGCATTAAATCTGCTCAACATTTTAGGAGAGCATCAAATACGTGTGTTCGCAGCGTTCGCAGCGTTCGCATCGTTGGTGCATTATTAAACAGAACGGAATTTAGTAGCCATATTTTCAGACTTTTAAAGAATTTTGTACAATTTTGCTAACAAAAATAGTTGATTCAAATTTGATTTCAAAGTATGACTTTAGTCGATCCAATTTTAGGCATTTTTCTTGCAAACTGGTTTAGACTAATTCTTAAAGTTGGAATTTTAATTAAATTCCAACTTTAAACAAATGAAAATCTGCCATAATTTAAAAAAAAGTATCAACAACTTTATGGAAAAGTTAAAAAATGGTGAAGACAAATTATTCTGGCAAAACGAAAGGCTGAATTGAAAGCTTAAAAGTAAATGCAGCAATGAGATCATTTGTGTACAAGAACACAGCAGACTCGTAGACTCTTTTATGGAAATGCATGGCTATAAGACATTTTGTTCATGATGAGAATCAATATTCTGTACCAACATTTGTTGCAAAATTTGGTTTCTGCTAAAAGTTTATTGTGTCTTTGGCAATATTTCGCAACATGTTCACTCATCACTAGTAAAAGTGTCTTTTACGACATCATACCATTACATTATGAAAAGTATAAAATTATTTGCATTCATTTTCTTTATTTAGAAAATTAAAACTCTGAATTAAATGTTTATTGAAATTAAGAAATATAAAAAAAAAGATTCTATTTTATACAAGTAGTTTTGTTACTTTGGTGATACCACTGGAGCACAGGGAGGAGCAGGTGCTAGTGTGGTTGCAAGAGTAAGGAGTGGATAGAGTAAGTTCAGAGAACTTCTGCTATTACTAACCAGCAGAGCGTCACCACTATCGACTAACGGAAGAGTCTATCAAGCATGTATACGCAGTGTGATTATGAATAGTAGTGAAACGTGGCAAGTAAGTGTTGAGGACGTGTGTTGCATGGAGAAAAATGATATGAGAATTATACGATGAATGTGTAATGTGAGTTTTAAAAACGGGCTTAGATCTGATAATCGCAGAGAAAGATTAAATCTCGACAGTGTAGAGACGTGTGCAGAATAGTAGACTGGCCATGGTATGACCATGTTGAAAGAATGGATGAGAGTTCTTGGGTTAGTAGATGTGGCAGGGTAATTTACAGAGGAAGACCAAGGAAAACATGGGAGGAAGTGATAAGGATGGATTTGAGAAAAGGAGGGATAAGTAATAACCTGGCCAGAGATAGGTTAGTTTTGAAGACAAGTTTTAAAAGCCGTCCCCTGCATGACTGCAAATTTTCATCAGTTGGAACTTCTCAAAGACTTCAATATGCTTATTCTTAAATCCTATGAACATTATTTATTTAGTTGTCCCCCCCCCCTTACTGAATTGCATCCTTTGACCCTTCACCTATTGACCTGGAAGAGATGAAGAATGCCTAGCACCTGCTGCTTACAAATGTGTTTCTTCGTATGAATGCATTAAGGCATGGAGAAAATGTTAGCAACCTTTTAGTATGCCTGACATCAACTTTAGCATGGGTCTTGTCACGTTTCCACTGACTGTTTTGAGACTAATCGCTAGTTCCTTTGATATTCACTTGGTTTAGCGCCATAAAAAAAAGGGATGAGAAGGGGTAAGATTCATACCAATAGAGGCCCAAAATGTTTATATATTGTAACAAATTTTATTATATTCGTCCAAAGAAAACATTTGTGTTTCTTATTCATATGTTAACCCTTCATCATGAATTGTTTTCACTTGTACCTCATAACTCTGAAGGCTCTCTTTACAAATCCATGAAGACACTCCCGCTCCCCACAATAAATTTTTTTAAAAAAAATGCACAGGATTTATCTCCCATAGAAAAAAAATGATTAACTGCCATAAAATGTTAGAATGGTCCTTAAATGGCGAATTATTTTACATTAAATTTATATGTGGAACTAATCCCCACTCTAAATTCTAAAATAATTGTTTTTCTTTCTTTCTTTCTACCAAGTTTTTTAGAGGAAGGTTGTAATACCAAAGAAATCTTGCAATAGATTCATTTTTAAACATTTTAAGCAGTCCTAGTATTAGATTTCAGTTTCTTGTACATAAAATGTATTACAATTCAACTTTGAGTTCTCTAACTTTTTTTTTTAATGGATACATGGTATTTTTTAAGGTATTGCAGCATATTTATGTGCATTTACTGCAGATTATTTGGAAACCATTAATTTCTGAAGATTTTCAGTCGCATATTCTGATTCCTTGCACAAAAATACATTTATATGGCAAATTTCATTGTTTAATCTTGTGTTTTAACAAAGATATAACATTTTTACGGAATAATTAGTGTAAAAAATGTGACGAAACGCATCTGGTCTTAAAGAGGGGAAAATATCCAATCGTGCGAGGTACAAAAATAGTCATAAATTCCTTATTTTTAGTCAGATTTAAAACATTTTAAAAAGATTATTTTTTAGATCATCAAGCTCTTTCTATATCTGCCATTATTGAGATATTTTAAGCAATTTAAATTTTTTCATGTGTATTGATAGCTTAAGCAATTTTAGGTTTCCAAACCGGATAATTTGTTCGAGGGATGCTGACTGTCCAGATCTAAGATGGCCTCCCTTCCCCAGTGATTTGGTGTCAAAACTTTGGAAGTCTTGTCATCAGAGTTTTCCTTCGAGATCGATGATTTGACAAAATCTACGGGTCTATCTCACTGAAAGGGTTGATAATTTCAGGGTTAATAGATTTGATGTATCAACACAAGATTAATGAAATAAGAAATTTTCATGAAAGCAAGAATTGACAGTGAATAATCTCAACAAATATTTCAGCTTATTACGATAAAGACTACTTACTAGTGATGAGACGATTCAAATAGTTTTCCCAATTCTGATACAATTACTGATTCCAATTATTTTCAAATTTCTAAATAATTTAGTTATAAAGTTTTTTTTTTTGTTTTTTTTTTTAAATTTTCGGATTAACGTAAAAACATGTAACGTAATGTGTGAATATATTTTTGTAAAAGTACACTTGTGTGTGTGGGCGGGTGGATGGAGGTCGTACATTACACAAATAGATCTTTATAAGTAATTTTCTCTAATCTTTTCCTTGTAATTAATTGAAAATAGTGATTCGATAAACTTGCGACATTTGTTCCTATTTATCCACTTGTGCAATTTTGACTGACATTTCTTCCGGTTCCGTTTTTATCTAAATTCATCATTATGATTTATAGATTTTAGTTTTATTGGTAGTTTAAAAACAATACATTTTTATCATTCGTACTACAGGGGAAAATTAAGTTTTAAACAAACAAATTAATAGAATTGTTTTTGGAATCAGAAATTAGGCTCAAATATTTTCAATTTACGATTCCAATTAATCGTCCCAACACTTTCTGAACAACCGAAATCCTGTGTGAAGTCATTTGGCATCATGAAGATCTGTGTAAAAACAAGGGAAGCAATTAACGAGAAGCCAAGACAGAATTATCTCCCTTTGTTCTTAGATAACCAAAAGCAAATGGCGTTTCCGGAGTTTCTCTGTAGGAGAATGAAGATGGCTTCTTGCGATAACGGACATAAAGTGAATATATTTCTTTAGATTCTTCCCACACAATTTATGTGGACTATATCTGCAATAAACAAGTGTACATGTTTATTACTCCCCCCCCCCCCCCCCCCCCCTTGTGTTTTCCTTATCTTTTATATATGGCACTGAATAGGATATCCAAATGAGTGAGGCGAGCATATTTGAGCCGTCAAGATTTTCACAAACCTTTGCAAACGCAACAAAATTTGATGGCGATAGTTTGTCTATGTTGTACCACCTGATGCTGAAAGAGTTGCATTTAACAACTACTAAAGTCGATAAAAAAAAAATCCGAAACCTCAGTCTAAACTACATCACTAAGTAGCGACAGAAAAACCCCACTCGAAAATGACGATTCCATAAATTGAAAATAGACGGAACGTATTACCAAGAATTACTAACGTCGCTTATGAATCAAAATGTACAATTGCACCGCTTTTTGTTGACATGCTTGAAATTCATCAAAATTATAATAATGTTGGTAGGAAGTGATCGCAAAGTTATTAAGACAGAGTGTGGTAACTATCAGTATGATAGTCGTGGAAGAAATGACAGCAAATATGTGCATCATGGGCAGCCATGGTCCTGCGCAAAAATGTGCCAATAAAACGTCATATGCAGATCATTAATAACAAAGGAAGCAACAACTATGGATTTATTGCACGTGTGACAATCAACCTTGATATATCCAACGCCTTTCACAAGGGCTGGCATGAAAATTAAATCATACACTGTTACTGGACCAATATTTAATATAATAAGATCCGTCTCAGATTAAAGAAAAATCCAGGTTGCCCTCGATGGCCGTACATCCAAACAGCATGACGGGTGTGCATCAGGGGTCGATCCTTGGACCTTCCTGATGAAATTCTTTCCAAGATGGGTATATTTGTTGATGACACCACTAGACATGTGGGCAGAACAAATGTACACATATTCAAGGCAATGTCTGAAACCTTCGAAAATGACCTCCAGTCTGTAGTGGAATGGGGACGTAAATGGATGGTAACATTTAATGCTACTAAGACAAAGCTCCTTTCCTTTAACAATTATAAGAAATCTTTTCAATCACCGATTGCCATGGCTAATAACACTAACTGAGAGTTCATCATTCTAAACTCCTTGGCCTAACATTCACAGGCAAAATGAATCCGAACAAATACATAGAAGACACTGCCAAAGTTGCTGCAAAGAAGGCGGTCTCCCTCTACCTAGCTAGAAAACTTCTCACACCTGCCAGTATCTTATATCTCTACAAAGCCACCATTCGTACATGCATGGAGTATTGTCGCCACATCTGACAAACAAATTTAAAAGCAAAAATGAAGTCAAACCTATCTTTCGATACTTTCAATATATAAAAAAAAAAGAAAATATTGTAGATTAATACCCCTTTCTTTGCCTCATACTTCAAACGATTCATGATGTGATTAGGACGAGTTAAAAGACTTTGTGTCTCCCACGGGATTGTTCTCTTGCTAAATGCCATGTTTTTGTTTTCTTGTTTATTTCTTGGATCAAACCTGTTTAATGTCTTCAAATTTTATTATACACACAAACATCTTTGAAGATTCTTGTTACACAAAAAACTAATTTAAACAGAATTTCACCAAATTTAAAAGCAAAAGTCAAGTAAAAAATATATCCGTCAATATTTTCAGATAAAAAAATAAAAGTTGTAGATTAACACTTTGTCACCCCCCCCCCCCAATGACATTCTACCTTTTTAGGCTATTATATGGGAACACCCTAGAAAACTGAAATGAAAGAAAAACATTTTAGAATTTAAAGAGAGAGATCAGTTTTGTACATGAATTTAACGTTAAATGATCCCTCATTTCCGTTCGTTTATAGCATTTTAGGGCAGTAATCTTTAGAGATAAATTTTGTGCGTTTATTTTTTGGGGGCTAATTTTTAGCTGATTACATGTGGTTTTACAATGTTTTTGGTTTGTGGGGTTTACTACTCGGACTTAGGTTTAGTAATAAAGTTAAGAGTTTGGGGGGGGGCTTGCTACTCGAACTTAGGATTAGTTGCAGGTTAAGTAAGGTTTTTATGGGGTGGGCTTGCCATTCACAGTTAGTGGTAGTTAAGGAAAGTTTTTTTTAGGGGGTGGGGCTTACCACGTGTGTTAGTGGTGTGGTAAATGATTTTTTTTTTTTTTTTTTACCTTATTTTCAGCATCCCCCCCCCCCCTCCAAAAAAGAAAAACTGCAACAATATAACGAATTTATCTCCCATAGCAAAAAAAAATTAAAAAGGGAGGTTAGCTTTCCTAAAATGCTTGATGGGGGATCATTTTATGCAGGGGGGGGGGGGGCACTATTGTTTAAACTGTTATTTGAAGCTATCGTCACTTTTGTATTTTGCGAAATACAGGAATAGGTGATGGAACCAAGTTATAAGACATAAAAAATAATTTTATCTTAAAAATCTTGGCGTCATTTAAATGAAATAAGATTGAAGAAAATTTTATTTTTTTAATTATCATTGAATCTAAGAAATTGTGTTTATATTGAGTTTTGACTGTCAAAAAAGACGGGAGTAGTAAAATTCTGAGTCCAAATTTAAAATAAGAATTTTACGAAAAAAAACAAAAACAGTATCAGTGCAACAAGTAGATGTGCCTTCGTATGGGAAGACAAACACATTGCATTTGTTTCTAAAACACGGACTGACTGCCAATCCAGATGCGTCCATATTGAGTGTGAAATGCTAGCGATTGTGCATGAAGTCCAGTGTTCCCACCTATACGTAAATGCATTCACTGTAATCACAACTAACAAACCCCTTATCAGTATGTGCACAGTACTATTGCATTCTTCGCCACCCGTTCTACAACGTACGCTGTTAAAAATACAAGGTAATTTACTGCCTTAGCAAAGACACATGATACTTGCAGATGTACTAAGGCAAAGAATCGCGAAAACAATATCGTGTAGACAATAAAATCGATGCTATAGACACGCGTTGATGATGAGGCAGACGAGATGATTCTAATCATCAATTTCTGAACAGAAAGATGAAATCTACGATCCAGCAAAGTAAGGAAGGATAGGACGCGTGGGTGTTGTCATTTCAAGGCTGGCCAGAAACTATCCCAGATGTTGTACCAGCTGACATTTGATCATAGTGGTCATTGCAAGATGAAGCAGCTGTTGAAGCCGGAATCATCTTCAAAGGACAACAGTTTCAGATCCCAGAATCTATGAGAGTTGACATTTTTAATCAAGTTCATAATTGTATCGAGAAAACTTATCGACTTGGAAGAGAAAGCATATATTGGCTAAAATGAAGAATATAGAAAAGACGTCCACTTTTAACAGGAACACCCAGAGGCAAACAAAAGAACCAAGCATTCTAAAAGTTTGACGAATCTTGTAATCCCCTGGAAGCATCGTCGGGATGGATGATAATTCCAATAAATATATTGTAGAAACTTAATGAATGAAACAAGAATTTTGCCATAGCCGCAGTTACCTACAGGCCATATTAATATTGATAGCGAAGAAGAAAGTTCGCTTTGCGGATCTGCTACGGAGAACAGCACAAAATAGTGAGTAACTCAATCAATGCAGAAAGGAAAGACGAATCACGAATCCCCGCAACGAAACAAAAACCACACCAGATTCAGAGCAGATTCAGAGAAATCCAACCCAAACTCGACAAGTCCTAAATATGATTCACGAACTAGATGAACAATCCATAACTTATTTACAAACCAATGAACAAAACACAGAAACTAATCGCTTATCAATTACATCTATCCCAATCTTTCTTTCTATAAATCATTCAGACTTGCACACACGTACATGCATATGCACTCACGACTAAAATGAGAGTAAAATGTTGTAATATAATATGTTACTAACTGCATGTGCATTAATACGTGTACGGAACTACTAGTATGGAATTGTTTGACTTCTAACACGGAACTCCTCGTTATTGTTCGATAATACTTCAGTTCCCAATGATCATTGGATCTTGTCTCCATCCCATAATGCCATATCTGTTGTCTGTTTACTTATATTTTCATGCACATTTCATCCAAGTGAAATCAGACACTTTTGATTTTACACGTGTCGATTGGGTGAATGGGTTTCCATCTGTTAGCTTTGCTAGAAAGTTCATTCTACAAAACTATTAAAATTACTGGATATGACGTCATCTATTTTCAAATATATATATAATTGTCTGTATTTAGGCAGTATTTTCTTATTTATGCAAACATTCTTAAAAATAACAGAATTCGTCTGTTTAATTATACCTTTTTTAATTAAAAAAAAAAATTTTTTGGTTTTTTTTTTGTATTAAAATTTAAAAAATTAATAAATGTCCCATAGGTTTCACAAACGTCGAATCATCCTCAGGTGTCAAAAGCAAATTAACAAAAAAGCTGAAGAAAGAAAAGAATTTTAAAAAGACTGCGGTGAAACGCGCATAGAACGTTTTCCGCATTGTTCCAGGAAGTCGTTGGCGATTTTAAATTCAGCAACTGGAACAATGCGGAAAGCGTTCTATACGCGTTTCTCCACCGTCTTTTTAAAATTCTCTGCTTTCTCCAGACTTGTAATATATCTAACAGATATTGATCCAACAGGTCATGGGTGGTCTAGTTTTGAATAAAAGTAAAATGACTTTCTGATTTGCTCGCCTTCATTTTTAATAATAGTTTTTGTGAAAATAGAATTCGCATTATTCTCGTTAAACACAACAAAATATTGATTGACTAAATCTGCGTCAGATTGACAAATAAAATTCGACTTATCAATAGCGAAAGACATTAACTTGAAGAAGCAACCATGAACAATTGATAACTTTTAACAAATATCCATTTATTGCATAATTTGATTTATTTAAAAAAAGAAATTTCCCATATATTTGAATGTTTTTTAATTCACGGCGTAACTTTTTTTTTTTTTTGTTTTAGTCATCGGCCGATGTTTCACCATGTCCGACCCCAGTCGGTACACCCATCAGTACGCAGGCACCAAAATATGGCACGGTGATACCAAACAGAATATTTGTTGGCGGAATTACGACCACAGTAAGTCGATCGGCTCATTTTGATTTTCGCATCTACATAGTTTGTCCACACATTTGTTATTCTTGTTTTTGAATATCGAAAAGACGGAGACCGTTTTTCATCGAAATCCCCACGGCGTCAAATTAGTTTAATAAATGATTTTCATGTACTTTAAATGTGCAAATCTAGATTTCATTATCAACTTTCCGATTGTTCAAAACCGCATTTTCTATTAACATGCAAATGTATATTTCATATCAAACGCAAATCTATACTGAACATTGTGTCTGGGCGAGAAGACGTCATTTTTATGAGGAAATTTAAACGCATTTAATTCGGGAAAAAATTTTAACATTCTTATTTACTTCTGTTTTTCTATATTTTCAAATCAGCCAAAATAATTGCATATCAAATAAAATGTGCAAAAACTTAGCGGGAAAATAAAAACATTTTTTGTTTCATTTGAAAGGAAAACTATTTCTGAAAATAAATCATTATTTAATGTCAATTTTAATCAAAGAAATTCTTTTTATGTTACTTGATATTTTTTCTATTTGAATAAGTTTATTTACAGTTTTGTGCTATCATTCTCATCATGTTAATCGATTCACAACATTTTTCCCGTTGGACTCTCTCGTCTTCTCTTGTAGTTGGTAACATTCCGTAATTTCACACACAACCCCTTTGCACGGTCTTCAAAGCGTCTCTTTCGAGGAAATGCGTGTTGAAGTAAACATAACGGCGCAGTTTATTTTCTCGGCAAAAAAAGAATAAAAGCGAAAAGGAGAAAGTGAAATATGTAAGAAATTGGTGAAAAAATGATAATGTCGAAATGTTTCTGAAAAGCCTTGGGGTGGGTGGGGGGGGGGGGTGACAAGAAAAAGATCCATAAATCACGCGAGATGGCCGAAGAAAGGAAGAAAACTGCAACCGAGTTAAGAATGGCCGAACAAAATTTAATCTGCCGGTATAGACTGTTCTGGTTCCACTTTTTAGATCCTTCACCAGGAATTGAACTCACAGAATGTCTTTTAAACCAACCACTGGATTGGCTCAAGTAGGACAATACATTTTAGGGATTTATAAAACTAATGTTTCTTGTATAATTATTGAAATCCTACTTGCATGTTTTGTGATTATATTCGAATTAGCTGGCTTCGCCCGCTTCCTCTCACTTAACATTTATTTTATTTATATATATATATATATAGTCTCGGAAGTTTCTCAACCATTAAAACTATATAAAAAATAAAAAAATATATAAAAAACAAAAAACAAAAACAAAACAAAACTTATAGTCTCAAGTCTTCCAGTGGAAAATCACTCATGTAAGTCAATTTATTTTTTACAGTTATTATATTAGTTAGTTTCTAATACTATTTTAAGGGATCATCAGTTGTTTACCATGAAAAACTGTTTCGGGAATTTAAATATATATATATATATATATATATATATATATATATATATATATATAAGTCATCCTTATTTAATATGTATTAAATAAGTTATACATTTCATTGAAATTGGACCTATTTGAATTTTTGGCAGACCTATGGTTCTAATTTCAGTGTGGGTGAGGGGGGGGATTACATCTATTTTCTGTCAATAATTCTTTCTTTCATATTTATTAGCAAATTTACTCAGCATCGGCGAAGGGTTGTCAAATCTCTTGAACATTACTGAACTAATGGTTCTGACTTTCTTTCTATTTTATATCAGCGATTCTGGTTGCTGCGTACATTTGTAATCTATTTTTAAATACACGTTTAGAGAAGAGAGATAAATCTAGTAAAACCTTGAGAAAGAACAACAAATAGACCAAAACTTCCACCCCTTGCAAATCAATAATTTTCGTTAATGAATTTATTTTGAATGGAAAAATTTTTATAGGCTATTCTTGATTAATTCTTGATTGAGCACTACTTTTTCAGATTATAAACATTCGATTTTGAAAAAGGTAATGTTTAATTTAACATAAATCAATCTCGCATATTCTAATCAGTTTGCAGCAAAGTGAAACAGCTGCGAATTAAAATTCTGGTTGTTCACTTATAAAATTGGTTAAAGAATATCGAATAACTAATCAATATGAAAAGTTCAAAATCGACAAAAAAATCATTTTTTTTTTTTGTATTAAAATATAATAAAATGCAGATTTAACTGAATCCTTTTTTCACTTTTGATATATTCTTCTTTTTTAGACCACAGAAGCCGAATTGAAGGCCTTTTTTACTTCGTACGGAGCGGTGAAAGACACAAAAATTATAGCAGATAGAGGTGGAGTCTCTAAAGGGTGAGGTTTTAAAAAGTTTTTATCCAGTTGTGCAAATTTGCTTTAAAAATTCATTTACCAATTGATATTTTTATCCAGTTGTGCAAATTTGCTTTTAAAATTCATTTACCAATTGATATTTTTATCCAGTTGTGCAAATTTGCTTTTAAAATTCATTTACCAATTGATATTTTTATCCAGTTGTGCAAATTTGCTTTAAAAATTCATTTACCAATTGATATTTTTATCCAGTTGTGCAAATTTGCTTTAAAAATTCATTTACCAATTGATATTTTTATCCAGTTGTGCAAATATGATTTTAAAATTCATTTACCAATTGATATTTTTATCCAGTTGTTCAAATTTGCTTTAAAAATTCATTTACCAATTGATATTTTTATCCAGTTGTGCAAATTTGCTTTTAAAATTCATTTACCAATTGATATTTTTATCTAGTTGTGCAAATTTGATTTTAAAATTCATTTTACCAATTGATATTTTTATCCAGTTGTGCAAATTTGCTTTAAAAATTCATTTTACCAATTGATATTTTTATCCAGTTGTGCAAATTTGCTTTAAAAATTCATTTTACCAATTGATATTTTTATCCAGTTGTGCAAATTTGATTTTAAAATTCATTTACCAATTGATATTTTTATCCAGTTGTGCAAATTTGATTTTAAAATTCATTTACCAATTGATATTTTTATCCAGTTGTGCAAATTTGCTTTTAAAATTCATTTACCAATTGTTATTTTTATCCAGTTGTGCAAATATGATTTTAAAATTCATTTACCAATTGATATTTTTATCCAGTTGTGCAAATTTGCTTTTAAAATTCATTTACCAATTGTTATTTTTATCCAGTTGTGCAAATTTGATTTTAAAATTCATTTACCAATTGATATTTTTATCCAGTTGTGCAAATTTGCTTTTAAAATTCATTTACCAATTGATATTTTTATCCAGTTGTGCAAATTTGCTTTAAAAATTCATTTACCAATTGATATTTTTATCCAGTTGTGCAAATTTGCTTTAAAAATTCATTTACCAATTGATATTTTTATCCAGTTGTGCAAATATGATTTTAAAATTCATTTACCAATTGATATTTTTATCCAGTTGTTCAAATTTGCTTTAAAAATTCATTTACCAATTGATATTTTTATCCAGTTGTGCAAATTTGCTTTTAAAATTCATTTACCAATTGATATTTTTATCTAGTTGTGCAAATTTGATTTTAAAATTCATTTTACCAATTGATATTTTTATCCAGTTGTGCAAATTTGCTTTAAAAATTCATTTTACCAATTGATATTTTTATCCAGTTGTGCAAATTTGCTTTAAAAATTCATTTTACCAATTGATATTTTTATCCAGTTGTGCAAATTTGATTTTAAAATTCATTTACCAATTGATATTTTTATCCAGTTGTGCAAATTTGATTTTAAAATTCATTTACCAATTGATATTTTTATCCAGTTGTGCAAATTTGCTTTAAAAATTCATTTACCAATTGATATTTTTATCCAGTTGTGCAAATTTGATTTTAAAATTCATTTACCAATTGATATTTTTATCCAGTTGTGCAAATTTGATTTTAAAATTCATTTACCAATTGATATTTTTATCCAGTTGTGCAAATTTGCTTTAAAAATTCATTTACCAATTGATATTTTCTTGTTTTTTAGATAACCCTAAATGCTTTCAGTTTGAAATAGGATAAATATGATATTTTGTTTTCCCTCTGCTTTTTATGTGCAGTATTTCTCCGCACTTTATTGAGATGGGATACCTGACTCCCATCAAGGTTGATAAGTGTACTAGTCTGTAGTATATATATACTACAAACAGTAGTATGTATGGTAGATTGTATTCAAGAGCGTATTAGGTTAAACCTATTGGATTACCGGTAGTGCTATTGTTTTGTACAGAATATATACGTTGTCATAAACCATCCTCTTTTAAAGACCGTACGCTCTGGTTATTTTTGTTATTATAACTTCTAACCAAGTTATATCAGCTGGCTGCGGGAATTTCGAAAACAAACCCATGAGAGATGGTAAAGTCAACTATATGAACTGGCAAACAAGGATTCTAAACGAAACCAACTTTTGGAAGATATTCAGTCACGCGTGTGCTTTGTTTTTATTCAGTAAGTCACATTGTGAACAAAATAATCCGACTGACGTTGATATAAAGATATCAACTGAAAATGTGGTCTGCTAATCGAATTCACACTACAAAGAAGGATTTACCTTTACAAGGTACGAAAAAAACAAAAAACAGCAAACCCATCCAACAAACAGTTTTTATCGTCGGACGTACATGTGCACTAACGAACAAGGATTACTGTGGATTTGTTTTTCTTTCTGTACGACTAAAAGACATCTTTAAAAAAAACCGCGTGTCAAAGAGGAAAACATTCTTTTAAAAAAAGTAAGAATACTTTTATTGTTCGATTGGACCGTGACTCAAATGTAAACTCAGACCATTAACGTTTACGAACTATACAAGATAAAAGTTCAATACTTTTTAGTAACTAATAATAGTACGCTCACTGCTATTACTTTTTCTAAAAAAAAAATGTTTTTTTGGTTTGTGTCGAGTAAAATGATTAAAACGCAACAACAGCAGCATCACAAGTTGCAACAACAAATACTACAACAGAAGAAAAGTTTCAAAAAAATTCTGAAAGAAAAAACACTTTATTTCTTTTTCTTTTTGCCGAGGGAATTGCAAATTTTTTATCTGAATTTGTATACTAGTCTGATTCTGGCGTTACATTTCCAGCATATTTCAGACGATTTGAAACGATATTTACTAAAAGGTGCCTAGATTGGTTTGATGAAGAATGGGAACAGAGGAGAATACCAAATATACAAACTTGATAGTGCTCAGAAAACCTGAGAAAGTTTCATTCAATGAAACTATAAATATACTGTTGAAGATATTCGATGAAAGAAATAGTCTATTCCACACGCGATACAAATATCTAAACATTGTGAAAACGAGGATTTTTTGTCATATGAAGGAACAACAGTAAACTCAAGATAGATGAAATCTTCAAAGATTTCTTCAAATGCCTAATCTTTGTTCAAGGACTAACACAGCCCCTAAGTACAAAGAAATAAGGTCTAGAATGTTAACAATGGTGGAGCAAGGCACGAAAATGACGTTACAAAGAGTGACGGAAGAATATCAGCGTCTCATTAAGGTAAAAAGGGATGATACCCAAATTGAGGAAAAAGGTGTTGCCAAAGTACAACACATAAAAAACAAAAAAACTCCTAAATTCCAAAAGATAGGAAAATGTGAGACGTGCGAAAATAATAAACATACTTAAGATGTATGTTTGCATAAGAACAAATTCTGTGAATTTTGCGGAATTAACGGTCATAAATGGTCTGTTTGCCGCAAGAATAAGAAAAAGAATTTTGAAAAAGTAAACGTTGTGTTGTCAAAAAAAGAAATCCAGAACAGTAAAAACCAAAAATACGTAGATATGTACTTATAAATGGGCGTACAATCAGTTTTTTTTACTGGATTCTGGCTCAGACATAAGTATTATTGACGAACAAACATGGAGAAAAATTGGAAAACGCAAATTATCTAAAACCAAGAAAATTGCTAAAGGGGTTTCAGGAAAGAAAAAACTTCAAAGGAGAATTAAAATGCGATATTTCTTTCTGTTGCAAAACTGCAAAAACAAAAGTATGTGATTCAAGAGGTTAATTTATCTATTTTCGAAATAGACTGGATATTACTGTTCAATTTGAACTCCCAATGAACTCTTTTCGCAACAAAATAAACGGTGCAGAAAAGAAAAAATATATTAAAAATGAATAATTCATGAATGAATTGAAAGAAGAATATTCCAGAGTTTTCTCTGAAAGTTTGGGTTTATGTACAAAGACAGAAGTCGAGTTTCAACTCAAGGAAAATGTCACTCCAATTTTTAAACCAAAGAGAAACGTCCCCTTTTCCTCCTTTGACACGATTAACAAGGGACTGGAAAGATTTTTAAAAATGGGAGTTATATCTAAGGTAGACCATGCAGACTGGACGTCGCCCACCGTCTATGTCAAAAAAATAGAGTGTGCGCTGATTTTTTTTCAACCAGGTTAAACAATTGTCCACTTCCTTTGCCAGAAGACATTTTCTCAAAGTTAAATGGAAGATAGATTTTTTCAAAAATCGATCTATCTGACGCATACTTGTGAACGAGGAATGCTCAAAATATTTGTGCATAAATACACATAAAGGAATTTTCAAACTAAATAAACTCCTTTTCGGCGTAAAGGTCGCCCCCGCTTTGTTCCAGCAGATTATGAACACTATGTTGGCGGGTCTTGAGTTTGCTATCGCCTATTTAGATGATATTTTAGTCAAAAAGTAAGAACGAACACAAAAAAATACACATCAGAGCTATGTTCAAACGACTAGAAAAATTTGGTTTCAAATTAAGTCCTGAAATGAAAGAAGTAAATACCTCGGACAAGTGGATCGACAGTGAAGGCAGGAAATCGGACCCACGAAGGACCGATGCAATTAAGAATATGCCTGCACCTGACAGTTGCAAAACTACAATCGTTTTTTGAGTTGGCCCAATATTATGTGATCTACATTCCAAATATGTACAATTTAAACAATCCATAGATGCTTATGTTTTAAAAATCAAAACCTTTTTTAATTAAGTCTTTTCTAAATGTTGACTTTTATGGTTTAAATTTTTGCAGATACGGGTTCGTCACGTTTGAAAATCAAGAAGATGCTGATAGAATATTAAAGAAAGAAGTAAGTTTAAGCAGAGATCATTAAAAAATTTTTTTTTATCAATGATCTGAGTTTTCTTCTTTTTAGTGGAATTTAACTTGTTTCTCTCTCTCTCTCTCTCTCTCTCTCTCTCTCTCCCCCCCTCTCTCTCTCTCTCAGAAAAGATGGATTTCCATTTAATTTGCTAGGGCTTCCCATTGTTCTCTGCTTTTTAGTCAGAATCTTTTTTTTTTTTTCGTTTTTTTTAATCACTAGAGCCTTACCTCCTTATTTTTATGTCACTATTTGGCTTGATTTCCTTTCTTTCTATTTTCTTGTTTTTTCTATTTTCCTTTTCCTCTCTCTTTTCTCTTGCCATGCCTTTCTTTTCTCTCTTATGACAATTTTCTCTGAAAATGGTAATTTTGCTGTGAAAACTAACAATTCATGGAGTGAGTAGGGGAGTTAGATGACTTGTTTCAGTAAAGAATGATTTCCTGTCTCCTCATGCGCACTAGTGTCTTTTAATTTTTACTTTTTTTTAATTAAAACTGATTGGAGTTTTTAAGAAAATCATGCCCCAATAATTTGAAATTTTGGTCTGTCAGTTGAATTAATCTGAGAATTAACTTATTTGTAAATTTGACTGTTTTTTTTGTTTATCAAAATTGATATTTCAGTAATTAAACGTTTTCAAACTATTTAAAAAAATAATTGATATTTCAGTAACTAAACATTTTTCAAATTATTTTAAAAAAATAATTGATATTTCAGTAACTAAACATTTTTCAAATTATTTAAAAAAATAATTGATATTTCAGTAATTAAACATTTTTCAAACTATTTAAAAAAATAATTGATATTTCAGTAACTAAACATTTTTCAAATTATTTTAAAAAAATAATTGATATTTCAGTAATTAAACATTTTTCAAATTATTTAAAAAAATAATTGATATTTCAGTAATTAAACATTTTTCAAATTATTTTAAATGGTTTTACTACTTATCACTAGTTCATCATTATTCGTTGTTTTAGTGTAACTTTTTGCGTTGCGGGTTAATCTTTTGATGAAATTACTTTTCACACTAACTTATAAGCATATTTGTTTGCATGATAAAATGACGTTAGAATTCTTATTTAACATTTCATGTCAAATTTAATATTTTAAAAAAATACCTCATTCACAATGTTTTAAAACTTTCTTCATTGTTTGTATTTTATGCTAACGGCATCCATTTTAGTCATCTACAATAATATTACTTTATTTTAATTTGTTTCTAGGCTGAAAATTTAATTTTCAAGGATAGAAAATTGAATATTGGTCCAGCTATTAGAAAACAGGTGTGTATATTTTGATATTACATGTGTATGTATATTTTTATATTACATGTGTGTGTGTATATTTTTATATTACATGTGTGTGTGTATATGTTTATATTACATGTGTGTGTATATTTTTATATTACATGTGTGTGTGTATATTTTTATATTACATGTGGGTGTATATTTTTATATTACATGTGTGTGTGTATATGTTTATATTACATGTGTATGTATATTTTTATATTACATGTGTGTGTATATTTTTATATTACATGTGTGTGTGTATTTTGATATTACATGTGTGTGTGTATATTTTTATATTATGTGTGTATATTTTTATATTACATGTGTGTGTATATTTTTATATTACATGTGTGTGTATATTTTTATATTACATGTGTATGTATATATATTTTTATATTACATGTGTGTGTATATATTTTTATATTACATGTGTATGTATATATATTTTTATATTACATGTGTGTGTATATTTTTATATTACATGTGTATGTATATATATTTTTATATTACATGTGTATATATATATATATATTTATATTACATGTGTATATATATATATTTATATTACATGTATATATATATTTATATTACATGTATGTATATTTTTATATTACATGTGTGTGTGTATATTTTTATATTACATGTGTGTGTATATTTTTATATTACATGTGTGTGTATATTTTTATATTACATGTGTATGTATATATATTTTTATATTACATGTGTATGTATATATATTTTTATATTACATGTGTGTGTATATATTTTTATATTACATGTGTATGTATATATATTTTTATATTACATGTGTATGTATATATATTTTTATATTACATGTGTATGTATATATATTTTTATATTGCATGTGTGTGTATATTTTTATATTACATGTGTATATATATATATATATTTATATTACATGTGTATGTATATTTTTATATTATGTGTATATATATTTTTATATTACATGTGTATGTATATATATTTTTATATTACATGTGTATATATATATTACATGTGTATATATATATTTTTTATATTATTACATGTGTGTATATATATATATTTTTATATTATTACATGTGTGTATATATATATATTTTTATATTATTACATGTGTGTATATATATATATTTTTATATTACATGTGTATGTATATATATATTTTTATATTACATGTGTATGTATATATATATATTTATATTACATGTGTATATATATTTTTATATTACATGTGTATGTATATATATATATATATATATTTATATTACATGTGTATGTATATATATATATATATATTTATATTACATGTGTATGTATATATATATATATATATTTATATTACATGTGTATGTATATATATATATTTATATTATTACATGTGTAATTGGACTTTTGAATGAAATTCTATTTTTTATTATTAATAGCTTACTTGTTTCTTTAACATCATTTATTTCATATAAACAAACCATTTTATGTCATGTAAAAATAAAAAGCCATTATGCTATTTTATTTGGAATGCATCTCCAAGGGAAACGATCTTCTTGAAGGATATTTGGAGTCAGCATTTTATCAATTTCAAATTATGTTTACAAAATTGAAACTTTTTTTCTTTTTAATCTAAAATCTGGACAGTTTTTGTTATATATTCAAAAAAACTTTTACCGAAGAAACTTGAAAAGAAAAGAAAATATATACAGGGTGTCTCAAAAAAATGTACTCACTCGTAGAATGACGAGAAAACTTTGCTTCATCACTCCACGCAATTTTGTGTGCAAACTCGACATCTTCTGCACATTTTGCCATTCTAAGAGTGAGTACATTTTTTTGAGACACCCTGTATATATATCTATATATATTGGTACCATTCCGTCTCTGCTATTGTTTTTAATCTAGTGCATTTGATATAGTTGGCGTATCGTACTCTGATGTTGATAATTGTTTATAAACACTGAAATTTTTTATATAATGTTGCATTTCGGGGAAAATCAAAACAAAATCTATTTCACTATTTCTTTCGAAATTTGATGTATTCGTTTTTTGTTTTTGTTTTTAAATCGACATTCTATTTCATTCAAATTGAACAGGTTCATATGACAACGCAGTTACTAGCAGATCTTTATGCTCAGGGTGCTTCTGAAGTAAGTTAAATTTATTTTGAATGAATTACAGAAGAAATTGATTTGTTCTAAACTTGATGTTTATTTACTTTTTAATCCTAAAAAAATACTGATTGTCTTTATATTTGATGTTGATCTCTGAAATGTGATGAGCACTTCTTACTATCATCTGCCTCGGTGAATAATTTCTAGTGAGCAGAACCTTTGAAAGGAATTCTGAATTATTAAAGCCGTTACGGAAGTGCGTGCGTATGCGTGAATGTGATACACTGAGGTTTCAAGCAAATCTATTTTTTTATGAAATATCAATTTGGTTGCATTCAAAATATAAAGCCTTTTTTTTTTTCTCTCAACATTTTTCTTCTGAATTATTAAAGTAATTGGATCACTACATGTCATGTGACTTCCATTCCTTTGCTGTGTGCAACACAATCTGACATGAAACAATATTTGAGCCAAATTTATTGTCAAAATTAGAGAATTCGATTTCTTTTGAATTGCGATTTTGTCGACACAAACGGAACAATTTACACATTATCTTTAGAGATTTGCTTTCATACAAATATTTTTATATTATTTTTAATAAGTAGATTTGCATTTTTTTTAATCATTTAATTATTTTTCACACCCAAAATTCATTAAGTTTATATTCTATATTGAATAACTCTGTCAGTTTATAAGATTTGTATGCATTCAAAGAAATCTAAATCTTTCTGATGATTTTTACTGTTTTATTACTTACAGCAAGTATCACCCAGATCATACGGAGGTAAGTACTTTTGATTTCTTAACTTTTTAATACATTTAGGAAACCGTTTTCTTTTTCCAAGTGTTGTTGAAACTTTTCTAGAAAAAGACGGTATTTTATAATTTCATACGTAAACAAATTGTTTTAGGCTTCTACTATTTTATGTAGATTTGTCATTTAAATATTGATCATAGTTTTTATATATATATGTTATCTAATTGCATCAATTGTTTAATAAGTTAAATAAATGGGAATGTTAAAAAGTTAAATGAATGGGAATGTTAAAAAGTTAAATGAATAGGAATGTTAAAAAGTTAAATGAATGGGAATGTTAAAAAGTTAAATGAATGGGAATGTTAAAAAGTTAAATGAATGGGAATGTTAAAAAGTAGGCAATGACATGAACCACTGTTATTATTTGCCAACAATTATTTTAACATAAAACGTGTCAATCTTTCATCTTGTCATCCACTGAATGGATTAATCTCCTACAAATTCTTTGTCATGATAATAATAATAATAATGATAATAATAATAGTGATAATAGTGATAATAGTGATGATAATAATAGCGATAATAATAATGATGATGATAATAATAGTGATAATAATAAGTGATATTAATGATAATAAGTGATAATGATAATGATAATAATAGTGATGATGATGATGATAATAGTGATGATAATAGTAGTGATAATAAGTGATAATAGTAGTGATGATAATAATGATGATAATAGTAGTGATAATAATAGTGATGATAAGCATTGTAAACAAAATACCTGTTTGCGTGCAATGAATTATTTTTTTATTTATTTTAAACGAGAATTAAATGACATTGCAACCTTCTTGTTGATATCCCAATCTGAAGGAAAGATTTGTTTCAACTTGTCTATTCAACATTTTTATACATTTCTTATACAATATTTATTGTTACACAAAAAAATATTTTAATATAAAATTTCTCATTACAAAATATTTAAAATATTTGATTTAAAAAAATTTTTTTTAACTAAATTTAATCATTAATCATGCATTTTTGAAATTGCAATTCCAATATGAAAAATAAACAAAAATCAGATTGAGAAATCAAATTTTTTTTTGTTGTACCAAATTATATAAATGCATGTACATTTTAAATTATTTAAATTAAGCATTAATTTTATTTTCAATTAAAATTATTGTTTGTGTAAGATATTAAAAAAACAAAATATCTTATTCTTAGTGTGATGATTACTTTAAAAAAAAAAACAAGGGTGAAAAAATTTTTTGTTATAAATAATAAAAGAAATAATAATAAAAGAAATAATAGTAAAAGAAATAATATTAAAAAGAAATAATATTAAAAATAAATAATATTAAAAATAAATAATATTAATCAAAATGAACAAACCTTCCATGAAAAATGTTATTTCATACTTAAGCCTAGCAGACCAAATAAAATCTTAAAAAAAAATTTTTTTTTTTATCAATTCAACCCCATTTATTCATGGCTATTTTCAAAATCTACACATTAATTTTCGTACGGCTTGATGGAATTTAAAATGAGATTTATTGAAAAAACTTAATTCTTACAACAACAAAACTGGCCTCCCATGTGAGAACACGTCTAAAAATATAGGTTTCAAACAATTATTGTCAGATAAAAATTTATGAGAGACATTGTCGATAGATAGAGGTGTTGTGTCATTGATTTTTCTTGTCTGAAGCAGAAATTTTATCTATAAATCATAAGTTTATGTCTGTATTTTTTAACACTTTTCGTTAGTACGGCTTGTCAAAGGATTAGGCAGGGAAGGAGTAAAACTATGAGAAAGGCAAAATCGTAGACATGCTCGAGTGATGAGGTCAGCAAAGCACTAGTGTGAAAGAACACACTCGGGATTTTTGACAAATACCATTCACATGTTGGAAACACGAGTGTAAGGAAACCTTTTTGAAAATTTTTTTTAAACGTCTTAGTTACAAGAAGGCATTTAAAAGTTTAATAATTTCCCCGCTATCCAACCACCATTCGTATATCGCTTGCACGACAACAAATAAGACGAAACTGCTTGCCCAGCGGTTCGTCTTAAACTCCACCTTGGACTCCAAAAACCACTCCCTCCCAAAATCCCAACAACAGACAGAAGACACACTTAATGATCTGATCATCACCCCTTCTCATGTTCTGGATATCATAAAAAATCTTGACACCTCCGAAGCATGTGGGCCTGATCTTATCCGTAATAGAGAATGCTCTGCTTAGCTGACCCCTGTCATCTCCAAACTCTATAACAAATGCCTTGCCGAATGTTGCTTCCCTGATAGCTGGAAAATTGCCTCTCTCGTGAAAAAACTTACCCGCAAAATTATCATCCCATCAGTCTTCTCCCGCTCATTGCTCAAATCTTTAAATCATTTATTAATCTAGCGATAATCTACCACCTCGTAAATGCTAAACTTCTTTCTGACCAACAGTGTGGATTTAGGCAATCCCGCTCTACTGCGGATATCCTAACGATCATCTCTGAACGCATGTACCATGCACTGGATAAGGCAGGTGAAGCTAGGTTGGTAGCGCTTCATATATCGAAAGCTTTTGACAAGGTCTGGCATGAAGGTTTTCTCATAAAAATTAATTCATATGGTATTACTGGATGAATATTTAATATAATCAGATCCTTCTTAGTCAAAAGAAAGACCCAGGTTATCCTCGAAAAATATCCAGGCCCTCAATGACCGTACATCTAAACAACATGACATTAATGTGGGTGTACTGCAGGGGGTGATCCTTGAGCCTTTATTATTCCTGTTTTATAAACGGCCTCTTTGATGCAATTGCATTTGAGATGAGTATATTTGCTAATGTCACCACACTCTATTCTCGACGTGTGGGCAAATGAATGCACACATATCCAAAGCAATGGCCGAATCCTTAGAAATGAGCCCCAGTCTGTAGTGGAATGGGATCATAAATGGATGGGCACATTTTATGCTACCAAGACAAAACTCCTTTCCTTTAACAATTATAAGAAACCTTTTCAACCACTGATTACCATGGCTAATAGCACTCTACCTAAGAGTCCAACATTCAAATTTTCTGTCTAACATTCACCCGAAACATGAATTGGAACAAATACATAGAAGATACTGCCAAGTCTGCTTCATGGAAGGTGGGCTCCCTTTACCGGGCTAGAAAACCTCTCTCGCCTGCCAGTATCCTATATATCTACAAAGCCACCATTTGGCCATGCATGGAACTGGTGCACCAACCACTAGCTTCTCCCTCTTAGACAGGTTCCAAAAAAGAGCCTCTAATCTAATAGGTCCCAAACTATCTACCAAGCTCCAGCCCCTATCTCATCGTCACAATGTTGCATTCCTGTGCTTGTTTTACAAGTCCTTCAATTCACTGTGCTCCAATGAACTTGCTGCACTTATGCTCCACTCAGCGTAAATACCTCTGACAATCAGCAAAATCCCACCCCTTCACCGTAGGTGTGTCCAGATTCCTGAAAGTTTTCTACTCTAATAGTTTCTTTCCTCGAACTGCTTGTCTCTGGAATTTCCCTCCCTGCTCACCCCGACTGCCGACATGCCGAAATAATGTGAACAAACATCTTGCTGCAGAACTCCATACTCCTATAAATCTGGTCCCTAATTTACAATAGCCCTTTACGTCTCGGCAATCTCCCCTGTTTAGGGCGCATATAAGTAAAACAAAAAAGCGAGTTATTATTTGTTTGATGAAAAGAATTGTTCACAGAATCAATATCGATTACAAATCGGTAAAGTTAAAAAAAGAAATAACATTTCTCACTTTATGTTAACAACTAATTTTTGATATTCCTCTGAAAATCATTTATGATAATTTTGGATGTCTCTTCGAACCGATCAGCTCTATCAACCATGTTGAGCACTCTACCATTTAAATAAAGCAACTAATACAACTATGTGTATTATTTGGATTATGCAGACTACTGGCTAATCTTAGATGTTATTCTCACAAAGTTTCGGACGATGTAACTTCGACATTCTTCATGTGCATCTTGTAGAATGCGGGAATCTTTATGACATTTAAAACGGAACCCTTTATTGAATCCACGAGGGTAGATTGATCTCATTATTCCGTCAGCCAAGCCTGGTAGAAGTCTTACTCCAAGTTGTGAACAGTAGTCCGGATAATCCAAATAATCCAAATTATCAATCCTCATCTGAAAATTCTGAAACATGTAAACAACTATATTCGTTAATTGCAGCCACTAAATTATGTTTCTCTTCTGAAATGCCTTTTTGGCTGTAAAAGTTTATTTTTTATGGATTAAATTTTTTTCTGTAATTTTTTTTAGTTTTTATTCTTTTAGCTGAGAGCGATCCCAATAATTGGCTAATTGTATTGATTCATTGGGGCAATTCATAAAATGATATTTTGCATGTTTTATGTTTGCATAAAATAAGAGAAAGGGAAAGATAACTCTAAAATAGAGCATTTTGATTTGGTCACAAGGGAGATAACTGTTTGGTCACAGATCACGTAAGGGAGATAACTTTCAACTTAGAAAAAATATAATTATATGCAAGATGATCACACAGTTGAATACTCATATAATTTGCAATTCGACATTTACTGTAACAATATGTCAAAAACATTTGAAAGATGCTAGTTCAAGTACCTGTTTTTATAAACGCACGAACTGAAGTTTCTGTCTGCCTTTGAAATGTCAGTATTTGGATTGCGCTTAATGGTAATAAAAATGTGTTCTTAGTACGGATGAAGATGTTCTTCCTATCAGAATTTTGATATAGGATCATGTTTCCATCAGCCACCCTCCATTCTAGGAGAGAAATGAACAAGTCAAAATTATGTTTCACACATTATACCCCCCCCCCCCTTCATTTTTCACATGTACCATGTGATTAAATCATTGTATTTCATATTTTGATTTTTAAGTTAAAAGTTTTCGAATGAAGTTTTAATTAGAAAAATGAAGACAAGCATTTTCTTCTTTCCCCTCGCCATAAACTTGTGATATAAATTAAAATTATGTATTTATTTCATCATTTTATTTATAAAGATAATCGTCTTTTTGTAAAGATGATAATTAATTAAATTGCTAATCAAATTATAAACTACTTTTTGAAATTTAATTTTTTTATATAAACTTTGAGTTTCAATTTGTGTAGATGCAATTTTCAAATTATGCGAATATTTGTTTACTTTGAATGACAAATTCAAAACGAGTTTTTATATTCATTACTTTTTTTTTTTTAAGATCAATCTGTCGACAATAGATTATTATTTAACCGTTATAGTTAATTCCTTTTGGTATTAACAGATTTTATTTATCTTTAAAATTTTACAAAAAAAGTTCACAGTATAGTAAATTTTCTTTATAAAATAAGATGTGGCACAAGGCCAAAATTGGGTAGGGTGGGGTGGGAATAGGCTGTCGTCCTCTTGGTCTATTCTCTAAACTAGTTTCAGTCGCCAAAATACCACATTCGCTCTATGGGTAAAACCTATTTAACATTATCCCCAATGGTTTGACGTTTTTTTATTTACAAAAAATATATGTACAAATTCATTGGGCTAAAAAAAATAAAAGGTCTAAGTGTGATGGTTAGTAGGACCCTCCCAAATCTGTCTAGGTATGAGCTACTCACTGTTTTCCGGTTTGATTCAAGAGCTGAAAACAAGCTAGACAGTTTCTAAGTAGGGGAAAAATGGCTGAGGTGGCCGAACTCATTTGTACCCCTAGCTAAGAGACTTTGCTAACTGGGATTAGGTTTGATAAGAAGTCAGGTTGGCGTGCACCATGCCTAGGCAGGGAACACGTACTCAAACTTTGTTCACCAAACACACATAAGATAGCGGTGTGTATCTGCCTCCTTTTAAACAGTGCAGAGTGCAATCTCTTCCTATCACATCTGATTTTGACTTTAAGCTGATGTTTACAGTGCGAAAGTCTTAATCAAGAGTTGATTCTTCTTCTTCTTCCACTCCATATGTCTAAGCGTGAGGTCCACACTACTGGTCTAGCTACGGCTAGGATCGTGAGACCCACCATTTGTTTCTCCCTGGGTCACGAAGGCATCACATCGTACACTACAGATGTTACATCTAGGGGTACCAACTGCTTGAGGACAATGCGAGCCGTCACCTCATTAACATATTTCCAAAACTCATGCAGATTGCTGCAATTGAAGAAGACGTGCTCGGACGTTTCTTCCTCAACATCCGTACAGCGCAGGCAAAAAGGGTCTAGACTAGTTTTAGCTTTAAAATGCAGCGCACCCGGACCAATCGCCAGGTCAGAGATGACTCCGGCTTGGCGGTCAACTCCACTGAGAACAGATCTCCTCCGATCATCCCAGTGGATCCGAAGCGTTTTGCACCACTCGATCCCGATATAGCGTCTTTCTATACCGTGCAAGGTCACTGGCAGTAATTAGCGCAGCTTGCTATTCGTTGAAAAACTGCGATTGCCATCTAGGTCTATGTCGGTCTTCAACCCAACAAATAATTCAAGTAAATTTGGATTATTCAGGCTACTGTTCTCATCTTGGATGTTATTCTCACAACATTTCTGCCCATGTAACCTTCGACCTTCTTCATGTGCATCTTGGTAGAAGTAATTCTTCCAGAAGACTCTCACTTACAACTGGTTGTTAATTACAGCTTTTATCCGTTGCGTAACAGGTCCTTGGGATATTCCCACCATTACACCTCCTGAAGTTATTTATCTACCCCCCACAAGGTAAGATGTGACACAAGGTCGGCAAAGTGGGATTAGATAAGCCAGCACTCGAGAGGTGAGCACTCTGGCCATTTAAAAATTGCCTGGGCAGCCCCGTCAGCATTCCCCGGTAGGAGCGCCTCAGGCAGTAAGCAATAAACTTACTCCTCCCCAAAGAAGGGAGGCAAAGCCTGGGAGGGTGCACCTCTTAGAACTGCACAGGACCGGCAACACCCAATAGACCGGCGTAAATCCAGACCCAAAGGTCCGGACGATACCGGCCATTAGGCGGGGTAAAAAACCCCTTTCACTAACCCCCCCCCCCCCCCCCATAAATAAATAAATCGCACCTGTATTCATAAGAATCTCGATCAGTTCTATCGTCAAAACTGAAAAGAAGACAAGAAATTAAAAAGTCTAGTCAAACAATCAGAATAAAGTATCTTCATAAATTATTATTACAAATATTTTATCAATTTCGATTTGCCAGTAATCGGCAAATTTATTGTATATTTTCAAGCTAATCATTATTTTGGCTGATTAAATCAAATGCATTTGTTTAAATCTTATTCTTGTTTTAAATTAGGATGAAATAATTCAATTTTGTTGTTTTTGATATTAAATTTAAATAAAAAGCCATATTTGTTTCATGTATGAATTGATTCTTAAAAATGATAAAAATGATTGTTTAGACGACACATGAAATATTTTCTCCTCATCGTTAGGCCAATTGAGATTCTCACACTTATTGCTTTATCCAATAGATTTTTAAAAATATTTGTACGTATGAAAATTTAGCCTTTTTAATTATTTAAAAAAATAATGATACCTGATAAAAGTGGGTTCACTTTTTCTGTCTTGAGAAAATCTTTCAATCGAGGAGTGCGCGATGCCGACAGCCATTATGCTTCTGATTAAAGACACCATTCTCACGATTGATCAAATTCAACAAACTTTTATTACCTATTCTTTGTCGTCTACCCATCAACATTTATTTCTAAAAACTGCTCTCTTTTTTTTATTGTTACTTTATAAATGTTTCGTTGTTGACTAATTTTCACTTAAATATTTTGATTGCAAAACATTGTAAATTATTCACATTAAATTCATAATATTCCTCTTGTGAGGTTTTATTGCTTTTTAAGCAGATTTATAACTAAACTAATGTGGATCAGCTAAAAAATGCTTTTGCATTTTGTATTTCCCTACAACTCCTTCTATTCATGGCTCTTTATATTATCAGCCGTCTTTTCATATTATAATAAGTCGATGTAGTTGTCGTCACCGTGAATGTTTCTCAGACTGAGTTGAGTCATCATCATTCCTTTTTTCAGATTGAAGATATCAAAGCACAAATTGTGTCTGCAGTCAATCTGCACAGGTAGCAACCGGTTGACTATTTAGCTTGCATTATTTATCATGTTTACCGAGCGTATTGAAGTAGTCACTGACCTACCAGTTCTTTTGCATGCTCTTTCATTCGATTGTAGAACGTTCCGATAGCCATTGTTGATTCCTGCTTGTTGACTTTCTTCTTTATGAATGACACTTTCGATCCACAGTTTTTATTTTCATTCATTTGCATGCCTCTTTTTCGAGATGCCAACAATTGGTGCGGATAATATTTCAAGCAATATGCGATTAGCTGATCGATTATTAGTAGTAAAACATTCGTATCCATCATTGTTTTCATTAGCTTGTTCGTCATAAATCCTAATTTTTGACAGTTTCTATAATTTTGTTTTCTTTTTTCTTGTTCTCTTTACTGTTGTTATTTATTTTTTTTTCTGAATACCTATTGTCCACTGTACACTCATTTTTAAGCAAAATACGTTTATTTTGTGTGAAATGAGTCCACATAAAATAGCGATATCAAACTTAGCTGAATAACGAAACATTATCGTTTGGTTTATTTATTTAAAAAAAAATTTTTTTTTTTTTAGAAAATCTCAATACTTTTTTCATTTCGATCGATCATCAAAAAAACAAGAACTCAAAACTTATATAATTGGGCTATTTGCATTAGATTTATTTCTGTGTCTGTTATAAAAAAAGTTTTTGTGCTCGTCAAAAACACTGATAAAATCTTATTTAAAGAATGGTGAAAAAAGAAAAGTGAAGAATTTTAAAACCATTTTGACTTTCTCTAATGTAGAAATCAACTCATGCCTCTAAAAAGAATAATATAGATTTATTTCAATAAACAGTAAGAAATATAAGAAACACGTTAGAGAGATGTCATAGTTTCTAAAACCATCTACAGATGTAAGTAAAAGCTAAACACTATTGTCATTACTATTTAAGTTGAACTTAAATTTATTTCTAAACTATATAGTTGTTGTTCCATTCACCTAATTAGCCCCAACCTTAACCCTAAACCCCTCACATTGTACAGGAGTATAAATGGTGTGTGATATGGCCTATTTTTGATTATTAGAATCTACTTGCTTACAAGCATTAGTATGTGTGTAATCTTTATGATAGCTTATATTTATTCTTGTTGAAATCTGTAGGCGAAGCCGTCAAAGATTCCTGATGGAGAGATAGTGTTAAAAAGTCTGGGTAGATGTAGCACCCACGTTGGGTCTTGTGTGTTTAGTGAAATGAGTTGGGCTACATTTATGAACAAAAAAAACAAAAAAAACAAAAAACAAAAAAAACATGACAATGAAGAAAAAATGTCTGTACACCACTGATGATGACGACATGTTATGCTGAAAATATTTGTTAAAAAATGAATGTTTTTTTTAAATAAACGCGTTGCATCATTTACTCTGGTCTCTATATGATTTCATATTTTTACCTCACTGACTCTTATAAATGTAGCCCAACTCATTTCACATGTATATATATATATATATATACACACACACACACATATATGTATATATTTATGTATATTTATATATATATACAAGGCCTGTCTAAAAAGTATCCGACCGTAGGTCAGAAAAAATAGTTCAAATACGTGACTGTGTTGGGCCCTTAATCCCCTTCAAATCCCATCAGTGGGCTAAGTGCACACACTTAGCTCACCGATCCATCCACTGCCGGAAACCCCTGGTATTCTTCTTTTCGAATGGTGTTTATCTCTGCCGTCACGTTTCGCATTATCTCTTTTTTCACACCCTCTCAACAACAGCTGCACTCCGAACAGTTTCAGGCCTGCCACAACGCTGGTCGCTCTCCGCTGATGTGCGCCCATTTTTGAATCGGTTGAACCACTCCTTAATTTGTGTTACACCCATCGCATCTTCTCCAAACACCTGCTGAATCTAACGCGACAGCGGAGATGAACACCATTCAAAAAGAAGACTTCCAGTCGTGTTTCCGGCAGTGGATGGTTCGGTAGGCTAAGTGTGTGCAAGCACAAAGGGGCCTACTTTGTAGGGGATTAGGGTTCCAACCCCGTCACGTATTTGAAATATTTTATCTGGCCTACGGTCGAATACGTTTTAGACAGGCCTCGTATATGTATATTTACATACATATATGCATGTATATATATCTGTATGTATATACATATATGCATGCATGTATGTGTATCTGTATGTATATCTATGCATGCATGTATATATATCTATATGTATATACATATATGCATGTATATATATCTATATGTATATACATATATGCATGTATGGATATCTATATGTATATAAATATATGCATGTATGGATATCTATATGTATATAAATATCATATATGTATATAAATATCATATATGTATATATATATATATATATATATATATATATGCATGTATATATATATGCAATCTTTAAAAAACTGTCATGTCATTATTTTAGAAATTACTAACATGTAGGGATTAATTTTTCTTCAAATATTATTTGCGTTTGTTAGGCTTTTTAAATTTAAATTTAAAAATTAAGAATTTAAGGCATAAAGTATTTAAACTAGGAAACAAAGCACAACTTTTAATCATGAATTGGATTCATTTGAAAATCGTTAATTGAACAACATTACAAATCTATTGTTAATTAGTTATCGATTCATATTCAACCGACCGTTAAAGATTGTCATTATGCATGCCTCAAATAGGTATTTAGAAAAAAATGTATATATATACTAATTTTCCTTGGAGTTGAGTTTTCATTTGATGTTTGTAATGTTTTTTGGTTTTATAATGTGCTTGTTTTCTTGAAATGAAGTCAAGTAATTTTACATGAGTCATTGTGGTTGCAGTCACTCGTGTCAGTTTCAGTTTTCTAGTTTCAAGGGTTTTTATTTCCTTCTGAATTAAAAACATGCAATGGAGAATTCTAGGTAAATTCGAACGTATTTCTCATCGTTGTTTTAGATTTGTGAAACTAGTGAGTTTACTTGACAATCGCAATCCTATCATAGGTGAAGATGATCTTTTTGACAATCGCAATCCTATCATAGGTGAAGATGATCTTTTTGACAATCGCAATCCTATCAGGTGAAGATGATCTTTTTGACAATCGCAATCCTATCATAGGTGAAGATGATCTTTTTGACAATCGCAATCCTATCATAGGTGAAGATGATCTTTTTGACAATCGCAATCCTATCATAGGTGAAGATGATCTTTTTGACAATCGCAATCCTATCATAGGTGAAGATGATCATTTTGACAATCGCAATCCTATCATAGGTGAAGATGATCTTTTTGACAATCGCAATCCTATCATAGGTGAAGATGATCTTTTTGACAATCGCAATCCTATCATAGGTGAAGATGATCTTTTTGACAATCGCAATCCTATCAGGTGAAGATGATCTTTTTGACAATCGTAATCCTATCATAGGTGAAGATGATCTTTTTGACAATCGCAATCCTATCATAGGTGAAGATGATCTTTTTGACAATCGCAATCCTATCAGGTGAAGATGATCTTTTTGACAATCGCAATCCTATCATAGGTGAAGATGATCTTTTTGACAATCGCAATCCTATCATAGGTGAAGATGATCTTTTTGACAATCGCAATCCTATCAGGTGAAGATGATCATTTTGACAATCGCAATCCTATCATAGGTGAAGATGATCTTTTTGACAATCGCAATCCTATCATAGGTGAAGATGATCTTTTTGACAATCGCAATCCTATCAGGTGAAGATGATCTTTTTGACAATCGCAATCCTATCATAGGTGAAGATGATCTTTTTGACAATCGCAATCCTATCAGGTGAAGATGATCTTTTTGACAATCGTAATCCTATCATAGGTGAAGATGATCTTTTTGACAATCGCAATCCTATCATAGGTGAAGATGATCTTTTTGACAATCGCAATCCTATCATAGGTGAAGATGATCTTTTTGACAATCGCAATCCTATCATAGGTGAAGATGATCTTTTTGACAATCGCAATCCTATCATAGGTGAAGATGATCATTTTGACAATCGCAATCCTATCATAGGTGAAGATGATCATTTTGACAATCGCAATCCTATCATAGGTGAAGATGATCTTTTTGACAATCGCAATCCTATCATAGGTGAAGATGATCTTTTTGACAATCGCAATCCTATCATAGGTGAAGATGATCTTTTTGACAATCGCAATCCTATCATAGGTGAAGATGATCTTTTTGACAATCGCAATCCTATCATAGGTGAAGATGATCTTTTTGACAATCGCAATCCTATCATAGGTGAAGATGATCTTTTTGACAATCGCAATCCTATCATAGGTGAAGATGATCTTTTTGACAATCGCAATCCTATCATAGGTGAAGATGATCATTTTGACAATCGCAATCCTATCATAGGTGAAGATGATCTTTTTGACAATCGCAATCCTATCATAGGTGAAGATGATCTTTTTGACAATCGCAATCCTATCATAGGTGAAGATGATCTTTTTGACAATCGCAATCCTATCATAGGTGAAGATGATCTTTTTGACAATCGCAATCCTATCATAGGTGAAGATGATCTTTTTGACAATCGCAATCCTATCATAGGTGAAGATGATCTTTTTGACAATCGCAATCCTATCATAGGTGAAGATGATCTTTTTTACAATCGCAATCCTATCATAGGTGAAGATGATCTTTTTGACAATCGCAATCCTATCATAGGTGAAGATGATCTTTTTGACAATCGCAATCCTATCATAGGTGAAGATGATCTTTTTGACAATCGCAATCCTATCAGGTGAAGATGATCTTTTTGACAATCGTAATCCTATCATAGGTGAAGATGATCTTTTTGACAATCGCAATCCTATCATAGGTGAAGATGATCTTTTTGACAATCGCAATCCTATCATAGGTGAAGATGATCTTTTTGACAATCGCAATCCTATCATAGGTGAAGATGATCATTTTGACAATCGCAATCCTATCATAGGTGAAGATGATCATTTTGACAATCGCAATCCTATCATAGGTGAAGATGATCATTTTGACAATCGCAATCCTATCATAGGTGAAGATGATCTTTTTGACAATCGCAATCCTATCATAGGTGAAGATGATCTTTTTGACAATCGCAATCCCATCATAGGTGAAGATGATCTTTTTGACAATCGCAATCCTATCATAGGTGAAGATGATCTTTTTGACAATCGCAATCCTATCATAGGTGAAGATGATCTTTTTGACAATCGCAATCCTATCATAGGTGAAGATGATCTTTTTGACAATCGCAATCCTATCATAGGTGAAGATGATCTTTTTGACAATCGCAATCCTATCATAGGTGAAGATGATCTTTTTGACAATCGCAATCCTATCATAGGTGAAGATTATCTTTTTGACAATCGCAATCCTATCATAGGTGAAGATGATCTTTTTGACAATCGCAATCCTATCATAGGTGAAGGTGATCTTTTTGACAATCGCAATCCTATCATAGGTGAAGGTGATCTTTTTGACAATCGCAATCCTATCAAAGGTGAAGATGATCTTTTTGACAATCGCAATCCTATCATAGGTGAAGATGATCTTTTTGACAATCGCAATCCTATCATAGGTGAAGATGATCTTTTTGACAATCGCAATCTTATCATAGGTGAAGATGATCTTTTTGACAATCGCAATCCTATCATAGGTGAAGATGATCTTTTTGACAATCGCAATCCTATCATAGGTGAAGATGATCTTTTTGACAATCGCAATCCTATCATAGGTGAAGGTGATCTTTTTGACAATCGCAATCCTATCATAGGTGAAGGTGATCTTTTTGACAATCGCAATCCTATCAAAGGTGAAGATGATCTTTTTGACAATCGCAATCCTATCATAGGTGAAGATGATCTTTTTGACAATCGCAATCCTATCATAGGTGAAGATGATCTTTTTGACAATCGCAATCCTATCATAGGTGAAGATGATCTTTTTGACAATCGCAATCCTATCATAGGTGAAGATGATCTTTTTGACAATCGCAATCCTATCATAGGTGAAGATGATCTTTTTGACAATCGCAATCCTATCATAGGTGAAGATGATCTTTTTGACAATCGCAATCCTATCATAGGTGAAGATGATCTTTTTGACAATCGCAATCCTATCATAGGTGAAGATGATCTTTTTGACAATCGCAATTCTATCATAGGTGAAGATGATCTTTTTGACAATCGCAATCCTATCATAGGTGAAGATGATCTTTTTGACAATCGCAATCCTATCATAGGTGAAGATGATCTTTTTGACAATCGCAATCCTATCATAGGTGAAGATGATCTTTTTGACAATCGCAATCCTATCATAGGTGAAGATGATCTTTTTGACAATCGCAATCCTATCATAGGTGAAGATGATCTTTTTGACAATCGCAATCCTATCATAGGTGAAGGTGATCTTTTTGACAATCGCAATCCTATCATAGGTGAAGGTGATCTTTTTGACAATCGCAATCCTATCATAGGTGAAGGTGATCTTTTTGACAATCGCAATCCTATCAAAGGTGAAGATGATCTTTTTGACAATCGCAATCCTATCATAGGTGAAGATGATCTTTTTGAGGGAGAGAAAAAGTCTTTACTCATTTCTTTGTCTTCTCGTTTGCAAGAAAACAGCAAAGTAATATTCTGAATTTAAATTTGGAACGTGAAGAAATTATTTTATTTAAAAAATTGTTTAAATGCTTGTGTGTGTGTGTGTATGTGTGTGTAATTCAAGGTTCAATTTTAAAATAGGGGTACAGTGGGAAAAATGTTTTTTTAATTTTTTTTTTTTAATCATTTTGTCTTTAAACTTCAATTTAAATAAAATATTCTTCACATTAACGCATTTTCAAAGACCACAAAATAAACAAATGTTATAACCCCCATCCGCCCATTATAGATCTAAACAAAAAAATTAGAAAGTGATTTGAAGTCTTTGAACTTTCAATTGGAAACTAATTTCTGTCTACAATTGTAGTTGATGGATAATGGTTGAGTGGCAAAGGTTTGTAAAGCAAAGAAAGGCAGTATTTGCTTGTCTTTTTTCCTGACCGCACGCTTATTGTAAAATTGAACCTAACTCTAAATGGTAACCGCTACAAAAGTCTATCGTAAAATTTACTTGTTTAAAAAAATCTTTTTGAAACTTTTTATGGTTTATAGGTTGATTTAGTTTATATCTTAAATCTATTAAAAAAAAAAATGATTTTCATTATAATATTCTAATTATCAAACAAAAACATAAGTCAGATTACAACGTAACGATGCACCAAAGTCTTATCTGGGCCGTACTTCTCCCTATTGTATGAAGTATCCCCAAAGTTGTGCCATGGAAACGTTGATAACTCAAAAACTATTTATCTGACGTTATCAAAGAGCATCAGATCTATACGTCAAATTTAGAAAAATTGGAAGTTGAAATTCCACCAAAATTTTTGACCCTGGCCGAACTTGTCGTGGACATATAAAGATGCGATACTTTATTGGCTACTAGTGAGTCTCCATGATGAACAGAACTAAAGTTATCGCCAAAGTTTGACCTTGCCCTTGACATCACAAAATTTAATCAGTTTTAAGTTAGACTATGACCAATATTTTCACCCATATTGGTCAAGCGATGTGAATGCTAGGCTGGACCCAATCAAACTTGATCAAAAACATAAAATACTTGATGGAGGTCAATATCAAACCATATTTAAGTCTGGAATATAAAGTTATAGTTTCTCTCAAATTAATTGCATATTTTAAAATGATTAGAATACATGCAGTAATTGACAAAATTGCAACTGCGTCTTTTTGTCTTGTGTTTTTTTTGTTGTTTTTCACCATCTTCATCTCATTTTTTTTTTTTGTTTTTTTTTTTCTGCATGTAATTCACTCATTGTCACCAACCACTGCTTTGTTTCTATTCTTTGGTCTCTCTCTCTCTTTCTCTCTCTCATATATATATATATATATATATATATATATATATATATATATATAAATATCTGTGTGCGTTTGTGGGTGTGATTGAGACACAAGGTGCTTGAAGTTAGAATAGTTTAAAAAAATCAGGACGTCTTGACCAACAAGCTAATTTTTAAATGGAGGACTCTTTAGTTAATGTATAAAATAAACAAATCTGAATACTAGATTAAGTTAGCTTATTTCACATAAACTCTAAAAATCAACTTTATTTAAAGCATAATTGAGTAAAAAATATACAAAATATATTCATTTTTTTTTTTTTTTTGGAGCAAAATCAATGTAAAAAAAAATTGTTCACAAGTGAAAGAGAAAAAAAACAACTTTAAAAATATTTTCCAACGAATTTTCAATTAAAAATAATTTCATAATTTCACTAAAACTTTAGAATGATTTACTTTTTTCGTAAACCAACGAATAATAATTTTTTGAAACAGTAAAATAAACTAAAGTAAAATAAACTTAGCTTAATCTTAATTTAATTTCACTTTATTTTATACATTAACCAAAAAGTCTTACCTTGAAAAAAAAAAAGCTGGCAAAAATCATCCATTGTTCAAAACGACCAAGATTTTGTTTTTATTATAAGTTTCTTTAAATGCTTCAAATTCACTGGTAAATCATTTACGGTTTATTTTCAAGTAGAATAAAACTTGCATTAAAGCGTTTCATTTGATTTTAGCTGATTTAGAATCAAGTTTTATATTGAACAGCTTATATTATCATCCTTAACTATATTTATTATCATCCTTAACTATATTTATTATCATCCTTAACTATATTTATTATCATCCTTAACTATATTTATTATCATCCTTAACTATATTTATTATGCCCAATTATATTTGGAGATGTTACTAATTTTTTAATTTTTTTTTATTCTTGTTTTAACTTAACCTTTTAATACGGGAATTATATCTTCAATTTCATGTTGGTTTATGAAGTTCAAACTAAAATTAGCTTATAAAACCATGACACGTCAATGTTTGAAATGATTCATTTGAATCTTAAATTTGAATTAAAATTGATTTTTTGTTTCCAAAACCGTGTTAATCATTTATCAAACATTTCTTTGTTAATTTTGCGGAGAATTTTAACTGAATTTGATGAAATATAAGATATTTTATTTTAAGGAAACTTTTTGTGCTCCTACTTTATGTCTACGCCAAATTTCAAGCAGGAATAGTTATCTCCCCTTAATTTGAAACTCATTCTTCTTAGATGAGGATTGATCTTTAAATCTTCAGCAATTTTTCAGACGAATAAGATTCTGATAAGCGATCACGGCTGTGTACGTTTCGCTTAAACCATTAAACTAAATCCGTTAATATTGTTTTTCATGATTCAATCCTATGGTAAATTACTTATATTTTCGAAATTCTATCCAGACACACACACACACACACACACACACACACACACACACACACACACACACACACACATTATTAAGTCATACTAGTTTTAATTTTTCACAGCTTTAGTTTTTTTTTTTTTTTAATTTCTAAAATGGATGCGCGAATTGATTGCATCTTTAGATTATGAAGATTTTGCAGTTGATTTTGTCTGAATTACTGCAGTAAGATTTGCACAAGAAATATCTCATTACAAACAGTGCGGTTACGGTCAGATCTATTTGCTTGGTACTTTGAAGGAAAGCCTCATTCTCAGGCAGCCCATCATTTGATATTGGGGTGGGCGTTTGGTGAACACGACCGCAAGTAAATGAGCTGCTTAGATGTGATCCTAGCAAAAGACTGCGTTCAGTCTATCTCTACATACTGTAGATTGACTAGTTCGTTTATGCGCCCGGTTTCAAATTTAGTTATGTGCATACGGCTTGGGGCATTAACCCAAACGACATCTCCCCTCAATTATCATGATGGCATCGTGTCGATGTCTCTCGCTCAGATATGGTGTATATGCATTGTGTAAGCTGGCTCTGCGGAACGCCAGCAGTTGTTCTTGAGCATGATTGGTTCATCTCGATTGCCTCCAAGATAATTCTTTCTGGCAACATTGGACTTGATGCTTCGCACTGTGTTCTATGATGACATTCCTGGATGCTCCATGGGTGCAAAAGAACCTCAACGCACACTTTAATCGTCAATCAATATTGCGGGCAATGGACATGATATGTAAAAAAAAAAATTGCCACCAACTGAAGAATGATACGAATGGAATCTTGTTGCCAAAGTTGCCACGATATTGCGAACTGAGAGCAACCACAAATCGACAAGGACCACATGCATCACCAACCTATTCCAGTTGTTCGGCTTTCTTTCAATCAATGGGCACGTTTTGACAACCAGTTTGTTGATTTCCGTATCAACTAATGGCTCGATAGACTTAGCAAAGTACAGTGTTCTCGACAATTGAGAAGTCTGACTCCTAGAATTGCAAAGTATCCGACTCCTTATTTTAAAGTCTTCCAATATTCAGACTTTCTGTTGATTCTTCAGAGATTAAAAACTCAGACTCCTAGCATTTTTTTGATTCCTTTCCAAAAAAAACAAAAAAAAAACAACTCCGATTTCGCAACCCTGGTGTCGTCCTCTTCACACCCCGGTGGCCACTCTGTTGGTCACGTCACTCTTTATTCAATTGGTTCCTCGCGGTGGCACAACACTCTAGCACTGCCTCTTCTTTTTTGTGCAAATCGTATCATCTTTGTGGCACGTTGATACGGCAGACATCACAGTTTAGGTAGGATTTCACCAGCGACACGTTTATTATTAATGTGTATTCCTTCACAAACCTGGTTTTACTAAGCATCGTCTCACCAGCATTTCACCAGCTGCCCTCATGTTCACACGTACCTTCCCAGTCAGTGTTGGTTATCCATCGATGCAACCGTACCGAATCTGCAACCAACACCTGCGCCTTCATTGAAGAACCAGATTGACACCTTAAATCACTGCATCAAGTTCAGCCAGATTGATATACCTGGCTTTGTTGGTCGAGCGCAACCAACCCGTATCTTCCACGATGCTTTCATTCATTCACTTCTGTAACCACGGAAATTGCTTTTCGCAGACCCTCATCTCACTAGCATCCACATCAGCGAGATAGTTCTTCACAACAATTACACTTGTTATCATTATCTGTTGATTGATGGGGAGGGGGGATTACGAATAAAAACAATTGCTTCATCTTTAATGGCTCACATTTTTATTATTGTTTCACTAAATGAGATTTTCTTCAAAGACAATTGCGTTAAATGTGGGGGAAAAAGCCAGTTTTGCTCTTTACAAAAATCTTGATTTTCTTTCTTCATCCAATTCGGCTCATTCCACTTGTTTTTCTTTTCAATAATATTCATTCATAAACTATTTCAATAATATTCATTCATAAACTATTTCAATAATATTCATTCATAAACTATTTCAATTATATTCATTCATAAACTATTTCAATAATATTCATAAACTATTTCAATAATATTCATTCATAAACTATTTCAATAATATTCATTCATAAACTATTTCAATAATATTCATTCATAAACTATTTCAATAATATTCATTCATAAACTATTTCAATAATATTCATAAACTATTTCAATAATATTCATTCATAAACTATTTCAATAATATTCATTCATAAACTATTTCAATAATATTCATTCATAAACTATTTCATCTCATCATCACTTGTATTTCTATAAGGGTTGAACTTGGTGATTTGTTGTAACTAGACGTTTATTCATTTTTCTTAATTTATTATCATTTCGAAAGCGTCTTAGTCTATGAGCAACGTTAAATCATTTCTATCTCGTTGCTAAATTGTTTATTTCACTTCGAATTGTCTACATTCAGGAATGGTGCAATTTCCTACTGAACGCGTTTCATTCTTTTCATATTAACATAATTTTGAAATTAGTAGAAATTAAAAAATTCGTTTCTTGCTAAAATATGATATCAACCCTATTTCTCAATTATCCTAACTTATACGATAATTTTAAGCTGTTCAGATTTTAAAATGTGTTGTATTAAAAAAAAGAAGTTTTTTACTAAGATTTTCATAAGATTTTAATTTAGTTAATGTAGAGTTGTTGGCCACTTGATGAACCCTGTATATAAATTGGTTGAATTGATTTGGAAATAAGGAAGACTTAAAAAAATAAAAAAATTATCTAAAAATCCTAACTCGACAGCTTGCCCGGAGAATTCGCGTCGAATAGAATAAAGAGATCGAGAATTCGCGTCGGATAGAATAAAGAGATCGAGAATTCGCGTCGGATAGAATAAAGAGATCGAGAATTCGCGTCGGATAGAATAAAGAGATCGAGAATTCGCGTCGGATAGAATAAAGAGATCGAGAATTCGCGTCGGATAGAATAAAGAGATCGAGAATTCGCGTCGGATAGAATAAAGAGATCGAGAATGGCACAATTGAATTTCTCTGGAAATGTCATCTGACTTATGAGAACTTTGTCTATGTTTCGAGTAGAGTTACCTCCGATTCAGTGTGAGTGCCAGTCAAAAAGCGCACGGAAGATAAATGAATGACACAATGACTAGCAATACGCGAAAGATGAGTCGAGCAGCATCTTTCAATTAACGTTGGCGTAGTTGAAAACCAGCTGTTGCCAAGTTCCGGTGGAACATTGACCGGAGTATTTTCACATCGCACCGCGTACAAACTACTCGTCATCGTCTATCGTATCAATGTTCAATTAATATGAAGTTGTTTGTCAATCATTTCTTTTCATGGCTTATTATGAATGAATTATCAGAAAGATTGTTTTCCTTGATTTAAAA
The DNA here is from genome assembly GCA_963556195.1 of Sepiola atlantica. Classification (NCBI taxonomy): domain Eukaryota; kingdom Metazoa; phylum Mollusca; class Cephalopoda; order Sepiida; family Sepiolidae; genus Sepiola; species Sepiola atlantica. The sequence goes on along the minus strand of OY744528.1, from coordinate 128,971,779 downwards.
GACATTTTAGTTAAAATTTAAAACTCTATTTACTTGAGAATTCGTTTACAATCTATGTCCAGCATTCACAGATGTTTTTATCGTTAGCAAAAATGGTTTTTCTCTATATTTTATTTAGTTTTAATATTAGACATTCCATCAACTTGCAGTTATTTTGAGAGGAAGCCTTTTATTTACATTTCATTCTGACGTATACATCTGACAAACGTTTCTGTTTAATAAATCTGTTCCAACCTCTTGTCTTTTACTAAAAAACACAATACAGACACTAGATGGCAGCACATTGCATTTCTGCGATAAATCTTTTAGATGAGATCACATAAAAGAAAGTTTTTTAAAAAAAAACCCAACATATTTGATGCAGAGCCAAACAAATTGAGTGATGCACATTTGAGAAAGCAATTCAGTGATGATTGGCGTTAGTTTTTCACTTTGGTGCAAAGAATAAATGTTGATGGGATGAAGTCAATTTCTCGTCGTTTTTATACGTTGGCATCTCTGTTGTTGAATTATTATTAACCCATGCTTCTTACCTTTTGGTGTTTCAACTTTTGGTTTTTGTTCGTGGTTTGAGTTGTTCCTATTCATTTCAGATCCTAATCTACAGCCAGGAACAATTTTATTATCTACTAATGGAGTTCCTTTCACTTATCAAAATGGGATGGCAATTTTTCACCCTCCAGAAAGTGGTTATCCAATTCATCAGCCACAGGTGAGAATTATTATTTATTTGGAAATACACAATTATCGCACATCACTAGAAACAACCCTTTTAATTGATTCAGTTAAAGTCTTTTCATATATATATATACTAGCAAAACCTACCCGTCCCTCGGTCTGCAATTGGGGGGGGGGTCTAAGGTTTTAACATATTTTTACAGCAATTTTCACTTTTAACAAACTTTTGTAAGTATTTAAAAAAAATTTTTTTTTTTTAAGATTACATGTGAATACCCTAAAAAACAAACTTGGTGTTAAGAAGAACCAAAAAAAAAATAATCGGTTTCAAATTTAGAAAGGGGGATCAGTTTCGTATATAGATTTAACGTAAAATGATCCTCCATTTTAATTTTTGAGCATTTAACTAATTTTTGTTACTTATCACTAAACCTAAGTTCGACTGGCACCATATAATCGCCTAAAAAACTAGACCCCCTCCTCCAATGTCGCACAGAATTATTTCCCATAGTAAAAAGAAAATAGTTGATGCCCTAAAATGCTAGAATGGCCCAGAAATGTATCATTTTATGTTGAATTTATATGCAAAACTGATCCCTTCACTATATATACTTTAAATTTGAAAATAATTTTTTTTTTTTTTCTCCACCAGGTTTTTCAGGGTCTTCACACGTAATTGACTTTAAAAAATCTAGAGAGATGGGGGGGGGGTAAATAAGGGAGTTTTTAAATAACTAATTTTAAAAGAAGGGAAAGGTAAAAAACAACTAAACAAATTGGTACTACTCCAGATGAAGCGCCTAATTTCCGTGACTGCTTGGCGGCAACGATCGGGCAGGTCACAGAAGTGCCCGAGAGCTGCCGAGACGAAAATGAGGCTGAAGCAAAACTGAAAGTTGTAAAATGGAAGAGTGGCAGACGACAATATAAGACGAAGAATACAAAAGAAAAAAAATACATATATTTGAAAAAAATGAAGAAAAAAAAAAAATTAACAAACCATAGCTGAAGAACTTTTTTTCTTGTCAAAGTATCGTGAAAGAAATAGCATTTACTTCTTTGATTTATGTAAAAAAAAAAAATTTTAAATGGTTCATTTAACCATTTAAAATTTTTTTTTTTACATAAATCAAAGAAGTAAATGCTATTTCTTTCACGATACTTTGACAAGTTTTTTTTTTCTAACATAAAACAAAGAAGTATGTTATTTTTCTTAGGATATTTTAGGCAAGTTTTTTTTTGTATATTTTTTTTGGGGGGGGGGGGATTTCATATATTTTCTCGTCAAGGGTTACGGATACGTTTTACGTTTGCGGCCGGTTCGAAAGGTCTTCCTACCGCTTGTTTTGGTGTGCTGAGCGCAGATGATTGGCAGCAAACTGATCGATCAGCGCTCTGCTTCAGCCTCGTTTTCGTCTCGGCAGCTCTCGGGCACTTCTGCGACCTGCCCAATTGTTGCCGCCGAGCAATCATGGAAATTATGGGTTTCATCTGGAGTAGTACCAACAAATCAATTGTTTAAAATTGAAAGAAAAATATGAGATTTAAAATAATAAAATATGGGTAAATTTATAGATTAACATGGTCTACCCCCCACCATCGCAACAGTAGGAAATCAATTGTTATTGATAAAAAATAGCCCTGCTAATTTAAAATAATAAACTTTTCATTCATAACTTTGTTGTGAACACAAAACATAAACATTTTGGTAATTTAGAAACAGATGCGTTTATCTTTTAAATGTGACTTAGAGAAAGAAGAAATCAATTTGAATTTTCACTTTCAATTTGGAACAATCAATTTGATCCCTTTAAAGAAAGGAACATTTGAACACAAATGTTAAATAGTTGTCCAGGAAATAAAACAATTATATTTTCAAACCAAACGAAAGTCAGGTTTTTATGGGTCCGCATTTAATGTTTATTTTAAAAAAATTCTAAATGTAAAATCTTCATAAAACATTTGTTACAAATCACACAAGAAAAAAAAAACCCAACACAAATGAAAGGGAATAATACAGTGTAATTTATGCGTGTCGTCCAGTTCATATGAAATAATTTCTGTTTTAATTTGGATAAAAGTATTAATGTTTGAAATATAAAAGTGTTTTATTAATTAATACAAGCATTTTAAATAAAAAGTATTTAAGAAATAATTCTATTTCAACAAATTGTGACAAATCCATTTGTGAATGGCAAAGAATTGCAAAGATTTGTTGCATTCGCTTTTGGAAAGTTATTTGAATATTTCCAAAGTTATTTGAATATTTCCAAAGTTATTTAAATATTTGCTATCTTGTTAACTTGAAGAGGATGCTGATATTAAATGATTGGAAATCCTCGTTTGATGAATTCTCATGGTTTATTTTTATAAGCAATATTTTATAACTACGAAAGCAATACATCTAATGTTCGCTCGTTTTCGTACACATAACTTTTGTGTACAATTCTTCGTTCAAACTAAATATTAATTAAAGAAAAGACAATTGCCGTAATTATCATCAGCAAAGAACATTTTTATTAACAAAGCAACGATTTTAAATAAAGTTTGGTGCTTGTGTTGATGAGCGGCCGTACGAAAAAATTATTTTTTTATAAAAACAATATTATATACTTATTCAGCGTTATATTCTTACTCACTGTACAAAAAAGTAGAACAAATTATCCACTAGAGAAAACAACTACATATATAAAAATTAAATTTATTCCAAAACATTTCGTTAGAATGCAATAAATTAATTTAATTTCGTTTGACTTTCATTTTGTTTTATTGAATGAATTAAATTTTTATATATGTAGTTGTTTTTTTTTAAATAGTTTATGCACGGATTTATTTTTATTTTACTAAATTATTAATGAATGAATTTTATTTACAGTTGATAATTTAATTACAAGTATTTTTCTATTCTTCGTATCATAACAGCGATTCGTTCAGTAAGCGTCCATCTTTTTTCTTAAAAATAATTCAAAGGCACATAATTCGCAAGGGAGATAATTATGCAATTAAAAAAAAACAACTACATATATAAAAATAAAATTTATTCCAATAAAACATTTCGTTATAATTTTTTTTTTTTTTTTTTTTTTTTAAAAAACATAGTTCACCCCAAACAAGGCAGGCCGCCACCGTAGACGTAAGGGGCTACTGAGAAAAAGAAAAGGGGAGAAGGTAGGAGGCGGTCAACCTAGATTGGGATCTGCGCAGGGACGTGTCTGTTTACATTAGTTTTAAATTTCTGCAGGTCTGTACTGTTGGGGAAACAGGGGGCAGGGAGGGAGTTCCAGAGGCCAGCAGTACGAGGAAAGAAGCTATTTGAGTAGAAAGCTCTCCGACATCTGGGGACCTCCACAGTGAATGAATGAGATTTAGTTGATTGTCGAGTTAGTCTAGTGAATTTACGTCGAGGGGGGGGGGGGGGGGGCACCAGAGTAGCCAATTCATCGGAGCATAATCCATTGAAGTATTTGTAAAAAAAAGCACAAGGATGCTACATTGCGGCGATGGGACAGGGGCTGGAGCTTGGTTGACAGGGACCTATTAGGTTGGCGATTCTTTTTTGGACCTTGTCAAGGAGGGAGAGACTAGTAGATGATGCACCAGCCCAGATGTGGCAACAATACTCCATGCCTGGGCGGATGGTGGCTTTGTAGAGATACAGGATAATGTCAGGTGTGAGGAGTTTACTAGCACGGTAGAGGGAGCCAACCTTCTTTGCGGCAGCCTTGGCAATGTCTTCAATGTATTTGTTCCAATTCATGTTACCTGTGAAGGTTAGGCCGAGGAGTTTGAATGATGAATTCTCAGGTAGGGTGTTATTTGCCATGACAATCGGTGGTTGGAGAGGTTTCTTGTAGTTATTGAAGGAAAGGAGTTTTGTCTTTGCGGCATTAAAAGTTACCAACCATTTATGACCCCAATCCACTACAGCCTGGAGGTCATTTTCTAAAGATTCAGCCATTGCCTCGGATATGATTGCGTCCGTTTTGCCAACATGGCGAGAGTAAAGCATGGTGTCGTCAGCAAATAAACCAATCTCAGACTCTATGCCATCAGGGAGATCGTTTATATAGATCAGGAACAACAAGGGTCCAAGGATAGATCCCTGGGGTACACCAGCATTTATGTCATGTTGCTTAGATGAACGGCCATCGAGGACAACCTGGATTTTTCTTTTGTCTAGGAAGGATCTAATTATATTAAGTAATTGCCCAGTAATACCGTATGATCGTATTTTTATGAGAAGCCCTTTATGCCATACCTTGTCAAAGGCTTTGGATATATCAAGCGCTACTGCCCTAGCTTCACCTGCCTTGTCGAGTGTATGATACATGCGTTCAGAGATGACCGTTAGGATGTCTGCAATAGATTGTGCTTGTCTAAATCCATACTGGCGGTCAGAAAGAAGTTTAGCATTAACTAAGTGTCGTACTATCGCCAGATTGATTAAGGATTCAAAGATTTTAGCAAAGACCGGCAGCAGACTGATTGGGCGATAGTTCTGAGGATCGGTTCTATTCCCAGAATTCTTGTAGACTGGTACCACAGAGGCAATTTTCCAGCTATCGGGGAAGCAAGATTCAGCTAGACACTTATTGTAGAGTTTGGAGAGGACAGGGGCCAGTTCAGCAGAGCATTTCTTTATTACTATTGTAGGTATAAGATCAGGCCCACAATCTTTGGAGGTGTCAAGGTTTTTTATGATGTCTCTAACCTGGGATGGGGTGATGACCAGGTTATCAAGTGTGGCTTCGGTCAGCAAAGGGAATTTGGGGAGGGAGTGGTTATCTGAGTCCAAAGTAGAGTTAGAAGCAAAGCGCTGGGCAAGTAGTTCAGCCTTATCAGTGGCCGTGCAAGCGACATCATTGTGGTTTGATAGTGGGGGAATCGTTGATTGACCATTATTCACTACACTATTGTAGATTTTCCAGAAATCACGAGTACCTAATTTCTGTGACTGGATGCGTTTTTTTGTTAACTCATTAAACCTTCTCTTCGCTTCACCTATCACGGCCTTGCAATTATTTCTTGACTCTATAAATTTATTTCTATTAGTAGCTGACTTATGTCGGCCGAATTTACGGAATGCTTGTTGCCTCTCAGAAATGGCAGCTGCACATTCCGAGGTGAACCTTTGAGGAGAGTGAGGCTTGCTAAAGAATTTTCGCATGGGGACATAGGCTTCAATGCCTGCTTTGGCCCATTCAGTTAATTCGTTTGAACACTGATTGGCAGGGAGTGAGAAGGTTTCCCTCCATGGGGCGTCACTGATGTGATCTCTGATTGACTCAAAATCAGCCCGCTCGTAGTATCTTGTTGTTTTGAGCAACGGTTCATCAGCTTTTGGACGACTTCTTAGGGTGATATGTATCATTAGCACAATGTGATCAGCATTCCCGAGTGGGCTATGGGCTTTCGTCACACAAGCCTCGGACATTGAGGTCAAGAAAAGGTCTAGAAGTGAGGCTTGTTGGTCTATTCGATCGGGGATGCGGGTCGGAAAATCGACAGTCTAATTTCGTTTATTTACTTTCATTTTGTTTTATTGAATAAATTAAATTTTTATATATGTAGTTGTTTTTTTTTAATTGCATAATTATCTCCCTTGCGAATTATGTGCCTTTGAATTATTTTTAAGAAAAAAGATGGACGCTTACTGAACGAATCGCTGTTATGATACGAAGAATAGAAAAATACTTGTAATTAAATTATCAACTGTAAATAAAATTCATTCATTAATAATTTAGTAAAATAAAAATAAATCCGTGCATAAAGTATTTAAAAAAAAAAAAAAAAAATCCATTTTTGTATGTCATTGTTTATTTGCCTCCCCACAAAATTAGATACACGGTTGGTTTTTAAGGATCACTATTTTTTACCCTTAGTCCGCACCCTGTAGCCGGAAAATCAAAATGAGATTCTATTATTACTCGTCAACATCCTGGAAATATGCGGGGAGGGGGATAAATAAAACATTTACACTTGTCGAGTGACGGTTCACTTTATATAAATATAACGTCAATTATTCTTGACCAAAATAGATTATCACTCAGCCAGTTCTTCATCAGATGCTATATGATGGAGAAACATTTCTTTGTATTTAAACAAAAAACAAAAAAACGAACACTTTAGTTCTGAATAATAATGTAAAAATAATTACATTTTATTTAAATCAAAATATAATGTTGATGGATTCAAATGTTTTTTTTTTTTTCATCTCTTTTACTAAAAGAACACGTGTTAAAATTTCATTTAATTAAAATTGGAAATATTTTTTTCACCCTGTTTCCTTCGATATGGCCATCTGGTAGGAATAGCGCTAGGTTTAGTTCCGTGAGAAAATTTTCCACAGTTTCCGGTGTATAAGTGAAACTGCCCAACTATTTTTCGATAAAACTGCCTGTCACTACTGTCCGGTTTGATAGTCGAACAATATTTGTTTTTCTTATTTTCAAATATGGATGCCAAGGATTTAAATGGATTTAAAAAATAACATGCAGTTACTTCCATCATTGGTAATAAAAATATTATTTTTTAAAAAATTCTTTTTATATGTTCATTTTTAGTTATTTTGTATTGTTATTATTTTATTTATTTTGAATAATCTAAACGTTTTAGTGAACATAGTACGAATAATAATAAAATAAATAAGAATAAGATTATTTTTTAGACAAAAATCTCATGGGAATAGGGTAATTACATGCACTTAAAAAAATAATTTTTATTTTAAAAATTAAAAAAAAAAAATTTCTTGACTTTAAAATAGAAAAACATTTATGACATTTTTCGTTAATGCAAAAGTTTACATGTGTTTTCATTTGCATATTTTTATATAACTTATGTCATCGATTCTTATGCATATATTATATTTTCATACCACCTTTACTCCTAAGGTGGGGAAAAACTACTTTATCGTTATGCGTTAAAACTCTAATTCAAATCCCAAAAGACATCACTCTCAATATACAAAATGTTATAGTAATAAGAAAATTTGGACTATGCATCAAAGAAGCACTAACGCCAGTAAAATAGAACCCTGCGAATATAACACTATTGACAATAAGCAATATGGCCCCATGGCCAATCCTTAAACGACACATTGCATTGATGCAATAAAAACATAACCAAAAAGCGCATGAGCCAAAGTGAATTTGAAGAACTGATGCACAATTACGACGATCGTACGGCATGGGTGATAAACAACCCTAGATGGAAGAGGACCGCAGCCGGCAACATACACACCCGTAAACAAATGAAAAGGCCAAATAATGCTTTCCATCTACACAGCTAAATTACAAGCTCTTCAAATGGCGCTAGAAATGATCAAGTGCTTTACGAAGGAAACTACATAATTTTCCTGGATTCTTTGTCACCTTTGAGAGAGGAAACCTAAATCACTCGCTAACACTAGGGTGGACCAACAGATTATCTCGATGGTGGTTCATCTTGTTCGTGGAAGGAGAGGAAGAAGAAAGAAAAACGTTCAATCAGTTGTGATGTCTCTCTCGTAGTGGCAACGATAACTGACAGTATCGATGGCTTTCTTCATCCTTTGCAGCTGGTATCACGAAAACAATACGCACCAATTTCTTTGCTCTCGGGTTTCCATTTGTATTTATTTTTTAAAATACGTTGATAGAAAGTTCATCTAAACAATTACATAGACCCCTCCCCCTCTCCGGTAACCTTCTAAAACTACTTGCAGGGACTTTCCACGTTCCCTAACGAGTCCCCTTTTTCGCCATCTTTTGACTATGGGGAATTGTAGTTTATCATCGTAAAAACAAAAAATCCATGGTACTTAGTGATGGTTTTTTTTTAGCCGATCCCTCATCTCATATAAATCATGTTCTGTATTTCTCTTTACAAAGATGTCTAACCTCCTCCCTTCCTAATCGACAAAACACACACATCCACCTCAGATATCACTGTAAGATCACACAAGAAAACAGAATTCCACTGGTATATATACATGAAGTTACCACTCTTGAAATGGCGTAACATGATTTTTACTATTAAATTCGTAGATAAATCTAATGTTTATATTTAGGTGATACGAGAATGCTAACAACACATTAAATATTCTTTCTTGTTTCCTTCTCCATCATTATCGTTGGATGCATGTCATTACCTATTTCTTTCTCGCTGGCAAATAGACATCTGGAATTTGAGCAGGAAAATACAGACAACTTAACATATCAACAACAAAAACATATTTGAAAATTCAATTCAAAACATAAAAATACAAAAAGCTCAATCATCGTGTTTCTTTTCTTTCTTTAAAGAAAATAATTATGAAATGATTGTCCCTACTTCTACGTTCGGGTCCTGAATGTTTTCATGACTAAGTTGTATTTTTATTTAACTTTCTTTGTTTTTGTTTCTTTAAAAAAAAAAATTTTTTTTATTGTTATTGTGTGGCTTTTTAATTTTCTTTTTAATGTCTAACCATTCTTTTTAAAAAAATTTTTTTTATTGTTTTTATTTTTTCATTGTTTGTAGTTTTAGTTCTTTGTATCTTATATATTTTATTCCCTTCGATTGTGGGTGGCATGCATTTTTGGAATCTGTACTTACATACTTGCGTTATAGTTTCTTTAGATTCATCTCGTTGAAGCCATTTTGTGTTCTGTGGATTTTCTTTTTCTTCCCGGGTGGATCTAATGGGTTTGTGGACGCAATCGATGACCGTGACAATTCCTTGGTTCATACACGCATCCCCATGACAAGGGCATTGGTCATCCATGACACCCAGAATCGGGTTTATAGCAGCATTATGCTGGACCAATTCGTTATCCCCAGCAGATTTGAAATGAAATGTAATAGGTTCTATCACAAGACCATCTTACATTGTCAGTCTCTCGTAGGGAGCATGTGTGCAGATGTGTAGCACGACAGGGGATTAATTCTTTGTCTCCGATAGATTATCTCGACGGTGGCGGCTCGTCGTGTAATCTTCTTGACACATCATAGATAGTCAGCTCAATCAGTTGTATTGTTTTATCCAAGAACTAGCGGGAAGATCCAGCATTGCCCAGGATTAAATGAGGAACCTTATGTCGTTTTGCACCTTTTTAGTTTTTTTTTTTTTTTTAAATCTATATTTTATGATATTTTATTTTTTGATGGTGCCTTTCCACCCAATTGATACGAAGTATTCGGGATAATTTGATGATTTTTTATTCATTCATTACAGAACCACTTGAAGTATTTAATAGCGGTAAAGTGCAATGGATAGCTGTTTCTAAGAGAGTTACCTGATCGTGATGATTCGCGTGGAATCTAGAAATCTCATCTGCAGCTCGGTGCTCGTTGAATATCTTGAAGGCTGTGATCTAAAGAATTGTGATGGAGATGTGGAAGCACTAGCTAGCAGGAAGAATCATAGTGGGTGTTCTGACTGTCTTTACCGAACAAAATTGCAGAGAGAGAGAGAGATAGGCGTCGGAGTGGCAACTATGAAGAAAGTACTGAAATGAGGATCTTTGCTATTCCTTATACAAGAATTGCAAGGGCAACCTACTTATTGCCAAAATCCAACAGAAGCATCTTATGTAAAAAGGTCAAACACCCAATCAAGGTTTTTCTCAGGACTGTGATGATCTTTAGGTGTGTTTTCAGTGATGACCACATCATGCCACCCCATATCTTCAAAAGGTGACTCAGACTAAATTCATATTGTTATATTGAGTTGCTGTCCACTGTTGTCACAGTGACGCCTTATCTCTCAGTTGTAATGTGCCTTGTTTGGAGTGAATAAAAGTAATATCTCTCTCTCTCTCTCCATATATATATATATATATATATATCATTTTACTTCATTCGAAGTTCTCAGAAATCAAGGGCCCCTTCCCTTTGTCTCCATATGAGATACATAGATATTCGAGTGTTCCATTAAAGTTCTCGTCTACCTCTCAAACGCCAGTAAAGAAGTTAAGAACATCAATTTTCCTCTCCCCAATTGACCAGTTAACTATGTCATAATATATCTTTATCTTGGTCTTACCGGATTCCAGAACAAGAATTCATCTAGTCTGGTGGAGTATCCAGCTAAGTGCTGTTACTAGAGACAACATCACTTGGAGAAGGTGCACCATTTCTCGTGTGGGGTAGCTATACAGAGGGGACCTTATTTGGGCTTTGAATACTATGTTATTTTGAATATTTGGTCAGAGTTTACTTGTATGGGGAAGTATCCTCATGCCAATTTCTTCTGACAAACCCCTGTACAGAGAGACCGTAGACACTTGAAGACAATTTTGTGTTTTGTGTTTGTGAATAGATTCAAATAAATCCAACAATTTCGTTCTGGAATTTTTTGAGATGAGGATTGATAATTTGTAGAATTTGGTATATTCGGACTAGGTTACATCGGCCGAAACGTTGAGATAAAAACACCCAAGATGCGAACAGTAGTCCGAATATACCAAATTCTACAAATTTCGTTAGTGTTTGATATTTAATATATAAACTTAAATTTTTGATTATCTCTAACATTGAAATGTTTTAACAACGACCTTTTCAAATTGATGAAGTGGTAATTTATGGAAACTTTTCAGATGACATCACCAACTCTCCTTCCGTCTTCTGCCACAACTGATTGGGTAAGGAAACGATGTTTGTTTGCCGAGTGAATTCTTTCCTCCTTTCTTTCGAAAATGCATGCTGATTCCTTTAGGCATAAAACACCGATTTCTTAGTCTCATTTTTAATACTTTTCAATTGTTGAATCATTTTTAACTGTTTATCTTAATAACGCACATTTTCATATACACCATCCTAAGTTATATTTAAAATTCAGAAACGTTTTAGTTTCAGCTTGATTATTGGTTAATTTCTTTTTTAAATTTTCTGTTTTAAAAATTTATTTTAAAAAAACCTAGCAAAAGATTATCTTCACAATTAACTGACGATAATTGATATCATTTTCAGACTTTAAATTTAGAAAAAAGACTCGACTTTTCTTGTGATCTAAGTATTTTGAATGGACGCAGTTGCATGTAGCCATTTTGTTATGCTATACTTGCCGTTAACTACGCTTGTGTTTTTACCAAATTATTATTCTTTAAATTAAATTTAATTATTGCATTACCAGGTCTAGTTATTAAATTAATTCAATCAAATTGTTATAAAGATGAGTGATTTTGTTTAAAACAAACCTAAAATTTAAGACTTTAAAATTTTGAAATTTTGAAATTGATTCGCATTAATTTATATTAATAATTTTAAAATGTGAATCCTCCACCACCACCATTTTAAAATGTGAATCCTCCACCACCACCATTTTAAAATGTGAATCCTCCACCACCACCATTTTAAAATGTGAATTCCTCTACCACCACCATTTTAAAATGTGAATCCTCCACCACCACCATTTTAAAATGTGAATCCTCCACCACCACCATTTTAAAATGTGAATTCCTCTACCACCACCATTTTAAAATGTGAATCCTCCACCACCACCATTTTAAAATGTGAATCCTCCACCACCACCATTTTAAAATGTGAATCCTCCACCACCACCATTCTAAAATGTGAATCCTCCACCACCACCATTCTAAAATGTGAATCCACCACCACCACCATTCTAAAATGTGAATCCTCCACCACCACCACCATTCTAAAATTATCAGGGATGTGAGTTCTCCGCTTTTTAACGGAATTCCACGTTTTGTAATTCAGAAAAAGCAGAATCGCTTTCTTTTTCTTTTTTCTAAGAAAAGATCAAATCGCTAGAGCCCAATTTTAGGCTCAATTTTATTTCTCTCTCTCTTTCTTTTTTTGTCCCCCCCCCTCCTGTTTCCTCACCCTCCCTCTCCTCTTTCCTCTCTCCTCTCCCTCTTTCCTCTCTCCTCTCCCTCTTTCCTCTCTCCTCTCCCTCTTTCCTCTCTCCTCTCCCTCTTTCCTCTCTCCTCTCTCTCTCTTTTCCTGTCCCCCCCTCTTTCTTTTTTCCCATCCCCCCCCCGTTTCCTCTCCCCCTCTCTCTCCTGTCCCCCCCCTTCTTTTCCCCCGTTTCCTTCCTCCCTCTCTTGTTTCCTCGCCCTATCTCTTCCCCCCCTCCATCCCCCACCTTCTCTCCTGTTTCCTCTCCCTCTCCTGTTCTCTCTCTCTCTTTCTTTTTTTCTGTTTCTTTCTCTCTCTCTTCCTCTCTCATTCTCTTTCTTCCTCTCTCTCTCTTCCAGGTTTTTCTTGCTACCCTCCTTTTCCCCCTCTCTGAAAATGTTATTTTTGCCAAACAATTGAGATGGGGGGGGGGGGGGGGGTAGAAGACTTGTTTATCAACCAATAACTTTCTGTCTCCTTTAAGATTTATCACTTGATATTTTCAGGATAACAAAAACAAAATTGTAGATTAACACCTTTTTCTGCCCTCCTTTTTTTCTTTTTTTAAAGATTATGAGTAAACACCCTGAAAAACTTGGCATGAAGAAGAAAATTAGAAACAATTATTTTTAGAATCTAGAGTAAGGGATCAGTTTCGCATATGAATTTACCATAAAATGATCCCCCATTTTTTTTTTTTTTGCCATTCTAGCGTTTTAGGGCAGTAATCGTTTTTTTTTTTCTACTGGAGATAAAATTTGTGTATTGGGAGGGGGGGTCTATTTTTTTAAGAAATTACAAGTGGTTTTACAAGTTTTCTGGTGGGTGTTGCCACTCGAACTTAGTGGTAGGGTTATGGAAGGGTTGGGGGGGGGATTTCCACTCAGATTTAGAGTGAGTGGTAAAGTAAGTAATTTTTTTTACTAATAAAAGCTAGAACGGTCTGGAAATGGAGGATTATTTTTTGTCGAATTTCATGCGTGGGAACATTGGCCACTCACATCCTTGAATTATTCTCTATAAAAAATTGGATTATTTCATACAAAACAATGAATTAAATGAAACAAAGTTTTTATGATTCATCACTTTTTCAAGTTACCATTGCATTCATTTTTGTCACACATGCATTTTTTTACGTGGAATATATCTCTTTAATTTAATAAAATTTATTTTTAATTGCTGTTCTTTTCCAGCCGGCGTACTCTGCCACCGCTCTAATGGTTTCACAGCCGCCACCGCCACCAATGTATATGGCGCCAGCATATCCATCATATCAAACGGTATTTAACAAATTTCATTTTGCGATATATACTAGTTAAATATACACTAGTTAGATATACACTAGTTAGATATATACTAGTTAACTAACGTCGTTGGAATCGTCTGTTTTTCCTATTAAAATAACAAACAAAATCTCACGGGACTTACTAAATCTAGTGATTGCTAAATTACTCTGTTCACCTTGTATCATTTATTGAGTAAACTTTTCTATCCTTAAAATACTCATGGGGAGTGTTCCCCCTGTTGCAGTTAAATATAAGCTTTTATATCGAATGATGTAATTGAATATAATTATTTTAACAATGATTCTAAGGTTTAGTGTTGTTTCCTTTCAAACTAAAACATTTACACATAAATTATTTAATGTTAAACATTCTAATGAGTTTTCTTTTTCAAAATTATTTTGATGATTTTCTTAGAAATTCTTGTTGACATGAATTGAACAAATCTTGGTGGTCATTTTCCGTTACAAATTGAACACATTTCAGTCCTTTTCCTTTAATTAGGGCACCCCACCTCAATGGACTGCAGCAACTCCGAGCCAGTGGCGTTGGGCAGCACAGGTAAGTGACCATTTTTATTTTGAAAATTATATTCAGTCAATATCCAAATCATCTGCAATGTTTGAATATTTTAAGCATTCATGAAATTCTGTTCTGTCCACGGTCAGAGGAGAAGAGATCCTTCTTGATTGGGCCATTTTTATTTTTGTCTCATCCACAGTGTCTCTCGTTGGAACTGGATATCCCCTATTTAAAGAAACAATCTTATGTCTAACTTGGCTCTCGTGGAGAGTCAAATAAATAGACATTATTATTTTTGATTGATAATTAATGAATAATTTCGAAAAATTAGTTGAAAATTTAAAATCCTACTTAAACATTTAACGTTAATTATTAAAAAAAAAAAAAATGTGTGTGTGTGTATATATATATATATATATATATATATATTGCAACCTGCGCTTCCCCATAATGGAAGCCTTACTCATTCAAGCAAACAAACCTACCATCAACCAAGCTCGATATGGAGGGGGGGGGGGGGTATAGTAAAATGCCTTTAATGGGGGGGGGGTAATCAAATTTCTCAATAAATTCACCAGTTTTAGTTTGCATAACTCCTTACGCGCCTGATGATGACTCATGGGAGTTGAAAACATTAGCAGTTTTGCCGAGTTCCTGTTCACACTCGAATAGAACATTAGATCATTGGTCCGTCAACATGAAAAGATGGATCAAAAAAGAAACAAACAGGAATTGTCCCTGTTGTTTAATCAAACATGCATCAACGAAGAAATGCTGCCTAAGTATATATATATATATATATATATATATGTATATGTATATAATGGCCATGCTGATGAGCCGTATGATGGCAAAACACATGTCCGTGGATAATTATCTATATATATGAAACTCAATGCCTGTGTTTCTATAGGAAGAAAGGTTATAAAAGTTATTCCCATGTAAAATTTACCGGGGAAGACAATGGAAGTGTTCTCTTAAGGGGTCTATGAAGGCATAATCCCCTTAAAATTTCAAATATGTCTTATTTTTATGAAATTTAAATCCTATGTATAACATTTTCTGGGGAAGACAATGGAAGTGGTCTCATTACCCTCTATGTGCCGAATATCTGCGTACTCCTACTACTGAGTGACCCATGGAGATAGAACCTCCTTAAAACTTCAAATACGTATATTCGATTTTTCTTATGAATTGTATTTTGAAAGTCGACTTAACAAATGTCTGAATTAGTTGGGACAGTATCAGACTGAAATAATAGCACCCTGCCTGAGGGTCTAACATTCACAGGTAGCTGAATCTTGCTTCCCTGATAGCTGGAAAATTGCCTCTGTGGTACCAGTCTACAAGAGTTCTGGGAATAGAACTGATCCTCAGAACTACCGCCAAATCAGTCTACTGCCGATCTTTGCTAAAATCTTTGAATCCTTAATCAATCTAGCGATAGTACGGCACTTAATGCTAAACCTCTTTCTGACCGCCAGTATAGATTTAGACAAGCATGATCTACTGCAGACATCCTAATGGTCATCTCTGAACGTATGTATCATACACTCGACAAGGCAGGTGAAGCTAGGGCAGTAGCGCTTGATATATCCAAGGCCTTTGACAAGGTATGGAATAAAGGGCTTCTCCTGAAAATACGCTCATACGGTACTACTGGGCAACTACTTAATATAATTAGATCCTTCCTAAACAAAAGAAAAATCCAGGTTGTCCTTGATGGCCATTCATCTAAACAACATGACATAAATGCTGGTGTACCCCAGGGATCTATCCTTAGACCTTTGTTGTTCCTGATCTATATAAACGATCTCCCTGATGACATAGTCTGAGATTGGTTTATTTGCTGACGACACCACGCTTTACTCTCGTCATGTCTGAAAAACGGACGCGATCATATCCGAGGCAATGACTGAATCCTTAGAAAATGACCTCCAGGCTGTAGTGGATTGGGATCATAAATGGTTGGTAACTTTTAATGCCGCAAAGACAAAGCTCCTTTCCTTCAATAACTACAAGAAACCTCTCCAACCACCGGTTGTCATGGCAATTAACACCCTACCTGAGAGTTCATCATTCAAACTCCTCGGCCTAACCTTCACAGGTAACATGAATTGGAACAAATACATTGAAGACATTGCCAAGGCTGCCGCAAAAAAGGTTGGCTCCCTCTACCGTGCTAGTAAACTCCTCACACCTGACATTATCCTGTATCTCTACAAAGCCACCATCCACCCATGCATGAGTAGTGTTGTCACATCTGGGCTGGTGCATCATCTACTAGTCTCTCCCTCTCAGACAAGGTCCAAAAAAGAGTAGTCAACTTAATAGGTCCCTCACTGTCAACCAAGCTCCAGTCCCTGTCCCATCGCCGCAATGTAGCATCCTTGTGCTTGTTTTACAAATACTTCAATGGATCGTGCTCTGATGAATTGGCTACTCTGGTGCCCCCTCGACGTAAATTCACTAGACCAACTCGACAATCAACTAAATCTCATTCATTCACTGTGGAGGTCCCCAGCACTGTCCACCAAGCTCCAGCCCCTGTCCCATTGCCGCAATGCGATCCATTGAGCAGCGTTCCTGGCTTTCCTGAGTGCAGCGACTGTCTTCTCAGTAGGCCTCTTTTTGTAATGCTGGCCTTTTACCAGTGCGGGTTTTGCCCGTCTGTCTTGCCAAAGGTGGTCACTGCGGAGTTGTAGATGGCATCATGGATTTGAGCCCACCTCTCTTCAGCATTACCAGCAGGACAGTCTTTGAGGGTGTTGTCGATGCTGTCCTGTTCGTTTTAATGAGAGGGTGACCTTTCTGCTTGGATCGATGGATCCACTTGGACTGGAGATGGAGTGTACTGTCAACCATGGAGTGGTTGGTGTCACAGTCAGCACTGGTAACTGCGTGTGGTGAGAAGGCAATTCAGTGAGGGTCTTTGTGTGGTGACGAGGTCCACCTGATGCCAGTGATGAGATCTGGTTGCTGCCAGGTTATTCAATGATTTGGTAGTGAAAACCATCTTTGTTATACAGAAGTCGTAGTAGGAGCATAACTCAAGAAGCCTCTGTCCATTGTCGTTCAGCTTGCTGATGCCAAAATGGGCTGATACAATTGGACCATGAGTCATTGCCGGAACCCACTCGGACATTGAAATCGTTGAGCGGATACACTTTTACAGATAAAGATAAAGAAAAAATAGTCATTGTAAAAATTGTAATAATAAAAGCTGATGTAGGCGGGTGAAATGAATTTGTGTAATACATAATGGTAAAGGGGTAAGTGGCGCTCGGTATGGGTAGCGGTCAAACCATGTACTACGTAGAAAGTGCACGCATTTCAAAATTTTCACTTGTAGAAGATTGTTTTAATTATTAATATAATTAGATGAATGTTCTTAACACGTAAGGAAATATTTGTATATTATTGATTTAAAAAAAAAAGAACAAATTCTATCCGAATGTCGAAAAGGCACAAATGTGGAATGTAGAAATCGTACTGGTAGAAATTCAGATTATGGCACTCAACATCCATTGATGTTAGCGGGTGAATGCGGGGTGCACACCAGAAATCCTTTTGATCTACTGAATCAAAACTAACGACAATACAAAAAGGTGTTCACAAAAGTCTGTCTCTATTGTCTAAAATAAAATTCTCATTTATTTTCCTGTAGGTTTAGCTGTAAGCTTGCACGGATTAACTTGAGTCTTTTATTCCTATGTATGGGTATTATATATACAGGGTATTGCAGCAAACTCCGACACGTGACAAAAAGTAAACGATCTACCAGGAGGTGCTCAGAACCCCTGGATGGACGAGATCGCCTCAGACGGCCGTACGTTTTCCAGCAGGACTCTGCTCAACAATGTCCCTCACCACTGGTCGCCAAACTTGTGGCTGCCCTCCTCACCCAACTGTAAAACCCATGACTATTTCTTCTTGGGTGTGATCGAGGCCAAGACCAACCAGCATATCCACAACATGGTCAACTCTCGGAAGGCTGCCATCGTGGAGGCGTGCGTAACTATAGGCAACGCAATGGTCGCCAAAGCGTGTGACTTATTGCACGCCCGCCTTAAGATGATCGTTTCTGCCGGCGGCGGTTGCATTGAAAAATAATAACGTATGTAACTCTGTCGTTAAATAAACTGTCGGGTCTCTGCATATACAACTTTTGTTTTTATTGCGTATTTCGTTTTGTCAAGTGTCGGATTTTGCTGCAACACCTATATGTATTTATTCATATAATATATGTATCTATTCGTATATGTATTTATTCATATATTATATGTATTCATATATTATGTGTATTTATTCATATATTATATATATATATTTATTCATATATAATATGTATTTATTCATATAATATGTATTTATTCATATAATTTAATATGTATTTATTCATATAATATAATATGTATTTATTCATATAATATATGTATTTATTCATATATAATATGTATTTATTCATATAATATAATATGTATTTATTCATATATAATATGTATTTATTCATATAATATAATATGTATTTATTCATATAATATATGTATTTATTCATATATAATATGTATTCATTCATATATATGTATTTATTCATATAATATATGTATTTATTCATATATAATATGTATTTATTCATATATAATATGTATTTATTCATATAATATTATATGCATTTTTTCATATATATCTATTTGAAAAGATGATATTAGTTAGATATGAATATTTTCTTTGAATAACTGCAAATAAATGATTTCTTCTATTGATGTTATTTCTTTAGTCGACCATAATCAAAGACAACCTGAAATCTCCCTTTTCACCTACACCAAGGTGTAGGGGAGGGCGCCACTCCTTTCCCAAGATTGCTTCACTTACTCTAGATCCTCACCTTGTAATGTTGACTGCTAGGCAACTATCATCTGGTATGACTTAAATGAGGATTGAACCCTCGTCTCCCGACCCATTAGTGAACACTCTACCCATGATGCCATGACGCAAATTTACATGAATCAGATTACAAGTTGCCGTCAATTTACCTTCCAATTAATGAAGTCCGTTTTTATCACATTATTTGCAATGCTTCGTCATCCAATCTTAAACTGGATCGCATTTTTCAAGTGTTTCACTTTCATAACTTTTTTTTTGTGTTTGTTTTCATGCTTTTTTGTTTTTGTTGTTTACGAATGCCAACACTTGGAATCGATCGCATTTAACTTCAATTTCTAACAACTTTTAATCTGTGTTGGAAATTGATCATTTTTCACTCGTTATGAAATAGATTTCAAACAATTGAATCGATCGCATTTAACTTCAATTTCTAACAACTTTTAATCTGTGTTGGAAATTGATCATTTTTCACTCGTTATGAAATAGATTTCAAACAATTGAATCGATCGCATTTAACTTCAATTTCTAACAACTTTTAATCTGTGTTGGAAATTGATCATTTTTCACTCGTTATGAAATAGATTTCAAACAATTACAGTGAAGCAAATATGGTTTCGTGTGGTAGTGAAAATGACATAAAAATCACATAAGTTACAAAAAAGTTGTTCTATTTTCGATGATGAAAACTAGAATAGAAAAGATTTCTAATACAGATCAAATGTATTAATGAATTTCCAAATCCTTTTGAAGTTTTTTGTATAATAAAAACTTGGTCTTCTGAATCTGATTTTTTTTTTAACCTTAACCTTTTTTCAGGTCTACACAAAATAGTAAGTGCCATTCGTGAGTTTTGAACACGCGACTTGCTACAGCATTTCCTGTTTACATGATGTTATGCTTTCAAGTTTACACCCTTCTCCATTTTGTTTTTTAAGCTTTTGTATAATTTCAACCTTTATAACATTTTTCCACGGTCAAATGAGGGTCAGACTATGACTGACATGTTTTTTCCCCCGCCCTTTGTTTGCACATTTGGCTACATTTATAGATCGTGATGCGAAACATTGAATTTACAGGATTTAACGGATTTCACAGATATGAGTTTTGACAGCAATCTGTATTAAAGTTGACCATTCATTTCTCTAAAATAAAATGATTTTTCAGTGAGATCTCCGTTTTGTAGTGAAATTTTTGTAATTCAGAAAAAGCGGAATTCCGGTTTTTCTTTAAATATAAATATTCCGCTTAAATCTCCTTTCTTTATGCGACTGATTTCTGCCAAATCGCTAGAACTTCATGTCCATATTGTTTCGTCATTTCAATTGATTTCTTTTCTCTTTCTTCATCTTTCCCCGTTTCGTTGCTTTTCAAACAATGCAGGTCGAGGGAGGTAGAAGACTTTATTTCAGCAAAGAATGATTTCCTGCTCTCCCTCCCCACATAAAAAAATTGGGGGTTCTTTGTCTTTTTAACGCCCATGATTTTTTCGTGGATCAAGTCTATTTTTACTGTTTTTAAGTTTTTCTTAAAAACAAAAAAACAAACTTGTTGACACACTAAACTTTGAACATTCGTTTTACACAAAAAACTAACTTTTTGACACACTAAACTTTGAACATTCTTTTTACACAAAAAACTAATTTTAACAGAATTTAACGAATGTAAAAGCAAAAATGAAGTTAAAACATAATTCTAGATTGACGCCCTTTGTTTATTTTAGAATTCAAAGTGAGGGATAATTTTCGCATATGAATTTAATGTAAAATGATTCCATATTTCCAGGCCCTTCTAGTTAGGGCAGTTAACTTTTATTTATTCATTTTCTGTTGCTATGGGAGATAAATTCTGCAATTTAAAAAAATTTTTTTTTTTTTTGGTGGGTGGGGGGCTTTTCTTTTTTTTTTTTTAGCCAATTACATGTTTTACAAGTGGGGGGGTGCAAGCACAGGGTTAGTAATGTGGTTGTAGGGTTAAGAGTTTTTCGGAGAAGGGGGGGGGGGCTTACCACTCTGACCTAAGGTTAGTGGGAGGATAAGTAGTCAACCCCACCCCTAATTTTTCAGCCTGACCCCCCCCCCCCCCCTTCGTTCCTACCCGGGTCTCCAAAAAATGCAGAGTTTATCTCCCATATCAAAATTTTTTTTTTGCTTAACTACTCTAAAAAGCTAGAGTTGCCTTGAAATAGTGAATATTTTACGTTAAATTTCATGCGTTTTATGTCCACCCAGGGTGGGAAATACATCTAGATTAAAGATTTTTTTGCCATTGGCCACTCACAACATCCTTATATATATATATATATATATATATATAATAAAATCAACTGTTTCGGTATTTAGTGTACCATATAAAAAAATCGCAGAATAAATTTAATACTGCTATTATGGCGGGCGGAAGTCAATTTTTGAACAGATTTACAGATGCTCTTTTTGTGAAATGAAAATGCTAAGATTAAAATGAATGGTCAAACGCTAAGATTAAAATGAATGGTCAAACGCTAAGGTTAAAATGAATGGTCAAACGCTAAGATTAAAAGGAATAGTCAAACCCTAAGGTTAAAATGAATGGTCAAACGCTAAGGTTAAAATGAATGATTAAATGCTAAGATTAAAATGAATGGTCAAATGCTAAGATTAAAATGAATGGTCAAACCCTAAGGTTAAAATGAATGGTCAAACGCTAAGGTTAAAATGAATGATTAAATGCTAAGATTAAAATGAATGGTCAAATGCTAAGATTAAAATGAATGGTCAAACCCTAAGGTTAAAATGAATGGTCAAACGCTAAGGTTAAAATGAATGATTAAATGCTAAGATTAAAATGAATGGTCAAATGCTAAGATTACAAGCAAAAGCAAGTGAGATATTAATCTTTAAACTTATTACTTATCTTCGAAAATCCGCATTTTTGGCAAAGGTTAAATGGTCATATCTCAAGAACGTTTTCACCTAGAGATGTGAAATAGACATCATTCCACTTTTTTCATGACGATCTATAAATGTATAAAATTTGAAAGCAAGAAGCCTGACCTTTGACCTGGGAATGACTTTCTTTTAACTTATTTGTATTTCAACAATTAATTAAACCCTCGTTCAAAACTTGTTGGTCTGAACATCGAAGATGCAATAAATGTCATCCAAATCTTGTGTGACGAACGAATGTATGTGTGATGTTTTACAGAATCCTGCAAGCCAAAACGTAGCTGCAGCTGCGACTGCTGGTGCAGCCCCGGGGTATATGTTCGCTGCCATCCCTTCATCTCCGGATATGATGTATGCTCAGCCACCGCCACAGGCCACGTTCCAGCACACTGATATTACAGAGGCCACAACTGTGCTTGAAGCACCTCCTCTCGAGGTAATACAAGCTCCTTTTACCATGTGATAAACAAAAAACAAACAAACAAAGAAACAAAGAAAACTTGCAATCCGAGGAGCCAGCCGACCAAATTTCGGGGTTGCTCATTTACTGGACGTATCTCTTGCAACTGCACCATTCCAGTGTGGCGCTATTAGTTTTGTTTAACAACAAATTCTTTCTTAGGTATCCAACATAGAAAAGCAAAAATCAGCAAGATCATCGCCTCTATTAGTTGATCTTGTTCGTGCTGATAGCGAGCAATTTTAGTAACTCAAAACAAATTCTTAGATATTTAGAGAATAGTGATGACGACGATGATGATGATGACTTTTGGAAATAGTAAAACTGTATTTTTTATATTTTTAATTTTAACTTTTTTTTTTTTTATATAAGTGTTCAGTTTCAGTTAGCTTCCGAATGGGTTATGGGTATTTTGCTCGATGAAATTTAAATGATGTAAGAATCTACGGGCTAGGTCGTTTGCATCTTTAAATTTATTCGGATGAACAAAAATACGATAGAAGTTTTAACAAGAAAAGATTTTACCAACTTCGATAGCTGAAATTCTTATGCCGTCTGGCTTTGCGATGTGTTAATTATGTTGATGGCACTGTTCGGAAACGAAACATAAACCGCTTATGTTTCACAATTTTTTAGACGAGGATTGACTATGTTTCTCTTTGTTGCTATATTTGCAATGTTTCGACTGATGTACCTTTTTTTAGATGCATTTTTTGAACTTGTCAATGTTTACGTAGAACTTGGTTCCCAATTTCTAAAACATTGATCTGAAGAATGTCAGAAGTGAGATTAGCTGAAACGTTGCGACTATAGCGACTAAGATGAGGATAATCCAAATCATCTGAAATGGTTGTTCGTCTTTTGTCTGTGTTGCATCGAAGCAGAGAAAGTCGGATCGAGAAGCCGTTTCTCTTGTTATGTGATTGCTTAATGTGACGCATTTCAAGGCTTTCATATTTGCTTCTCGTGAATAGAATCATTCGATTACATTTTCATGTTTTCATTTTTTTTTCTATGAAGTGAAGATTCTTGATGGCCGAATCTGGCCAACTTTCTGCCACTATTGCATCGGCATGAAAGCCAGTCAAGTTTAGTCGAACATAAATCGTGTAGAAAATGAAACAGATTTTCTTCAATAGCAAGTTGTGAAAGAATAATACTCTACTTACCGTCCATAGTTAACAATAATACTAATGAGTTTGAAACATTCTCTTGGATGGAGACGACGTTGGTCATGTTTTAAGCAATAACTCTTCTTTTTAATCAAAGAATGAGAAAAGCGAGAGCGAACAAAAAGGCAAACCAAAAAAAATGACGAAATGCGTCACATTTTTCAGCCAAAAATGTCTTCTTCTTAACATTCATCAGTTCAATCTAACCATTTTGTTGCATTTTCAGTTGAAAATCTTTGTTTGTTTGTTATTTTTATCCTTCCATTCATTTGCTTTCTTCAAACTTGTTATACTCACTTAAAACAACAAATTAGAAATGGCTTGTTTGACATCATTCGACGCATAATACGTGTTGAGGGTTTCTTGGTGGCACCTTGATTTACTAGATTCATCATTTATAGACTTCACATTCAAGATTTCATCTTTTCAAGTGTGTCTAGGTTGCCCGTGTCAGTGAAATTAGAACCATCCATTTTCATATTAATGAATCTTTCTCATCTTATCTCTGTAACATTCGTTTCGCTTATTCAGTTTGTTCGTATTGCAAGCGAGATAATAAACCTCGGAAAAATAAGGTATCTTTTTCAAAAAACAAGTTGGTAATACTTGATGGATAGAATTAGCAGCCGGTTTCAAAAAAGCGAAAGCAAATATCAAACTCATCGTTCGTAATAGTTTTTATTTGATCGTCTTTTCATCTCTCGCTTTTTTAGAGATTTTGTATGACATCTATTTCATCTGCAACGGAAAATGAATCAAATTGATAAGTCCGAAGGTCAGTCTAACGGGGGGAACGGGAGCATCATTTTCAATAAGTTTGTGTCCCGTATCGTATTTCACGTACCCTTTTTAAAGATATCTGTCAGATAAAATAAACTTCTGTAGTATCGGATCTTCCTCAATTCCCATGACCGAGAGCAGATGTTTCCTTTTGAAAACTTCATCAGCGATTCAGCATTTCTGGAAAAAGTATCCAACGGCATCTTTATTTCGATGCGCGCCTATCCAAGTGTTTCAAAGTTTTGTTTTCTTTCTTTCAACTGTTCAGTCCCTTCTTTCAGAAATGTTCAGCTTATGCTGCCCCCCACCCCCTCCCCTCGATTGTGCACCCCTCCCTTAGGTTTCTTATTATTATCTTATAAACTTGTTTGCAATTTTCTTGTGGACATTTTTACTCCAATAGAAATGAAACAGCTGTTTGTCATCTAACAAAACGTGTCTCCGCCCGTCGTCGGCGGCGGCAACAACGGCAACGACACCTTGACTAATAATCTTAATTGAGTCTTCCTTTGTTTCTTCCAATAATTCTCAACCTTTTAATAATCAGAAGAGTCTAAGCCTGAAAGTGCATGGAACCAATTGATCCAATATGTTAATTATTTCCCTTCAAACGCTGCTTGCAAATCTAAACCATGTTATTTAACTCGTATTATGCGCTTCTGAAATTGGTGATGGCGCCAACGTAGATTTCAATACTAATGATTTTTACAGGCAACCCACTCATTTTTGTTCTCTTTTCTCTAAGTATATGCGTGTGTGTATGTGCGTTTGTGTATTTTGTTGTATGTTGCCATGTGTGTAACTACACACGTTCACACACGTACACACAATCTATGTATGTACTGTTCACGTCGATTCACACTTTATTCTTTTGTTGATGAAACTCATTTCAAAAGCATTTTTTGTTGTCGTCACTTTTTGTTCTGCTGCTGTTGCTATTTATTGGCATTATTATTATTATTATTAATTATTATTATTAATTATTATTATTATTATTATTGACAATGACGACGACATGCTAATTTATTTTGAAATATTAAAGTTTTATTAGAATTGTTGAATGGGTGCCAATTGAAATAACCTTTTAGATATTGTTGATCTTATTTTGTGTGAGACTCAAATCTACCATAAGTTAATACTTATGTATTATTGCTTCTTTCAAATTTCATATACAATTTAACCATTTGTAAATCACTATAAATGACTAATATATAATATATATTTATTTGAAAACTATGTTACATATTTCAGAAACGTACCGCGATTTCATCCAGATGGGCTGACTTTTTACATTTAAAAAAAAAAAAAAAATCCCTATTCCCAGTGGAATGGTCGGTATTCTGAATGAGGTGAAACCACGTATTTTCATTTTCCAAGACACCATTATCTGCTACGATCTACAAACAACGCCTTAAATAAAAAATACCAAACTTCAAGAGAATGAATAAATAAAGCACTTAGTAGAATAAAATAAAAACTATAAATAATAAATAAAACTCAATTAATTCCCAACCAATATATTTTTTCCAGAGAGACTCCGGAAATGCACCGTTTTTTCTCTCGATATAACGCCATTTCTAATCGTGGTTTCATCTCATTCAGAACGCCGACGATTACACTGGGAATAGAGATATTTTTTTTAATGTAAAAAGTCAGCCTATCTGGATGAAACCGCAGTACGTTTCTGGAATATGTAACATAGTTTTGAAATAAATTATATTAGCTCTCACTCCTTTGCGATCGAGCACTTTATGATTTCTTTTCAATATAACCTGAGACACACACACACATATATATATTGTTTGTTGTGTCATAGTTTTTGATTCTGCAATTTAAAAAAAGATATCTTGTAAGAACACCTATATTTTTTATATACCAAAAAGCTATTCTATCTTTTGTAAATATTTTTGAGTTTCCTGTTTGACGGGGCTGGTGTGTCTGTTTTGAAATAACAGAATAGTGATGTATTTTTATTTGAAAAAAAAAAAAAAAAAATAGTAATGTGTTTTTTTTTATAATAGGATAGAGTTTTTTGCTTTTTTAGTAATAGAAATGGATGGATATATATATATATATTTAGTTATTTACAAAGAAAGTATTTTTGAAACTGTCACTTTGGAGATCTGCCATCTTCATTCAATGTAATATTTGACGAATATAACTCCCATTTTTTTATACCAAGAAAATAATTGAATCTGCCATTAAATTCCTCCTTTTTGGATTCTTAAGCTGTTGACTCCATCGATGTGCAAACTCTGTCCATGGATCGGATTGTCGTGATTTCGCACATACGATCGTATTGGAGCACTTGCTGAGCGTCTGGATAAATGTACGGCTCGCCAAACCTGGAGCAGCGCACCTTTCCGTTGTCAGAATGATCTTCCGCGAAGCTATAATGGTTTCTCGGCGAAAGCATTCATTTGTCAATGGTCGCCACAGGAACTGCAACTACCCATAAACAATAGAGGGATTTTTGTGCAAGGTTTACTCCTAAATCTGCTGTGAGAATTAGTTATAAATTGAATTTAAGAATGACATTTATAAATTGAATTTAATTTTCCAAAAAATAAAACTGATTCATCAAGTGTTAAATGTTATTAATTATTTTCCGATGGTAAAAATTTGGAAATAAAAATGTTTTGTTTCATTACATTAATATCTTATGTAGACTTGAGCAATAAGATAGAGTGTACTAACCCTGGAATATCACGGGAGTGGATCAAAATGCGCTTATCCTCTTCCTGTTCTTGTAATATAAACATTCAATGTCTGTCTATGTATAAACAATCGTTCATGAATTGAATTTCAACGCCACTGATCTAAAGTTAAGAACCGCGTTCATTTTGATTTTTTTAAACTTTTTTTTTACTATAAAACAGCATACATATAAGACGCAGAGGTTAATTGAAATGCGATCGATGAACATTTTACTCAGCTGGTCATTGGAAAAACTTTTGCTTGAATTTGATTCCAGATATTTGCATCACAGCGCATTGTTGAGAATAATTACATATTAATTAAAGTATTTTTGTATCGAAACTTCAATAAAAATGCAAACTATATTCATTTTTATGAGGAGAGCTCTCTTCACAATTGACCGTGATAGCCATCACTTGCTCCATGGAATTGTTTTCTCAGCTGTTTATGCTTTTCAAGACAAAGTTTGTCTGAGGTGGCTGGTGGTGTTTCAAAGTTTTCCATCACTAAGACGAGTTGCCAGACAACTCGAGCCTGGAACACGAAATCCAGTCAGCAAAGCCGCCTTTCAATCGTTTCAGTTGTTAGTTGCAGATTTTAAACATTCTTAAAGCTTTTCTAATTTTCTTTTGGTTTATTATTATATTTTATTATTATTATTTAAAATAGATTAATACTTATAATAGATTAATGTTTAAAATAGATGATAAATAAATATTTAAAATAGAGGAATGTTTAAAATAGATTAATATTTAAAATAGATAATAGATGAATGTTTAAAATAGATAATAGATGAATGTTTAAAATAGATAATAGATGAATGTTTAAAATAGATGAATATTTAAAATAGATAATAGATGAATATTTTAAATAGATAATAGATGAATGTTATAAATAGATAATAGATGAATGTTATAAATAGATGAATGTTTAAAATAGATGAATATTTAAAATAGATAATAGATGAATGTTTAAAATAGATGAATATTTAAAATAGATAATAGATGAATGTTATAAATAGATAATAGATGAATGTTTAAAATAGATAATAGATGAATGTTTAAAATAGATGAATATTTAAAATAGATAATAGATGAATATTTAAAATAGATAATAGATGAATATTTTAAATAGATAATAGATGAATATTTAAAATAGATAATAGATGAATGTTATAAATAGATAATAGATGAATGTTTAAAATAGATAATAGATGAATGTTTAAAATAGATGAATATTTAAAATAGATAATAGATGAATATTTAAAATAGATAATAGATGAATGTTTAAAATAGATAATAGATGAATATTTAAAATAGATAATAGATGAATGTTATAAATAGATAATAGATGAATATTTAAAATAGATAATAGATGAATATTTTAAATAGATAATAGATGAATGTTATAAATAGATAATAGATGAATATTTAAAATAGATAATAGATGAATGTTATAAATAGATAATAGATGAATATTTAAAATAGATAATAGATGAATATTTTAAATAGATAATAGATGAATGTTATAAATAGATAATAGATGAATATTTAAAATAGATAATAGATGAATATTTTAAATAGATAATAGATGAATGTTATAAATAGATAATAGATGAATAACTAAAATTCTTTTTTTATTTACTTCTAGGCTCTGTTTTTTTTTTCTCCCCCAACCGTTCAAATATCTGCCATTGTTTTATTCATATATTGCATAAAAATAATTTTATGTGGCCATGTTAGTGTAAACGTAATTTCTTACAAAGCGAAATGTGTCAGTTTTTTGTTTGTTAATCAAAATTATAGATCAATTTGTTTTACTGTAATAAGTTTGAATCATCATCGTCGTCGTCATCACCATTCAATTTTATTCAGATCTTTATTTAGGTTAAGTATTTTTAATGTTATTTTATGGAAATGGAAATATATTTGGGCATATGTTGCACTAAATGCCCTCAGAATTTCACATCTGACAATCTGTGCGAGAGAATTGATAAATTCCACAAATTGATAAATTCCACAAATCTCATTTATGTTTTGTTTATTAGTATATTTTAATTTATTCTTGATAGAATTGTTTTCTTTTTCTTTTGTTTTTAGTTTTTCTCCTGTTTTTATTCTAATTAAATTTGAGTACGCGCAAACATAATTGATATAATAACCTGATATAAATTCATGTGAAATACTTTATTTGTATATTTAGATAAAAATCTGTATAAAAGGCTTTTTGTATATTGATAATTTTTGTATAATTTGATAATTTGCACAAAAAACTTAAGGATTTTCCAAATCCAAATCCGTACATTTTGTCATGGTAAATTTCAATCAACCCTGCAAACGCATTTTAATGTTTTTTTTATTTTCTTCTTTCAATTGATAAGTGCTTCCGAGTACTCATTGCCTTTTTGTTCATTTTTCAATTAACTTTTCATTTTCTTAAAGAATAAGTTATGAAAGATTGTTTTCGAAAATGGTAGATTTGGGTCTTGCTTTGTTATCTGCAAGCATGCTTGTTTTGTTTTGTTGTTTTGTGTGCTTTGACTAGGAATGTGCATTGTTTCAGGGCACCGTGGCGGCAGTTGCCAAGGAGACGTTGCCCTGCAGTGGTGGTGGTGGCGGAGGTAGCATCCACCACATGTACGTTACTGATCTTCCTAGCACTAGCGAGCAGCAGCAACATCAGCGCCCTCTTCCTTCTCTTCCTCCGGTGACAGCTACAGGAACCCCAATGTACACGGTACACACGTCTCCACAAATGAAAACACAATTTCCACCACCTACTTCTTCCTTGCCGCTATCCATTAAGACGACCGCTTATCGCAAAGCAGTGGCCAGTGCCCCTCCTCGGCGCTCCTATAGCAGTCCAACTCTCTTGGTTAAACATAGCCACAAATTCCAGCGGCTAATGGCTAAATCGTCGGCTGGTCCAATTCGCACTATTTTGCAAAAATCAGACACTGATGTGACGGCCGAAGGGTCACTAACACATGCCCAACTAACTTCATCTGTTCCTCTTGTGAATAAAACCAAAACATCTCAAATCGTAAGCGCTTACGAAGCATTTTAGCAGCAGCTTACATTGTTCAAGCAACTTACATTGTTCAAGCAACTTGACTAATTGGAAGTTTGTTGGTTGTTATGTTGTTTTTTTTTTTTGTTTTTTTTTTTAATTAAAAAAAATTTTTTTTTTACATTTCTATAATTTCTCATTTTAAAGAAAAGTTGGGAAACTAGTTGACATTTATTAGGAAAATCTCTTGTTCTGTAAACTGACTGTTTATATAAATATATTATCAAAGTCTGTTAAGCCCTTCGTTTTGCCATATCACTTAAAGGAAAAGAGATCAAAGCACTTCAATTTTGTAATTTATTTAACAGTTATAACCTTTCTCTCTCTCTTCATTTCCTTTGTTTTTTGTTGACTTTTTGGTTGACTTTTTTCTCGATTATTACTTACTGTTCAAAAAAAAACAATGTGTGATGCAACAACATGACCATATCACTGAAACCTTTTCCTGTTGCAAATTTATTTATTTGAAACCTTTTTTTTCTTTCTGTTATTTATTATTTCTCTATTTATTATTGCTTATCCAGTAAAAACATGCTTATTATCAATAGAATGTTGGCTGTAGTTTCTATTAAATACCAAAATAGAGTCACAAATGACTGTATCAAAGTTTCCACATCGAAGGAATTCTTTTTTTTTTTTACTCTAAAGACAAAGAAAAAAAATTAATTTCAATGCAAACGTACGTGACTCTTTTCATTTTTGTTGTAATGCAAATTTGGACGAAAGAAAAAAATACACGTCAAGAACTCATTGTAATAAATTATTATAGTTAAAAAAAAATGTTAACGCTAAAACTGAACCTCCGCTGAGATCCTGTTTTTGTGTTTCTCCTTCTTTGGTATTTATGTGCGCTGTTAGAGAGCCGAACTGATAACGTGATCATCTGAAATGATTAGCGAACACATTTCTACGGGTATCCACTGTCTTCGTAATCTACCAACTCAGTCACCTTTCAAGACTGGATGCAATTGATTGAAAACAGGGCAACAACAACGAAACCTCGCAAATCTCTAGCTGGAGTGGGGAGAGGTGTTAAATAAAGTTGCTTAGATTTCATTTTTTTTTTTTTACTCATTTCTTTCTTTTCTTTAAGAATTTTTTTTTTTCTCACTTTAAATTTTTTTTTTTCTCACTTTAATTTTTTTTTTCTCGCTTTAACTTGATTTAATTTATATTTTTCTCGCTTTAACTTGATCGCTTTCTAGTATGTTTGCTTTTATTAGATTTATTTAAAAATATTTTTTTATCCACTGATTTTTTTCCCCCCGTCTTTGGGTTTGAATCTCAACAGGGACAGGTAACAAAACAACGCTAGAATTAATTCGTTCTTGCATTCTTTTAAGTCGACCCCCCCCCCCTCCCGCCCGCCACTAACAATTGCATGTTCTGCTGCGTGCCTCTTCTTGTGTTGTCCAACCTTTCTTTCATCTTCCCTTTTGTGTTTTTGTTTAGATGCGTCGTCACTGATCTCACGCTTTGCTGTAGTCATAGAACCCTGTTGTACCGTGCCATAGTTTTGACCACATTTATCATCTCGACTGCATCCAGCTGGAAACATGTCGTCACAACACAAAAAAGGGGATAAACTCAAAACTATGACGAAATAAAATTGTCACCTTGCTATGGTTGTCAAGTAAATGGAACCGTGCCAACTATTTATTCCTTCGAAAGATAAACGACGAAACAGAGCAGGTGTATAATATTTTAATGTTGCTATCATCGCGTCACGCTTACCTTTCGAGGTTTATCGCAAGTTGTAGGTAATATGGAAACGCCTGATAACGTTTTTATAAATTGGAAATCTATTTCGTAGGGAAATGCTAAATCTCATTTGTAAGAAACTGCAATCTGAAGGGGGAATCTCACTAAAATATTTTGCTATGTGTATTTTCTGTAAAAGAGCGGTTTAGTTTTTCGTTCAAATCTTCTGTTTTTTTGTTTACGTCCACAATTTTTGTTTTCATTTCTTGGCGACTCATTAAGCTTCTCAGATCTCATTCACAAATCCACATTGATCATTTCTTTTTTTTTTTTTTTACTGGATTCATTTACGTATATTTTCAGTTTTGTATTTTGATATTAATAGAAAATATCATTTTGGTTTCTTTTCACACTTAACAAGTAATTATCATGTTCAGTTTTGGAAACAAGAAAACAAAAATGTCTGCAACCTGTCTGTTCATACCAAAAAATGTCTAATGTTGAGAAGAATCTAATGTGTAATAATCGTTGGCCTCTAAATAAAGTGTCTTAGTGCAGTAGAACAACTTTGTCTTTTTGTTTTTAATCTCCAATTTTTTTCATTTTCTTTTTGTTTAATAAGTTTGAAATGTTGAATTGTCAATTGTTGGAATGAAAGAGAAGATTCTGCATTTAATAAATGTTGAGTGATCAGAATGTAAACTTGTAAGAGAAGGTGGGGGGGGGGGGGTGTAAATGTTTGAAGAGGGCCAAAGCACGAAGGAAGAATTTCGTTTTACCAAACAAGTTGACCGGCTCAACCGGCTGAGTGAAATCACACGATGTTGAATCACGGGTCATTTCTTTTGCCCCCAGAAATTTGTAACTTTGTAGCAGATGAGCTTAACTCGTACCAAGTTCTTTTGCGTCACTGACCCTCAAAGGAGTAGGTAATGCATGGTAGGATGGTATCATTACAACAATGCTCCCTCTAAAAGAGAGGAGGTAAAACCTGGGAGGATCTGCCCCATAAAAGGAGAGGGTAGTACCTGGGAAGATGGTCTCATCACAATAGAACAGATACTACTTTCAAAGGAAGATGTAATCCCTGGGAGGATTATCCCCAACCTTTAAAAAAGGAGGAGATAATTCCTGGGAGGACGGCATTCTGACTACAGAACACTACTACACTGCCGCTCCCACTCAAAGATAATGCAATAATCAATTAAATCATCTTTTTTATTCATTTAAAAATGCCTAGTCATAAAAAAACATTTTTATATCATTCTTCGGCTAAGATCAAAATGTAGTATCTGTTCTCAGCAACATCAGACGTGAATTTAAAAGCAATAAACAGAATATAATGTGGGGGGGGGGGGGATAGCAAGTTCTTTTTATCTTTCGCCACTTATACCGGGTTGGTAAGAATAAGCATTGTTAAGAATAGTTTGTTTTTTTTAAGTTATCCATTTTTTGATTCAATCATTTGAATAAATAACTGTTAATGTTAACGAGAAATATAGATTGACAGCTGAATCCTACTGAATATTATGAGAGTATTGAAAATCTCCATATAACAGCCGACCTAGAAAACAGTGATTCTCTCCCCTTTGTCAGAAACATGGCTCATTGAAAGTCAGAACTAAAGAAAAACAGGTGGGAAGCGAGTGACGAGGCTGCGGAAAGTAAAACCAAGGTGCACTGTCTACTCTCGACTCAACGTGGATGGCCATTGTCTCCCATGGAGATCATCGACCCTTTGATAGTTATTGCTTTTTTAGTGGTGCTGGGTGTCCACCCATCGACAGCATTGGAGAAACGAAGGCCAACAGCCCAACCCTGGAACAGGGAGTAACAGTTTACATGGTACGGGTAACAGGTAAGAAAGCAGACGAGACCCGCACAGAAGCAACATCTTTTGTAGGTAACATTTACGAGAGAAAAACAAATGTGCATTTAGAAATAATAAAGCTAGATGTACGCAAATTGCACTATTTAAAATTAATGCACCATTTCTTTTTTTTTCAAAAAAAAAAAAAAAAAATGTGACCTTATTCAATGTTGTAGGTAAGTTTTGGAAAGTCTATTAGCAGATCGAGGAGGATGACTGATGCTACCAGACGAAGAATCTACCTTTCTTATGACACGGTTTGAAGGAGTCAGTACATTAGTATTGGGGAATAAAGTGGGAGCATACCTCCCTGTCGAGTTTATGATCAGAGTATTAGATGTCGATGCAGCATCCACTGTTTAAGGGGAGCAAAACACTTCCAACTGGACTAACAAATCAGTCGATGATTGGATGATGATGATGATTGAGTGCATAAACTTGTGAAAAATGATTGGATGCATAAACTTCTGAAAAATCAAGTCCACTATTTATTGTCAGGTCGAACGTTCATTCTGTCAACCAAACTTGATAGAAATGCCATAACATTCTTATTTCCTGAAATGTGAGTTCCCTCCACCAACAAAAAAATTGTTGCTCATTGCAATTGTTGCACCTGAAAACTCCCTTCCCCATGACCTGAGGTAGCAGCACAAGTTCTAGATGAACAACTTCTAGCGTTCTTTCCGTGATGTTCGAAACTGATGCATCAGTCCATTACAAGATCCCTTTGAAGATATCTCCAACATTTAAGGTGTTTTTTAATAAACTCTTGATGGGAATAACATTTTTGGTGTTTTTGTCTCTCCGAAGGATCACCATGATTGATAATAGACTGCCGCAGATGCAAACGAGCCTGAGGAAGCAGGTCTAAACATGCAGCCATTAAATCCTGAGATCTGAGGAAAGTCTGTGAGAATGTGCTGATCTTGATTTCTCACAGAAAAATATCTACTTATTGATTGAGTCCCGAGATCTTTCGGAACATTCTTACGGCAATTTACAGTTCGCATTTGGAACTGGTGGTGATTCCTCAAGAAGTGGAATCGTAGAATTAATTCTATTGTTTTTCAAAAATGTCTGATTTCATTTTTGTTTTGGAAAATAAACTTAATACTGTCACTTGTTTTGATATTGAGGCAAACTAACTTTAGTCCGTCTCGGACTTTGCTCCGGATCCAATCGTCGGAAGTCATCTTTCCGAGTATCCTGCCAGTTGTCCACCGAATGGTAGCACGGATTGAGAAGTCAATTTAATTATTGGTGTTGCGGACAAACCCCAACCAATGCTGAAACTGGGGCTTCAAAAAAGATTAGTCTTATCACCAGTTAAGATGGAAGAAATACTTCGTTTCTTTTGCTTAAAATGGGAAGCTTCATATTTTTGGTTTTTATGATCAACAGCTGAGAAAGTAATGTCTTCGTTCTCCCTAGGGACGCCCAATTCGTTTTCACGCTTCCTAAAAAGTTCTGTGTTTCTCTCACGTGGCTACGGTTTTCAGCACTACCGTAGCAAATATAGAAAGATTTCTCTGAAAACTTTTTTGGCCGACCGATTGCTGTGCTGATCCGGAAAAACTCAGTTCAATTGCATTGGTCATAATGGTGCAGTCTGTCTTTCTTAGATAGAGAATGGATATCATGTTCAGTTATGTAGAGGTGGTGCTATTATTATATTTTAGTATTATTTTATTTCCTTAGGACATTGAATAAGTCACAATATGAATGAAAAACTCAACGTAAGAAGTCAAAAATTAAAAATATCAACTCCAGTTTAAAACAACTCAATAATAATAAACGCCTATAATAATAATTATAATTAGCCGCGCGTGCGTGCGTGCGTGGTCCCTTTCTGTATGTGGCGAGTGTAAAATGCAATAAATTTGGGGCATTTTTGACCCCCTGGGGGCGCGAACCAGAATTTTTCTGAGGTCAAGGATGCTCATTTTATATCCGAAACTATTGCCTCTACATTTTGGCTAAGTTTCAGAAAAATTGAATGGATAGATCAAACGTTATGGGTCATTTTTTGCCATTTTGGAGGCTTTTGACTCCCTGGGGACGCGAACCAGATTTTTTCCAAGGTCAGCAATACTTATTTTCTATTAGGAACAATTACCTCCACATTTTGGCCAAGTTTCAGAGAAATTGAATGGATGGATGGATGAAAAGTTATGGAGCAAAAAATGTCATTTTTTGCCATTTCGGTGCCTTTTGACCCCCTGGAGGGCTAACCTGATTTTTTTTTTCAAAAATCGGAGAATGTCACTTTCTAACAACCTGACCAAAGTTACAACTTCATGCAAAATTTCAGAGAAATTCAATTGATGGTTGCGGAGAAAAATCCGGACAGACATGCCTCAAAACATAAGTCCCCCGATTTATCAAATCGAGGGACCAATAAAAGCCTATAATAATAATTGTGATAAAAAAGAATTCTTCAATCGCCCTTGTTACTTTTTGGAAATGAATTACTTCCCTTTGTTCATATTCTCTTAAGCAACTATTTTTTTTTTTTGGAGCTCTACGACTGACATGCATCCCAATCCTATAATATTAATTGATCAACGGCTTGCGTGGAAATACACAAGCCATGCTCAAAAACATTTTTCAAAAAGAAAATTACATTTTCGTACAAATAATTTCGGCTGCCAGCGCATATTTACAAAATAGTAAAAATAGCCGCCGTCATGTTCTTTCATTCGCGTCTGCACAACCAAATCACTTTTAGCGGTCAAGGTAAAAATCACTTCTTTGGAGCTGATGACAAAGCATTTAAGAACCAGAATTTTCAGCGGTCAGCCAGTTGGGCCAAAAAACAGGACAGTCTGCTCGGACATGATATTACGCTCAGCTTAGCTGCACTTAGAGGCAAGAGAGTGCAAATATTCTCATGATATTATGCTCAGCTTAGCTGCACTTAGAGGCAAGAGAGTGCAAATATTCTCATAATATTACGCTCAGCTTAGCTGCACTTAGAGGCAAGAGAGTGCAAATATTCTCATGATATTACGCTCAGCTTAGCTGCACTTAGAGGCAAGAGAGTGCAAATATTCTCATGATATTACGCTCAGCTTAGCTGCACTTAGAGGCAAGAGAGTGCAAATATTCTCATAATATTACGCTCAGCTTAGCTGCACTTAGAGGCAAGAGAGTGCAAATATTCTCATGATATTACGCTCAGCTTAGCTGCACTTAGAGGCAAGAGAGTGCAAATATTCTCAAGATATTACGCTCAGCTTAGCTGCACTTAGAGGCAAGAGAGTGCAAATATTCTCATGATATTACGCTCAGCTTAGCTGCACTTAGAGGCAAGAGAGTGCAAATATTCTCATGATATTACGCTCAGCTTAGCTGCACTTAGAGGCAAGAGAGTGCAAATATTCTCAAGATATTACGCTCAGCTTAGCTGCACTTAGAGGCAAGAGAGTGCAAATATTCTCATGATATTACGCTCAGCTTAGCTGCACTTAGAGGCAAGAGAGTGCAAATATTCTCATGATATTACGCTCAGCTTAGCTGCACTTAGAGGCAAGAGAGTGCAAATATTCTCATGATATTACGCTCAGCTTAGCTGCACTTAGAGGCAAGAGAGTGCAAATATTCTCATGATATTACGCTCAGCTTAGCTGCACTTAGAGGCAAGAGAGTGCAAATATTCTCATATTACGCTCAGCTTAGCTGCACTTAGAGGCAAGAGAGTGCAAATATTCTCATAATATTACGCTCAGCTTAGCTGCACTTAGAGGCAAGGGAGTGCAAATATTCTCATAATATTACGCTCAGCTTAGCTGCACTTAGAGGCAAGAGAGTGCAAATATTCTCATGATATTACGCTCAGCTTAGCTGCACTTAGAGGCAAGAGAGTGCAAATATTCTCATGATATTACGCTCAGCTTAGCTGCACTTAGAGGCAAGAGAGTGCAAATATTCTCATGATATTACGCTCAGCTTAGCTGCACTTAGAGGCAAGAGAGTGCAAATATTCTCATGATATTACGCTCAGCTTAGCTGCACTTAGAGGCAAGGGAGTGCAAATATTCTCATGATATTACGCTCAGCTTAGCTGCACTTAGAGGTAAGGGAGTGCAAATATTCTCATAATATTACGCTCAGCTTAGCTGCACTTAGAGGCAAGAGAGTGCAAATATTCTCATGATATTACGCTCAGCTTAGCTGCACTTAGAGGCAAGAGAGTGCAAATATTCTCATGATATTACGCTCAGCTTAGCTGCACTTAGAGGCAAGAGAGTGCAAATATTCTCAAGATATTACGCTCAGCTTAGCTGCACTTAGAGGCAAGAGAGTGCAAATATTCTCATGATATTACGCTCAGCTTAGCTGCACTTAGAGGCAAGAGAGTGCAAATATTCTCATGATATTACGCTCAGCTTAGCTGCACTTAGAGGCAAGAGAGTGCAAATATTCTCAAGATATTACGCTCAGCTTAGCTGCACTTAGAGGCAAGAGAGTGCAAATATTCTCATGATATTACGCTCAGCTTAGCTGCACTTAGAGGCAAGAGAGTGCAAATATTCTCATGATATTACGCTCAGCTTAGCTGCACTTAGAGGCAAGAGAGTGCAAATATTCTCATGATATTACGCTCAGCTTAGCTGCACTTAGAGGCAAGAGAGTGCAAATATTCTCAAGATATTACGCTCAGCTTAGCTGCACTTAGAGGCAAGAGAGTGCAAATATTCTCATGATATTACGCTCAGCTTAGCTGCACTTAGAGGCAAGAGAGTGCAAATATTCTCAAGATATTACGCTCAGCTTAGCTGCATATAGAGGCAAGAGAGTGCAAATATTCTCATGATATTACGCTCAGCTTAGCTGCACTTAGAGGCAAGAGAGTGCAAATATTCTCATGATATTACGCTCAGCTTAGCTGCACTTAGAGGCAAGAGAGTGCAAATATTCTCATGATATTACGCTCAGCTTAGCTGCACTTAGAGGCAAGAGAGTGCAAATATTCTCATGATATTACGCTCAGCTTAGCTGCACTTAGAGGCAAGAGAGTGCAAATATTCTCATGATATTACGCTCAGCTTAGCTGCACTTAGAGGCAAGAGAGTGCAAATATTCTCATGATATTACGCTCAGCTTAGCTGCACTTAGAGGCAAGAGAGTGCAAATATTCTCATGATATTACGCTCAGCTTAGCTGCACTTAGAGGCAAGAGAGTGCAAATATTCTCATGATATTACGCTCAGCTTAGCTGCACTTAGAGGCAAGAGAGTGCAAATATTCTCATGATATTACGCTCAGCTTAGCTGCACTTAGAGGCAAGAGAGTGCAAATATTCTCATGATATTACGCTCAGCTTAGCTGCACTTAGAGGCAAGAGAGTGCAAATATTCTCATGATATTACGCTCAGCTTAGCTGCACTTAGAGGCAAGAGAGTGCAAATATTCTCATGATATTACGCTCAGCTTAGCTGCACTTAGAGGCAAGAGAGTGCAAATATTCTCATGATATTACGCTCAGCTTAGCTGCACTTAGAGGCAAGAGAGTGCAAATATTCTCATAATATTACGCTCAGCTTAGCTGCACTTAGAGGCAAGAGAGTGCAAATATTCTCATGATATTACGCTCAGCTTAGCTGCACTTAGAGGCAAGAGAGTGCAAATATTCTCATGATATTACGCTCAGCTTAGCTGCACTTAGAGGCAAGAGAGTGCAAATATTCGCAACTCACTAACGCACACGCATACGCACACTGACAAAAGGTGAGACACACATACACAATGCCTAATTCGCT
Source organism: Sepiola atlantica (assembly GCA_963556195.1). Classification (NCBI taxonomy): domain Eukaryota; kingdom Metazoa; phylum Mollusca; class Cephalopoda; order Sepiida; family Sepiolidae; genus Sepiola; species Sepiola atlantica. The sequence goes on along the minus strand of OY744528.1, from coordinate 128,932,157 downwards.
CGCATGCATACACACATTCATTTCTAACACTTTCAACCAATTGCGAATGTGTACAAAAATAAAAATACATTGTGTTCGTTGTTAAACATGTTTTATCTTTCTTTCAACATTCATGTTTTTCTCGTTTTTCATCCATTTTCCAACATTTATCACAATTTCATTTCAACAGATCTCCACTCACAGACAAGCTGAAATCGAATTTGCTAATCAATCTTTCAGTCGCCGGCTAGTTTTAAGCACATCTCACATGTTAATGATTATCATTCAGCTATGAATGTTCTTGAAGAAGTTTTCGGTCAGCCTAAAAATAGCATCTTCTTCAGACATTTGTTAGCAATTCATCGCCAACAAACTGATCAAAGTGTGAACTAGTATTTACACCCCTTGAAGAAACTCGTTAAGGATTGTACTTTCCAGGCTGCTACGGCAATACAAGCGAGGGACGAGTACACCTGAGACGCATTCATAAACGGAATTTCGTCCAATCATATTCAGACAAAGATTTCAGGAAAATAAGACACTCGACCCACATGATCAGGCTCTTATGTTCGAAACCGCTTTAAAACAGCGTCTTACACTCAGCCGGATTCCGTAACTGCTTTTGGATCCATTGTTCGGACTAAAGAAATAAGTAGCAACTTTCAGTTTCTTGTGCGGAAACCCGAGACATGATAGAGCTAGATGCGTCGTCAGAAATTCAGTTTGCAAAAATGCTAAAAAGAAAGGACATTTTCCTCGCGTTTACAGATCGCCAACAGCGGCTGCCATCAACTACAGTGAATCCCTTATACTTCATCAAATCCGTATTTTAACTTCTCAGAGAGCCTATCTCCTTCATCCTCGTGGAAGAAAATATAATACAGGAAGCTTGAAAAATGTCATTTATCCTGATAAGCTCAGATTGAGTGTCACTTTAAGTTCGGAATTTGGTGAGCAGTTCTCGTTCATCCTCTACTCGTGGACATTGTGTTGTGTCCCTCAGTTTGAGTGGTGAAGAGTGCAGTCCAGCTATATATATATATATATATATGGCGAACCTATGCTGTGACATCATTCTCGGGTATAATTTTGTATGTCAACATTCTTCAGTCAAAATACCTTCTGAAAGCCCCGTTCCTCCTCTCACTGTTTGTAGACTGATCGCGATAAAAATGTCCCTTACCCCTCTCGGTTTACGAATCTACCGTCACACTGATTTAATAGCAGTTAAATCCAGGAGACGGCATATTTGATGCCGAACTCATTCAATCAGAAATCTCCCCATATGTTAACGGAAGGAATTATAGAGCCTTCTCAATTCCTTGAACCCAACCAAGTGTAGTATCTGTTGAGAATTAGTTGTGGATTAGTGACACAGGCGATAAACCAGTTCGTTCTCGGATAGAGGACATGGTAAATGAGATTGTCAATTATCACGTATTTAGCACTTTTGATCTAACAGGTTGCGATCAAATACGAAAATACACAAAGCCTTTGAAGCTGCTTAATCACTGTATCAGTTTTGTCAAATTTGTTCGGAGTAACCAATCGAGTAGTCAGTTTTCAATAAGTTATAGATGACATCTTCAAGCGAGAAGACCTCCGAGGAATATACACCTATATTGACAATTTGTGAAATCTGCCTGTGCATGCCATTAATTTGGAAGAGTTGTCAAAGTATTTATGAACTCTTTCAAATGAATGTCTTGCACAGCCGGATTTTCAAAACGCTGAACAAAACTTCTGTAGACTTGCTTGACAGACTCAAAGAATTGATGAACTAGCCAGTACCTCAAGACCTTCCTTCTCTTCGATGAGGAATGGGATGTTTTCCCATTATTCTAGGTGGCTCTCAAACTTCTTTGAAAAAATATGTTCCCTAAAACCAAAAGTACCAATTTTCTCATTAAGGAACAAGCAGACGCACTCAGCGACCTGAAGAAGGAGGAGATTGCAAAATCGTCCCTGGTAATCACAGACTATTCTCTTCCTCTTGATGAAACCGATGCTTCGGAGCATACAAACCCAAAACTGTCAGCAGGTAGCTTTCTTTTCAAGAACTTTACCTTCTGCCGAGCAAAAGCATTCCTAGAGTAAAAAAAAGACAATTTGAAAATGGCAGTATTTCAAGCTGATCACAGACCAAAAATCGGTCTCCTTCATGTTTAACCCTGAAGGTAAAAGAAAGATAAAATATTAGAGAATCACACGCTAGAAATTCAGTTTCAGTTATGACGTAGCGTATCGGCCAGGAAAACCAAATGCTGTTGTGGACGCCCTATCTTGGGTTTGCTCTTCTACCATCTCTGCAGACAAGTTACACACGTTGCACAAAGATTGATGTCACCTAAATACTACGTTTTGTTAGCAGTCAGAATCTGAAAGTCTGTGAAAGATGTGGTATTCATGATTCCCGGTCTTTGCACGTAAGGATGTTTTGCTAATAGATGTTAGGCGAGCTGTTCCTTTGTCAGTAGGCTTCTGTTTACTGTCATCGTTTGTTACTAAACCGGTGTTCCCTTTTCCGGTTGCTTAGGTAATAATCGTCCGGGGTGGGTCATCGCCAGTTGATCATCATTACAGATGTAAAAGCAACAATCAGAGCAGACATAAAGTCTACATTCATTAAAATGGCAACTTAAGCATTCAAAAAAGATTAAATGAACATTTCTAGGAACCATTACCTTCTTCGGAGTCTTGCAACCGCTACATACTAACAGTAATCAACAAATACTCTCGCTTTCGTTTGTACCGATATCTCAGCCCCAACAGTCTGGAAATAATTTATTTTTTTCTTTGTGGGAATCTTTCTTTTCTGCATTCTGATCATGATCCAGATTTCATGTCAGACGAGCTGAAAGAATTCCTGTTTTCTGGAGACATTGCTACCAGTCGAACGGCTGCCTTTACCCCTCAAGGTAATGGACAGGTAGAGAGATACAACGGTTTCACCTGGCTATTGCAGCAGCATTTTGTTTTGCTGGCCGATAAGCTACGTCATAACTGCAACCGGCAAGTTCTAATTTCCATCGTGTGGTTATCTCATTTTTTTTATCTTTCTCGCACCTTCAGGGTTGAACATGAAGGAGACAGATTTGTAAAATGCTTCCCAAGTAGAATGTGGCACCATTTTCAAATCGCTTCTACGATAGCATTTTAATGGAGGAGTGCTTTTTCTCGACAGAAGTTAAATCGTACAAGAAGGTATTCGCTCATTGCTTTTTGATTTCCACGAACTGTACTCCTCATGGACATTTACTTTCCAAAGGAAATCAGCTCCTCGTGATCCCATCCCTACATGGTTTACAAAAGCTAAATCTGTTCCCCTGAAGCATCATGTACATGGAAGCAAATAGCAACCCCCTATTCGAGACCAATGACATACTTGAAGTCAATCCAGACAACAGTGTCCATGCGCCATACATCTCCATTTGGTGATACAAGCAATTTAGATAGAGAAGCTGATTGTATGCCAGAGAACCAACAGGTACTGGGTGCCCCTATCCAGCTGAACACTTCTTCTCTTCTGCCGAGTGCCTTCATCAACTCTGCCGGCAAGAATTCAGTTCCTACTTTTCCTCACTCTTCACACTCGGATGATTGCCAGAGGAAATCTTCCGAAGATGCGGACGTACTGAATCTTTTGCGCTCGACTAGAATCCATGAAAGTCCTTCTTACTTAGGTGAAACCGATCAGCTTTGAACTTTTGTTTATTTCTTTCCCTTTTTTTTTCAGGTTAGACAGAGATATCAACTCGACAAACTCAATCAGAGATTCCGTGGAATCCTTCCTTTCCAAACTAACAGCCATGACCATTCCTGGCTGACGGGGAATCGGATGGACTTTTCAATCTCCCTTTTTCAAGAATTAATTACTTCCCTTTGTTCAGTTTCTCTTAGGCAGTCATTATTCTCACAGCGACTCGATCCCCGTGGAAATCTTAGTAGAATAAAACTTCAAGTATACTCAGATTTTTTTTATTACAGGTTATTCTACTCATTCATTACGATGATGATGATGATGATGATGACGATGATGATGATAAGATAGAATATCAACTCATTAATTATTTCAACTTTTTCAAAAAATTACAATATTTTTCAAGAAATGAAATCAATCTCAATACGAACAAAAAACTCACCAACGAAAGACGAAGCAGATTCAAAAGTAAATTTCAGTTTAAAACGTATGAACGAACGAATAAGAAATAACATTTTATTAATTCAACAATTATTCGCAACAGATTCAAATAATTAAACTATTTTTGTTTTGTTTCTTTCTCGGAATCATAAAGCTCCAATTAGGACTGTCGAATCTAAGCATGTGTCCTATGGCATCGAGTAAGACAAAAAGTGACATCGTACGTTGCAATGAAGAATGCTGAAAGGACAAGGGAAGCAAGCTGAAAATGTTAACTCGACCGAAAATACTGGCCAAATTTTTAATATAATTAAATAGATACTAAAAATAAAAGACCAGGTCCTCTTCAATGGCTGTACATCACAACAGCACACGACCTTCCTGATGCAATTGCGTCTGAAATGAGTATATTTTCTGATGACACCACTTTCTATTCTCGACATACAGATAAATCGAACACACACATATCCAAGGCGAAAGCTGAATCCTTAGAAAATGACCTCCAGTCTGTAGTGGAACGGGGACATAAATGGATAGTAACATTTAATCCTTCTAAGACAAAGCTCTTTTCTTTTAACAATTATAAGAAACTTTTTCAAACACCGATTGCTATAGATGATAGTGTCCTGCCCGAGAGTCCAACATTCAAACTCCTCGACCTAACATTCACAGATAATATGAATTGGAATAAATACATAGAAGATACTGCCAAGTCTGCTGCAAAGAAGGTAGTCTCCATCTATTGGGCTAGGAGATTTCTCACACCTGCCAGTATCCAATATCTCTATGAAGCCACCATTGGCCCATGCATGGAGTTTTGTTGCCACATCTGGACTGGTGCACCAACCACTAGTCTCTCCTTCTTGGGCGGAGTGCAGAAAAAGAGTCTCTAACCTAAAAGGTCCCACACTCCAACCTCCAGCCGCTGCCCTAATGTTGCATCCCTTTATTTGTTTAAAAGTAGTTCGACAGAATGTGCTCTGATGAACTTACTGCACTTCTACCTGCTCAACGTACAAACCTGATTAGCAGCAAAGTCCAACCCCTTCACTGTGGAGGTCCCCAAATGCCGGAAGGCTTTCTACTCTTTAAAAAATTTTTTTTTTTAACATATTTCACCCCAAACAAGGCAGGCCGCCACTTTAGACGTAAGGGGCTACTGAGAAAAAAGAAAAGGGGAGAAGATAGGGGGCGGTCAATCTAGACTGGGATCTGCGCAGCGAGATGTCTGTTTACATTAGTATGTCTGTACTGTCAGGGAAACAGGGGGCAGGAAGGGAGTTCCAGAGGCCAGCAGTACGAGGAAAGAAGCTATTTGAGTAGAAGTAATAGCTTCTTTCCTTGAACTGCTTGCCTTTGGAGTTCCCTCTCTGCTCCCTGACTCTACCAACATGCAGACATTTAAAGGTAATGTGAACAAACATCTTGCTGTACAACTCTCCACTTCGGACGCCTCCTTATAAATCTGACCCGTAATCACAGTAGCCCCTTATGTCTCAGTGGCGATATGCCCCCTTATGTCTCAGTGGCGATATGCCCCCTTGTGTCTCAGTGGCGATATGCCCCCTTGTTGGGAGTGAACAAAATTTAAATAAAAAGTTTCAGTAAGAATTGTATTCGTAACTAGATATAAATGTGTGACATTGGAAAGATTTGAAAAGAAAACAAGTTGCTGCCAGATTTTAGTGAGGTTAGATGCAATGTAAGGTCTTGGTAAATATGGGTGCTATGACCCCTCGTTCTACCTGTGGGGATAGTCAAGTCATAAGCAACTCTTAGTGCAGGAAATGGAGCTGCAATAGTTAAGTTGAATTAAATATAATGAATGTTGAAATTGTTGTCGTCCATCTTCATGAAGATACAAGCTTTTCTAGTGAAGTACCAAAAGAAGATACCCCTATGAAAAGGCGGACATTACAACATATAAAGGGCGATACAACACAATCGTCAACACGTGGCTATCCAAAATGAACTCACTACAATAACGAATGTCCAACAAAAATATTTGCTTCTATTTTCATATCAGATTTCTGATTGGATTTTGTTTTCATTTTCGAAAGAGACAACAAAAAGACAACATTCGATAAGAAAAATCAGTGAATTTCATGAATAGAAATTATTTGAAAATAATTCACATTTTTGTAAAACAAACAATTCTGTTGGATTGAACCAATTCAATTTGGTAGAGATTGTTGTTGTTGTTGTTGTTGTCGTCTCAACAACAAAGTGAACATTCATCAGACTTTTCACAAGAGCTTGACACCAATAAATATGTTGGGATCAAGTTAAAATGACTTTTCCTCAAAAGATTCTTGCCATAAAAAATATTTGATGCGAAATCACTCCTTCCTCTTTCATTGACTGCCAGATATAACGTCACTTAGAACCATTTTTATGGATCACTCACTATCCAGGTTTATCATCTATGTTCAACGTCGTCTGGCTGTCCTTATGCTGTCTCCAGTGATCACGATTGTGGGGATTGACAGTGTCCATTTGCCACTGCTCACGGTATTGCATGATGGTTTCTTACCATGTCTTCTTAGGGAGCCCGGCTTTCTTTTTGCTGTCCAGTCTTAGGTCTCTGCAAGAGCTGATATATCCCTTGTTTCTTTCAACATGCCCAAACCAGTGAAGACGGTTTGTCCCTTATTAGGACATCAAGTTTTGGGATGACCAATTTCTCAAGTGGTTGACCTAATGTTCCTGATCTGGTCTAGCTTTATGTTGCAAATCCAACTAATCATTGCTATGTCATTTCTCTGGAGTCGGACAGATGAGAGCCAACACTCACTGCCATACAACATCAGACTTCTTACACAGTTATCATAGACCCTAACCCTAACCCTTACCCCTGCTAATAATTGGACTCATTAAATGAACTGAAGGCGATCTACTATAGGCATTAAAACAACAACAACAACAAAAAAAAGAATAAGATTCTTATAGACTGAATAGCATGAATATCAAAGGAATGTTTTACATTTCGAAAGTTTAAGAGATTTCTTCAGTTTGTTGTTGTTGTTGTAAATGAAATCCTCATGTGAAACTAACAACAACTCACACCATCTGATATACACGTCTTGCTGAAGATACCTACTTATGTATCGATGAAAACAAAAAATAACTTAAAAAAAAAAACAATGCAAAAAAGAATTAAACTGTAGCAGTAATCGCAACAATAACAACGCAGAGAAGCGATTTCTAAATCATTAGCAGTAGTAGTAGCAGTAGCTACAACGACAACAACTGCAGAATAACGATGTCTAAAATCATTCGATATTTGCTGGACTTCAATACTTGCTACTGATTGGAGCAAATACTGAATTTTGATTGGTTCCCTATTTCAGACTAGCCAATCAGAAACAATCTCTCCATGGGCCGGGCACCCACTCTCAGATCTTATTTAAAGGATTGCATTCGCAGTTAGCTAGCAAAAGGGCCAAGTTGCTTAACGAACCTTTGTTATCACTTTGAACGACAACCAAACTTCTTATTTGGTGCGCAAATAAAACCTGCTTTAGCCTTTGGCTACCGGCATATCAGCACATGGACTTACAAAGATGGCAACAATTCAGCAAATGATTATACGATTTTCACTGCCAGTCTCACTAACTTCCTTAGTACTAATAATAATATAAAGTTCCACAAACTAACTCAATATTCCTATCTGCGTATGTACGATTAAATTAAATTTCTCCTTTTATTGACTTAATAACATTTTCTTTGTCTTGACTCTAGTAACTTCTATCATAACACTTTTTAAAAAAAACATATTCCACCCCAAAACAAGGCAAGTTGCCACTGTAAACGTAAGGGGCTACTGAGAATTAGGGTGAAAGTTTTGGGAGTCATCCTAAGTTAGGAGCTGTGCAGTGAGATGCTTGTTTACATTAGTTTGAAATTTCTGCATGTCGGTACAGTCGGGAAAACAGGGAGCAGGGAGGGAGTTCCAAAGATCGGCAGCACGAGAATTGGAGTAGAAAGCTCTTCGGCATCTGGGGACCTCCACAGTGAATGGATGCGATTTAGCTGATTATTGGGTTGGTCGCGTGTATTTACGTCGAGGGGGCATCAGAGCACATTCCATTAAAGTGCTTGTAAAACAAGCACAAGGATACAACATTGCAGCGATGGGACAGGGGCTGGAGCTTGGTGGATAGTGAGGGACCTATCAGATTAATAATTCTTTTTTTGACCTTGTCTAAGAGGGAGAGACTAGTGGATGATGCACCAGCCCAGATGCTACAAGAATACTCCATGCATGGGCGGATGGTGGCTTTGTAGAGATATAGGATACTGTCATGTGTGAGAAGTTTTCTAGCACGGTAAAAGGAGCCCACAGTCTTTGCAGCAGCCTTGGCAATGTCTTCAATGTATTTGTTCCAATTCTATGTTACCTGCGAATGTTAGGCCGAGGAGTTTGAACATTGGACTCTCATGTAGGGTGTTATTTGCCATGACAATCGGTGTTTGAAAAAGTTTCTTGTAGTTATTGAAGAAAAGGAGCTTTGTCTTAGCAGCATTAAATGTTACCATCCATTTATGACCCCATTCCACTACAGAATGGAGATCATTTTTCTAAGGATTCCGCCATTGCCTCAGATATTTGCACATCCGTTTTGCCGACAGGACGAGAGTAGAGCGTGGTGTCGTCAGCAAATATACTCAACTCAGACACAATGTCATCAGGGAGGTCGTGTATGAAAATCAGGAACAGTAGAGGTTCAAGGATCGATCCCTAGGGTACACCAGCATTTGTGTCATGTTGTTCTGTCAAGACACATGAACATTGATTAACTTCTTTAATAACCCATTTCTATTTTTTTTTTATGGAAATTGCTTCAGACAAGGCATGAAGCCACTTGATGTAAGGAGCTAACAAGAACAAATATGATTATCGCAAAGACAGGAGATGCCTATTGGTGTTAGTCTTGAAAAGATCAAGGTCATAGGTAGGAGGAAGAGAGTTCCACAAGCCTGCGGTTCTTAGAAAGAAACTACTGGGATAGGAAGCTGTATTACAATGACGTATCAAAACAGCGAATTGATGGAGACCACTAGACCAACGAGTCAAACGAGCTGGAACAAAAGAAGCAAGGAATAGATCACATAATTCTGAAGAATATGTGGTATAATAGTATTTATAGAAAAGACTGAGACTAGCAACATCATGTTTGTGAGAGAGAGGGTGCAGAGAAGAAGAAAGGGTTTACAATGTCTATAAAAATGTATTTTTATATATTCATTTTTGAGTGAAAATGATATTGTTTAGCAAAAATCATTTTTATGTTGAGTGAATTTGTTAAGAGAATTTATTATTAGCAGAAATAATCTGAGTGAAATTTGAATCATTTAATGATATTTGAAGATGAATCGATTTTCAGAATCAAGTTTCACTTAACGTACAGGATGAAATGGTAGCCGCCATCTCCTCCGATTACGAGTAACATGGCTGTTGGACCGATTAATAAAACCGACTGTGTTGTAGTAAACTGAACTATAAGTCACTTTCAGGCGGGTTAGGGTGTGGGTACGGGAGTATATGGGGTAGATCATCCCTACAGGAAAGAAAGTTGATATTACTTTTTCATTTTGATAAAAACGTGGATGTATGTACGAAATATTTCACCAACTCTCGAAAACATCCAAGTTCTTTGATACTGTGATGTGAGAAAAATGTATGTTTTGGGGAGGGGGGGGGAGCACAAACCCAAACCAGATAAGGCGGGTAACCTGGACCATGACTTAGTCCTCATGGTCTTTCGATAGCATTCACTAATACTACAGAGCGGTTATTTCAGAGTTTTCCTTCTTCTAGATTAGTTGCCCTACCAAAGCTTCAGACTCTAGTCTACACTGCTATTTCAACCATTTCCCAAGAGGTTTCAAAATTACTTTTGAATTGCCACGACAATAAAGAAGTCAGCCATTTTAATCTATTATTAAAAGATTACAAAAAAATGGCTGACATATGTATACTATCGTGAAACTTCAAAATGCCAAAGTAATTTTCTAAATTTAAACATTTAAATTGGCAAATAGAAAAAGTTTAAAGGCAAAAGTCAAGTATTATGGTGATTTGGTGCTAAAGAAAATCATTCATTTTCTCATGTTCCATTTTCACATGAAAAGAAAAAACCGCCTGACATCACTTCAACAGTGACATGCAGAGATTTACGGATACCTCGGGTATATCTCCCCTCCCTTAGGGTGTGAGTGTGGAGGGGGGGGGGCTAATATGAAATAGCATTCATTCAAAATTGTGACAATATTAACTGGCTCTACGAAGGTCGGCGCCCAGCATACACGGCTAGTATAAATTGGCCCAGTAGAATAGAATATAATTTCTGGTTTGAAATAAGAGTATCAATTTATATTGTCAGAGTGACCTATAGACCTCTTATGTATCCATAAACATTAACCAACATTAGACCTCAAATAAACAAATGAGAACTAGCTTGATAAATAACATTTCTCCACTGAAGATAAACAAGTTCATATATCAATTTATATTGTCAGAGTGACCTATAGACCTCTTATGTATCCATAAACATTAACCAACATTAGACCTCAAATAAACAAATGAGAACTAGCTTGATAAATAACATTTCTCCACTGAAGATAAACAAGTTCATATATCAATTTATATTGTCAGAGTGACCTATAGACCTCTTATGTATCCATAAACATTAACCAACATTAGACCTCAAATAAACAAATGAGAACTAGCTTGATAAATAACATTTCTCCACTGAAGATAAACAAGTTCATATATCAATTTATATTGTCAGAGTGACCTATAGACCTCTTATGTATCCATAAACATTAACCAACATTAGACCTCAAATAAACAAATGAGAACTAGCTTGATAAATAACATTTCTCCACTGAAGATAAACAAGTTCATATATCAATTTATATTGTCAGAGTGACCTATAGACCTCTTATGTATCCATAAACATTAACCAACATTGGACCTCAAATAAACAAAATGAGAGTTAGCTTGATAAATAATATTTCTCCACTGAAGATAAACAAGTTCATATATCAATTTATATGATCAGTGACCTCAAAACATCTTCAATCTCAGATGACATTATCGGAATTGAACCTTGTTGTTTCGAATTGGAAAATAGTGGAAATGTAATATACTTATAATTTGGATAAACAATTTTCAAGTTTGGTTTATATTGTCAGAGTGACCTATAAACATCTTATGTCTCAATAACATTATCGAAGTTGAACTTTGTTGTTAGATTCACAAGCGATTTCCATATAAAGGAGTTGAAGTTGAGAGAGTTAGTCAGTCGGTGATAGAGAGTCGGCGATAAGCATTGGGTGAGAACTGGCCAGTCGGTGATAAGCAGTCGGTGAAGACTGGCCAGTCGGCGATAAGCACTGGGAGAAGACAAGCCAGTCGGTGATAATACCAGAGTGAACTCAACATTATCTGGCCAACTGGCCTAGTGACTCAACAAGTGTATATTTTATTTTCTTATCCATTATTAAGAATAATTATTTTCTGAGAAAACCACAACGGACTTGACTTATTTTCTTCAACAGTTCTGCATGAATGACCTTTCATTCCACAGGGATCCCGAGTTGCTGATTCCCCCTCAACGGTCACCCACTTATCAAAACAAACACAACGTGGGGGTGGGTGTGACCTTATGAGAGGCATCTTCGACAACCGCGGCCTTCTTCGAAGCAGCAACTTTTGTACCAACAGGATCACGTGACTAACCAGCCCAGGAGCGGCCAACTGGTGACGTCACGGGTGGGGTAAAGGCCTTTTTCAAAATGATCATCAAAATAACTTATTGAAAAAAAAAATCTGAGATTTTTGTTTGCAACCACAATTTTTTGATGTTGAAATAATGTCTGTCTGCCTCAACCATTGAAAATCTACGAAAGCAAATGAAACAGCTGGAGAAGAAGACGCCTTTACTGACTTGTCTATGAAAACGTGCTGTGTCATTGGTTCGAGTTCGGGGAAGAGCTGGAAGATCAACTCCCTCTTTACAGCATTTATTCCCTCTTCAAAAATATGAAAATATTTGATTGAACTTTTTATAAACTTGAACAATTTATCTACTTTTTAAGAGGGAATCCATCAATTTTTGAAAAAATATTTGCATTGGATTTTTGAATCCAATTATTAAAACCAGCCCTAAAAAAAGGAAAAAAGTATAAAAAATAGGATTTATGGATTTTGTTGCTTATTTTTGTTGTATGTGTTTGTCATTATTGTTAGCAAATTTTTGGTGTTGATGAGGTGTGTATTCAGAGAAAAAAAAAAACATGTACACAACGATTTTTGGTGCTGATGAGGTGCGTATTAAAAAAAAAAAAAGACGTACACAACAATTTTTGTTCATGTTGAATTTTTGGTGCTGATGAGGTGCGTATTCAAAAAAAAAAAAAAGAAGCTAGCATTTTAAAAAAAAAATTTTTTTTTTTTACTCGCTACAAGATACGCTAGCATTTAAAAAAAAATTTTTTTTTTTACTCGCTACAAGATATGCTAGCATTTTTTTTTTTAAATTTATTTTACTCGCTACAAGATATGCTAGCATTTAAAAAAAAATTTTTTTTTTTTTACTCGCTACAAGATATGCTAGCATTTTTTTTTTTTACTCGCTACAAGATATGCTAGCATTTTTTTTCTACTGATTATTTTATTCTATTAACTTAAAAAAAAATTAAAACAAACTTCAATTCAAAAAAGCAGAGCAAAATCGCATGCTTATCATCGCGGCCGAAACTGCCGAAAACAATGTTTTTTTGTGTTCTTTCATACAAAATCAAAACATTCAAACTAAGTCGATATCCCAACAACTGGTTCCCAGTGCATGTTATATATACATATATATATATATATATATATATATATATATATACATGTATATATGTATAGTACTAAGCCCAGTGAATGTATAACTATTAACACTCACTACAACATCAGTTTATTACAAAAAATATTTATCTTTTTTCTTAGTTTTATCAATTTGTCTAAAATCAATAGATTACAGATCTACACATATGCTATTTGCTAATCGGTCCTCAATTCCACACTGTCTCCCGTCCAACCAAACACCGAACAGATGCAAGAAATGAATGTATGTGGTTATATTTCACGGCCACAATCAATGCATGGGATACTCTATTCAATCTCAAAATACTTCCCAATGTGTAAATTTACGGAGTATCTTGCCCCGAGCTTTTCTTAATTCTTCAAAACACGTTGTTAGGACAACTAACGAAAACGAATTACGTCCCTTGAACCAATTCGGGAGTTAAGAGTTATCGCCCTTGGAGAAAAGAAAACACAGATCACGTTTTCAGACTGTTAATATCAAAATCGCGTCCAGTGGCAAAATATTTCATTTTGTGTTCAGTTTTATAAATCTGTTAAACGTTTCCCTTGATAGTTCATCGATTTTCTTTACGAGTTATTATTTATTATAACCTAAATTACGAGGTTATAAAACACGTCAAATTATCTGACATCAAAATCTCCCGAATTTAACTACCATCTTTCTTTATTCTTCTATACTAAAAGGTCCGTAGAAAATAATTATTCATGACCTATCACTCATGGAGTGGTAGCACCTTGCCACTCCAGCCCTCAGCATCCCCCCACACAAAGAGACCATCCACTCCGCGCATAAACAACGGACAGAAAGAGAAAATGTGCTGCATGGCAGCAAACCATTCTTTATTGCTCACCTAATATCCAGAATATAAGGTAAATTGAAATTAAAAATGAAATTAATCCCATCTTAATCACTCTATTCATCACCCTAACCTCCCCCCAAATTACAACAGTTGGATCAACGACGTGACCCTCTCTCTCTTTTTGATTTGTTTTAACCGAGGCTCTGACAATCGATCTACCCGCCATCCTGAGTTCTATAAATTTTTTGTTTATTTATATTTCCATTCACGACCCTAACCTGTAATATGACAATAAAGGAGGGGGGGGACCTTTTAAGAACCAAACAGAACCCAGAGCGAAACCAGACAAAATGAGAAAGATAAGAAAAATGAACTGTATTTGACCGACCATTTTATTGTTCTTTTCTGGTGCCATCACAGACAGTTGTTCCTGTCTGTTTTGTTTGCAAGGAAGGATTGCCCTATGCTGTAATCTTGGTTCATTCTGGAACTGCGCATCCCGCGGTTGCTGCACTTTATAGAGTTGATTCCGGTCATTTATTCACTGGATGTGAATTCCCGGGTGTTCTCTGGCGTCTGCTGTGTCTCACAGGGTCAAAATCCTGGTCACGGAACCAGATGTGAATCAGTACGCCTGCATTCACTACACTGGCCGCAATCGTCCTACACATTGTGTCGGTCCAAAGTTATTGTCCCACTCAATCAGTGCTGCAACAAAGAATTCTCATCCCAAGTAAGGCCACGTGTCCAGTTTATCAACAAGTAACAGGTTTATTTGTTGGAGGTTACAAATAAAACTCGTCTTCTCAGGTTGACTTGCAAAATGAGATTTTTGCCTGATCAAAAAAGATAAGTCCAATCAGCACAATCTTTTAGCTAATGAGCCCATCTTGCTTTGAGAGGCACCCAACTCCAACTGATTGCCACCTCTGAAAAACTAACTGCCTGTCATGCCGATAGGGCAGGTTTTCCCCCCTCCCTTTCCCCTGCGATCCTTACCTCCTGACCGGTCTCAGTATGATTTCCTGGTTTTATGAGGCACTTATTTCATTTCAAAGAGAAATACGATTCTGGGTGGCCCAAAATACAAAAATATGTTTACATTCATCCGTGTACCGCTTCTTCCTTTGCTCGAACATCTATCATCTGCACCGTCCACTATTCGCATGCACCACTATTCGCATGCAGCCGTGTTCCAAAATTCAGAATGAGTGGTTATTTAGTTTAAGAGTGAATTCCTGTACATATAAATATATAAACATATACACATACCGTTTCAGAACGTGCTGCATCTAGCCACACTGATGAGTCTTGTGTGGATGACTATTATATATATATATATGCATAACTTCATGACTTTAAATACATTTGGCAGAGAGCGAGATAAATTTAGAGAAACAAACCTAAACCAGACACCCAACAAAAAACATCATCGCCTTTGCTGTTGAGGCTCGCATTCACAAATATCCGGGGACTTAGAACCAACATTAACGACGTAGAAACTTTTCTTCTGACAAACTATCCAGATATCCTAGCGCTAAGTGAAACGAACCTTCAATCCTCAATTCCCTCTCACCACTTTGACATGACTAATTACCTTCCACTCTACCGTAAGGACTCTGAGAAATATATGCATGGGCTAGGAGTTTATAACACCCTCCCCATGACTAGAGAACATAGGTTAGAATTGGATGTGCTTTAGATTGACCTTACATAACGGCGTTAGTTACTTATATTTCCTATACCGTTCTCCTTCGACCCAGGACTGTACCCTGCTTGACTCTGTCTCTGAAAGCGTAGATAGAGCACTATCACTCGACTCGAATGCCCAAATACATATATTTGGGGATTTTAATGCACACCACCGTGAATGGTTGAGATTTTCCAGCGTTACTGATGCAGCTGGGAACTCTACGTTTAATTTCTCCTCAGCTCACGACCTCTCACTTTTCCAACCCGCCTTCCTGATCATGCGGACCAGCAAACCTCATTTCTCGACCTGTTCTTGACCTCACTACACGATGCTTGTGTAGCGAATACCATAGTTCGCTCGGAAACTCTGATCACGTTGTCGTAATGATACTTATCACCTTTATAACTCGCCCAAAAGCTGAAGAGCCGTTGCTCAAAACGACGAAAAACTATGAGCAGGTTGATTTTGAATTCCTCAGGGATCACATCAGCGACGCACCATGGGGTGAAACCTTCTCACTCCCTGCTGATCAGTGTGCAAATAGGCTAACCGAATGGGTCAAAGCAGCAAACCTCACTCTCCTCAATGGTTCACCTCAGAATGTGCAGCTGCTATTGCTGAGAGGCAGAAGGCATTCCAAAAATTCGGCCGCCATAAGTCAACTGCGAACAGACAAAAATTTATAGAGGCAAGAAATGATTGCAAAGTAGTGATAGATGAAGCAAAGAGAAGGTATACAGAGATAACCAAAAAACGCATTCAGTCACAGAAACTAGGTACTCGTGATTTCTGGAAAATCTACAATAGTGTGATGAACAATGGACACTCGATCATTCCCCCGCTATCAAATCACAACGATGTTGTTTGCACAGCAACTGATAAGGCTGAACTACTGGCCAAACGTTTCGCCTTAAACTCCACTTTGGACTCAGCAAACCACCCCCTCCCTAAATTCCCATTGCGGACTGAAGCCACACTTGAGAACCTGGTCATCACCCCATCTCAGGTCAAAGTCATCATAAAAAACCTTGACACCTCCAAAGCCTGTGGGCCTGATCTTATACCAGTAATAGTAATAAAGAAATGCTCTGCCGAGCTGGCCCCTGTCCTCTCCAAACTATACAACAAATGCCTTGCTGAATTTTGTTTCCCTGATAGTTGGAAAATTGCCTGTGGTACCAGTCTTCAATAATTCTGGAGATAGAACTGATCCTCTAAACTACCGCCCAATCAGTTTACTCCCGATCTTTGCTAAAATCTTTGAATCATTAATCAATCTTGCTATAGTCCGGCACCTAGCTAATGCTAAACTTCTTTCTGATCATCAATATGGATTTAGACAAGCCCGATCTATCGCAGATATCCCAACGGTCATTGCTGAACGAACGTATCATACACTGGACAAGGCAGGTGAAGCTAGGGCGGTAGCGCTTGATATATCCAAGGCCTTTGACAAAGTATGGTATAAAGGGCTTCTCCTAAAACTGCACTCATATGGTATTACTGGACAAATATTTAATATAATTAAATCCTTCCTAACAAAAAGAAAGATCCAGGTTGTCCTTGATGGTCGGTCATCTAAGCAACATGACATAAATGCTGGTGTACCCCAAGGATCCATCCTAGGACCTCTACTGTTCCTGATTTTCATAAATGACCTCCCTGATGTAATTGAGACTGAGATAGGAATATTTGATGACGACACCATGTCTCTCATCATGTGGGCAAAACCGACGTGCACATATCTGAGGCAATGGCGGAATCCTTAGAAAATGACCTCCAGTCTGTAGTGGTGGCCTTTTGGCCAGGATCAAAGTGTAGTATCTGTTCCGATGGATACTCCAACCTATAGACTGGTATTATCTTGGCCTTCGGGCCTTCATTCCGCCGGTCTATGGGTCTGTCCTGTGCAGTTCTAGGAGGTCTACCCTCCCAGGCTTCGCCTTCTCACCCTTTGAGAAGGGGTTAGTTTATTGCTAATCGCCTACCAGGAAATGCCGACGGGGCTGCCCAGGCGATTTTTAAAGGTCATAAGTGCTCTTCCTCTAGGGTGCTGACTTATCAAATCCCACTTTCCGACCTTGTGTCACATCTTACTGCTGTCGGAGGTAGATGAATAAATGGATTGGGGTCAAAAATGGACGGTAACTTTTAATGCCGCAAAGACAAAGCTACTTTCCTTCAATAACTACAAGAAACCTCTTCATGGCAAATAACACCCTACCTGAGAGTTCATCATTCAAACTCCTCGACCTAACTTTCACAGATAACATGAATTGGAACAAATACATTGAAGACATTGCCAGGGCTGCTGCAAAGAAGGTGGGCTCCCTCTACCATGCTAGTAAACTCCTCACACCTGACATTATCCTATATCTCTACAAAGCCACCATCCGTCCATGCATGGAGTATTGTTGCCACATCTGGGCTGGTGCATCATCATCTTTGACAAGATCCAAAAAAGAGTCGCCAACTTAATAGGTCCCTCACTATCCATCAAGCTCCAGCCTCTTTCCCATCGCCGCAATGTTGTATTATTGTGCATGTTTTACAAATACTTCAATGGATTGTGCTCTGATGAACTTGCTGCTCTGGTACCCCCACGACGTAAATTCACTAGACCAATCCGACAATCTGCCAAATCCCATCCATTCACTGTGGAGGTCCCCAAATGCCGAAGAGCTTTCTACGCCAAAAGCTTCTTTCCTCGTGCTGCTGGCCTCTGGAACTCCCTCCCTGCTCTCCTGACAGTACTGACATGCAGGAATTTAAAACTAATGTAAACAGACATCTTGCTGCACAGCCAGTGTCGCCATACCGAGGGGATCTTATTTGGGCTTTGAATACTATGCTATTTTGAATATTTGATCAGAGTTTATTCGTAAAGGGAAGTATCCTCATGTCAGGTGATACTGACAAACCCTTTTACAGAGAGACCGAAGACACTCGAGGATTGTGTGAGTGTGTGTGGTAAGGTTGGCTGACCATTTGATCACCCATCTTCAAATTGTTTCTTTTCCGATTGACTCTCAACTACTTTATGTTCTCATTGCGCCAATTCAAAATGAGGCTTCAACAATTTGTATCACGTAAACTTTTTTTTTGTCAAAATTCATGTAAAAAAAAAAAGTTTTAACTTTCTCTTTCATATATTCACACGTTTCTATTTTAAATGTTTTGAATTCCTAACAGAAAGGATTTTTTTTTTTTTTTTTTAATCATTTCCACTTTTATTTTTCACATTTTATCATTTCTTCTTTTTTTTTTTTTGATGTTTTTTCATTTTTCCATTTTTGTCTTCACCGTTTTTCCTTATTTTATGATTTACGAGTTCTACGTACCCAACGTTGTCCGAGAGTTTTCCATTTTCTGTTTTATTTTTATTTTTTTTAACTATAATTTTTTTTTAAATAGGATTTTGAAAGTTAAATTTTATTATTATGGTATCGTTGGGTCGTTAAATTATTAATTGAACCAAATTGTTATAAAACTATAACTAATTTTCTTAAAATAATGTTTGAATCTTTTTTATTTAGAAAATAATTGGATGTAAAAAAAAAAAAAAGCTTCCAAAACTTTTAATTTTGTATAAAATGAGGATTTGTTAGGAATTTTAAAGTCATTCGACAGTTTAAAAGCTTCCAAATTCCTTTTAAATTTCGAAGTGATTCATTCTTTTTTTTTTTCAACTTTTAACAAAATATTAAAATAGCTGACTTGTTTACGAAGAAACAGAAATGCATTCTGGTGGATTTAATTTTGGAATCAAATTATTTTTTAAAGCTCCCTTTAGTACTTGACACTATTGCCTTTTTAATTTCAATAAATATTTGATTGGCACAAAATAACACAAATGATTATGCGTGTCAGTTACATAGAAGTGAGAAACACGCAAACACATACAAAATCATAAGTGGTCACATAATTTCATCAACAGAGATTTTCACTTTTTCTTTAGTTTTAACTTTTTGTGTTTTATTTTCTTTTCCCCTTTTTTTTCTTTTTGTGATGCAAATAAACAATTGTAATAAATATGAGTTGATATGAAAATTGACCCAAACTGAAATCAAGTTTAAATTTAGTTGGAAATTTGAGATTTCTCTTTACATCTTCGTAAGATGTATTTCAGTCAAAGTATTTATGTACTTTCCTGCTGAAGAGGGAAATGTATGGCACAAGGCTGCTTTCGTGTGGGAGACTGATGGTTAACAATACCGAGGCAACTTCTGAAAAGCATCAGGGATGAACCCTGACACTCTAACCCTGACAGGTCAAACTTGAAATTAATTACTACTCCTATCAGCAATTATGCGTCTAATAAAAAGAGACTTTCCAAAGTTAGGTTTTCAGATGAAAAAAAAATACACGAATATCCATAATCTTCCTAGAATATACATAGGAAAACGTCCCCTACAATTCTTTGTTTTAAGCTCAACAAAGTGATTGAAGCAAGAAAAATAGAAGGAGTTAAATTTCTAATTATTCAGACGTTCTCATTTTGGATGTTATTCTCACAACGTTTCGGCCGATGTAACCTCCGACCTTCTTTAGGTGCGTCTTGTCGAACCCAGGAATCGATATGGAATTTCAAACTGAACCGTTTATTTCACGGGATAGATTGTTCTCATTCCGTCAGTCATGATCGGGTAGTATTCTTGAAATTAAATGAAAATTGTGAAACATAAGAAATTCTCAGTCAATTCATTTGGGCAGATGTAAACAACATAAAAATATGATAAAAACGTGAATTCGAATTGAAATACAAAATGTGAAAAGGTCGATTTTTTATGTTTCGAAAGTCATTGAAATGCGCGATAGCAAATGTGCACAGTGTTGTCGCTACTTGTGAGGAATTGAGATTTTTTAAACTAGGAATTAATCGTAAAATGTATGGAAAGCAGAAAGGTTTGGTGCCTTATGTGTGAAATGGTATATATATATAAATATATATATGTGTGTATATATATATATATATATATATATATATATATATATATATATATATGTATGTATGTGTATTTTTACATAAATATTTTTTATCCATAGACACGTGTTTCATCTTATACAGACTTATTAGTGTAGCCTTATACAGGTGACATGCCAACCTTGTAGCATAAACCTTGAACTTCGGTCATCACTAACTGTTGAGGTCTAACGTGCGAGCTACCTCCTCCGCCACGAAGACAACTTAAGAGGACGAATCTTGCGTATTTGTAGACATTTTCTTTTTTACATCAGAGTGCTCTCCTCTAGCGAATATTTTAAAAAAAATTATTTTTACATCCACAGACACATGTTTCGTCTTATAAAGACTCATCATAGAAATAGAATATTTTTTTTAAATGTGGTCAAATCGTATCAGACACGAATGAATACACGTGGATTTGATGAACATCAAACAAAAACATTTAATCCTGAAAAATAGAAAAGAATGAAATAATGTGAATTTTTGCATTTACCGTTTTGAGTTTTTTTCATCCTGAAAATATTGACTGATATGTTTTAAAGGAGATGAGAAGACATTCATTGATGCAACAAAAATCTTCTATCTTTCCTACCCATGAGAGAGAGAGAGGGAGAGAGGGAGGAAAAAAAAAGATTCACATCCCCGATATCTAAACACGCACGTTTGTTAAAGTTTGGCACAAATGCACAATCTACATTATCGAAAAACCAAGACATATTCTAAAACTTTTCGAGTGGAGGCCAATTTCCATGAGAGATACCTTTTTTGAACTTAATATAACCGTTGACATTTCCTGGTTCATAGCCTGTAAGCATGACATGTTTGATTGAAATCCCACCCTTAGTTTATGAGTTTAAAGTTGGCAAACAAACACTTCGTTTTATTAAATAGGACAAACACACACGCGTACGCGTATGAATTAATTGATTTTTTATGTAATAGTGTGGAGTATTCTTTGTTCCACGCAATTTGTTCGTCGACAGAACCAACTGTTCGTCTCTCTGAAGTCATGGTGGTCATGTGGCAGCCAAAGATTCTCCCTTACTCTCTCGCCTGGTAGCTATCACTACAAAGACAAAAGAAGAAAATATCCAACAATCATGTTGGTCGATGGCTCTTGCTTTTGAGGGTGGGTGGGTAGGAGTGAATAAAGACGAAGCTTTCGAAAAGGTGATTAAACTCAATCAGCAGAGATGAACCATGGAGTCAAACTTTTTCTCTTCCTGCTGAACAGTACAAATGAAGCAACAGAATGGGTCAAAGCAGGCACAGAAGTGTTCGTCCCTATGCGGAAATTCTATAGTTAACCCCACCTTCCCCAATGGTTCCGTTCGACTTGTACAGCTGATATTGCGCATAGGAAGCAAGCATTCCGACGATTTAACTGCCATAAGTTATCTACAAATGGACAAAAATTTATTGCATCAAGAAACCATCGTAAGAGTGCAATAGTCGCAACTAAAAGTAGGTTTACCGAAATGACCAGAAAACATTGAGTCACAGAAATTTGAAACTCGTGATTTCTGGAAAATCTATAATAGTGCGGTAAACAATGGCCAATCAACAATACCTCCACTGACCAGCCACCATGATGTCGGTTGCACGGTAATGGATAAGGCTTAACTTCTTGTCCAGCAGTTCGACTTAAACTCCACAAACCACTCCTTCCTCAATTGTACACTACATACAGAAGCCACACTTAATGATCTGGTCATCGCCCCTTTCCATGTCCTGGATATGATAAAAAAAAAACTTGACACCTCCAAAGCATGTGGGCCTGATCTGATCCCTTCTTTAGTAATAAAAATATGCTCTTCTGCTGAGCAAACCCTATAACAAATGCCTTGCCAAACCTTGCTTCCCTGACAGCTGGAAAACGGCTTCTGTGGTACCAGCGATCAAGAATTCTAGTGAAAGAACGGACGTGCAAAATTACCGTCCCATCAGTCTCACTCCGCTCTTTGCTAAAATCTTTGAGTCATTTATCAATCTTAGTGATAGTTCACCACCTCGTAATTGCTAAACTTCTTTCTGACCAGTAGTATGAAGTTAGGCAAGCCAGTTCTATTGCAGATATCAAAACGATCGTCTCCGAATGCATATGCCATACATTGGATAAGGCAGGTGAAGTTAGGGCGGTAGCTCTTGACAAGGTCTGGCATGAAGGTCTTCTAATGAAAATTAATTTGTATGGTATTACTGGACAAATACTTAATATAATAAGATCCTTCCTACTCAAAAGAAAGATCCAGGTCATTCTCAATGACCGCACATCTAAACAACATCACATTAATGTGGGTGTGCCCCAGGGGTCGATACTTGGATCTTTATTATTCCTGATTTTTATAAACGACCTCCCTGATGCAATCGTGTTGGAGATGGGTATATTATTGTCTGATGACACCATGCTCTATTTCAACATGAGGGCAAATCAAACACACATATCCAACGCAATGGTTGAATCGTTAGAAAATAACCTTCAGATTGTAGTAGAACGGCGCCAAAAATGGACAGTTTTCCAACCACCGATTGCCACGGGTCACAGCCCCCTTCCTGAAAGTCCAACATTCAATCTCCTCGCTCTAACATTCACAGGCAACATGAATTAGAATAAATACATAGAAGATACTGCCAAGTCTGCTGCAAAAAAGGTGGCCTCCCTCTACCAAGCTAGAAAACTTATCACACATGCCAGTATTCTATATCTCTATAAAGCCACCACCCATGCATGGAGAATCGTTGCAATATCTGGGCTGGTGCACCAACCGCTAGTCTCTCCCTATTCGACAGGATCCAAAAACGAGCATCTAATACGTCCCACACCGTCTACCAAGCTGTCCCATCGCCACAACGTTGCATCCCTGTGCTTGTTTTGCAAATACTTCAACAGAATTTTCTCCGACGAACGTAACAAATATTCCCAACCAACATAAGCAGCAAAATCACACCCCTTTACTGTAGAGGTCCTCAGATGCCAGAAGACTTTCTACCATAATTGGTTAGTTTCCTTGAACTGCTTATCTTTGGAATTCCATCCCAGCTCCCTGTTTCCCCGATTGTACCAACATGCAGAAATTTAAATGTAATGTTAACAAACATATTGCTGCACAACTCCCCACTTAGGATGCCACAATAAATTTGACCCCTAATTCACAGTAGCCCCTTACGTTTCAGTGGCAGTATGCCATGTTTGGGGTGAATTGAAGTAAAAAAAAAAAAAAAAAAAAAAAAAAAAATTTAAAAAAAGAAGCTCACCTCCCAAAGAGAAAGACTTTTCTCTCATTCTCGCTACATGTCAATTGGGACTTCCTCCCATGAAACAACTTCCTGTACACGTAGTTCTACTCTTAACTTCTAATTGAATTTTCCATCCTCCTTCTTTTAAACTAATGTGGAAATTTTCCGATTAAAATCTGATTTTTACACACCCGCAGTTAAATATCGCTACTCTAAAATATTTTTTCATTTTGACGTTTAAATATTTTCAATGATTCTTCCATTCTTTCGGCGATTGGAGAATGGCTTGATGCCACATCAAAAGAATCTCATAATTTTAATGCATTTTTTTTTTTTATTGTCATCGCTAAAACTATAGAATTATTCATTTCGGACTATCACCTTCATCAATGTTGATAATTCGACTACATTTCGGCTGATATGCTCTCCAGCCTTCTTCAGGTGATTGGTGAGATTAGTTTACTCGTTAGATAAATCCAGTCATGGACACACATCTGTTTGTCCGAATTGCCATCTTGGTTTTCCCAACCAATACCCAACAACAAGAAGCAAGGGAGATCACTCTATAAGCTTATCACAAAAGAAAAAGAACACAAGGGAGATAACTTAACATTGTTGGTGTCTTCTTGTGAAGACCCCAATTCCATAAAAACAACAAAAGTAAAACAAGTCATCATTGCAACAAGTCTCTCAGAATTTCAGAAGAGGCGTCCATCTTCGTCAGATAATCTGCGACCTGTTCTCGGCCCTTGATCTATTCAGTTTAGATCTCCTCATTCACCTTAACTCTGGCCACATCAACTCTCAGACGCCGGTCACTCACAAGATTCGATGACTTTAAAGTCTCTACAAGAGAGGCATTGTCCGTTTTACAAACAACTTCAGGCAAAGTCTGAATATCTCTAGAAGCATGGCGCCTATCAATATGTCATTAAACGCAAGAGTCTCTGAGGCTAATGGACTTTTTGTTACACGTTCATGATTTCTTTTTCGATGACCAACATATAGGAGCCATTCTGTTCATCTTGCCACAAACAAAGATGATAAAATCACCCTTCATCCTCCAAACTAGCATAGGTGGCATCAGAATAACAAACAATATTCAAATCCCAAAATTTGCCAAGCTGGGGAAAAGATATGGAACCTGTCCTTGATTTTAACTTTATTAGTGACTTGTTTGCTTCGAAGAGTAACTTCACTTTTGGATATTTTCCAATATTACTCATTCTACACACATCAAATGATACATCTAGTTGAGTCTGGGTGGATACCCACATCATTTGACCTGTCAATCGCTTTAACTGTCTGCTTCTCTTGACTCAATTCATCATTTTTCCTTAATGATCCTCCTTTTTTTATATCTATTGCGGATATAGCTGAAACATAGATGTTGATTTATAATGATCCCATTTTTTGTTTGCTTAACATTCAATCCCCAAATTTAAGTGTTCCAATTTCATGCTTTCTAATTTTAAATATCTTTTACAATTCTGAGATCACATTTTCACAGAAAATGAAATCATCTACATGTATTTCCAGAATGCCTATCACGTCACCAGTGGAATCATGCCAAAGAAACAGTGCATTGTCATATGCACCTGTGACACACATCAGATGGTGGTCTAAGAAATACTTACCTCCCTCCAGCATATTACCTTGCAAAAATGATGAGGTAAAAATCAAGAGTCTTCACCTGCCACATCATAACCGAGGCCGTTAATTATACGCCGATCAATACACGTTGACCTTCTTTACCCAAAGACTTTAGCAGGACCACGCCATCCTTTAGAGTTTTGTCTTCTATAGTAGACACGGTCACCTGTCACAAATCCTTCATCCGCATAAATCTATACACTGGATCTCAAAACTCTGAATTCTTTTACTTGATTCCGCTTCCATGAAGCATTTTCTTGCTACATGTAGTGCATTTAAATTTATCCTCACCATATCACTGGTTGTTGCAGTTTCCAATGCAGGTAACTGATCATTCAAAACTGATTTGGTGGTAATATTTGACCTAAATACAAGCTCATTTGGACTATATCCCAAATAATTCTGAAGTGCATTTTCGGCGCTAACAGGTGAAGCCAAAGCTATTTCTGGCTCACATTTTTCATTATCTAATGTTTTTTCCATAGCTTCAGCAAATTATTAGATTGGGACGTTCCACAGTACTATTGCTGAATGGACTTTCTGCAGCTGTTGTGCATGTTTCATTATTCAGCTTTTCGTTCATCTGTCGGTAGCCCTCATTATTAAACTCTCCTCCATTGTCACTTAAAAACAGCTTGAGAGCTCCAAAAATAAGATATCCACATTAAAAATATGTTGCGAATAATTTCTTCGCTCTTTTTGGTCTTAATCAATCTGACAGCAGAGTATCTAGTGGATGTATCAATTAGGTGCAGAATCCAGCATTGGTTATGTTGATGTTCCTTTAAATCCAAACACACAGTGTCATTAAACCTGTTACCAAGAGCCAATCCTACAACTGGTCAAGGAGAGGGGGGGTCTTCTAAACCTCTGGCAAACTGAACAAGAATCACAAACATCTTTGATCTGATTCAGAAATTCCTTATCATGAAATGTCTTACTGCCTCTAACCAAATCTATTAATTTCTCTTTAGATGCATCAGCAAACTGCCTATGTCATTTCTCAGCCATGCTCTTGTTTTAACTCCGAGAACATCCTTTTAAAGTCTCAAAATGTAACGCTATGCTTGGTGCATTTATAACCTTCAAAAGAATATTAGTTAGTGGAAGACTATAATGTCCAGAAATCGTGATTTGCAAGTTAATATCTGCCAAAAATGTGACAGCTGTCGCTTTTAAAATTTAGTAATATTCCTGCAGTTCTCATTGATTTATGACTTAATAATAGGGGTAAATCATTTTTTACAATGTCAGCCTCAACATAATCTCCGACGCCTTTTATACCCCACCCCATTGTTACAGGAGATTTAATGGTTTTAATAGCTTTTAACTCCATCTCCAAAACAAAATGTTCTGTTCAGCATAACAGTTTCCACTAACTGCTTATCTCGGTCATTTAATGTATCAAAGAATTTCTTTAAACCAAAATTCTCAAGCAACAGTTTGTGAACAAGCAGAGTCCAACACCACCAAACCCAATGTCTCTTTCACAAGATTGGACATTTTTACTTTAGAATTATTTATCTATTTTCAATAACACGAATCAACATTAAACAAAGTTCACCTGGTCTGAATCCACGACAATGTTGATATTGTTTCGAGAATTGAAACCCATATAATATTGGGCAAAATGCTTAGTCGAATTACATTTGAAACAATGCATTACCTTGTCTGTCGATAGGATTGATTTTATATCGCCTGTAATGTTTTTGTCCCTCGATCTATTGTAATTGACTGTTTCAACTTATTCTTTGATAGCAGGGACGGTTTTACATTCCATTGATGAAATATCAGAAAACATTTTCTTCAATGTATCTTTCATTGTTGCATATGTCAAACTTGAACACGGGATTCTTGCTAATTTTTCATTTTCCTCTGATACATTTGCTGCATTCACAACAAAAAAAGGCCTGAACTTCTGGCAGAGTAATTTCAAATTTCCGTAATTTTTCATACAGAAATTCATATCATACCAAAAATTCATTTATATTAACTCCAGATGACCTTTTGTAGGAATAAAACTCCTTAAATGACAAATGCCATCGTGTTTTTAACCTGTACGTAAATTTCGTCTGATTTATCTATAATTATATTCAATCCATTTGCTCCACCGATATCCGTTATTGCCAAATGTCGAACACGTTCTCTTATATTTTGTGACAAAAATACTGCTGGGCCATGTTTCTCTTTAGATAAATCTGTAAATATAGACCATATCTTGTTTTCATTCAGCATATAATTCTTTATTTAGAAAAAAAATCGGTGGGGGTTTTGTAAAAGAAGCCATCTTTCTTTTAAATCTGTTTCAACGTTTGCTGAACAAGATAATTTCTCATCACACGAAAAAAGAAAGTTTTTGCTACTGATGTTAGTTTATTCGTTACATAAATCAAGTCATGGACACACGTCCGTTCGTCCAACCTGCCATCTTTGTTTTCCCAGTCAATAACCACAAACAACAAGCAAGGAGATCACTCTAAAAGTTTATCACAAAAGAATACAACTCTTCTATCTCAATACAAGGAAGATAACCATTTTCTTGTATTAATTAAACTTTTAAAAAATTAAAATATGATTATCGTCGGATAGTTGTGCGCGTGGATGTCTGTTACATAAGTGGATTGAATCAGTAAATTTACGCCTGCAAGAAACATCAACACGCACAAATACTCAAGAGCGATTCTATTTAGATACGGGAAAAACACAACCATACGCGTAAAGAAGGCCAGAGAGCATATCAGCCAAACCACAGAAATATAAACGTGAATGGATCCAAAAACCTGGAAATAGTAATCCTTCATAGAAAAGAGAAAGTAGTTTAAACATTTGTTTGTTAATTGCAAATATCAATCATTTTTATTGAACGGAAGATAAATGAGAACGATGCAATGGCACAGGTGGTCAGAGAACGACACAATGGCACAAAAGGTCAGGAAATTGAGAAAAAGATATGTTGCAGCTAACTATGTAAAAGATTGAAAAGCAGAGAACAGTTACTTTTTAGGGGGAGAAAGTGGGTCAGTTTTTTAATGTTTAGTTTGTATATTTTAATTTATTTTGGAATGCATCAAAATTAATAAATTGAAATTAACTTGAATACAGACTGTACTTTCTTACAAATCATTTAATATATAATATATATATATATATATATATATACTAGAAGAATAACGGACGGGTAAAATGACAGGTAAAAATGATTCCCATACAGAAACGAACCACTTTTATGTCCTCTTATGAAAATTAAACTCAAGATATAATGCTACTAAACCTCATGGCTAGAATCCTCATTCCAATGTTGATCAAAATCCATTACATAATTTTGATTCTAGAAAATGTCTCAAATTTATGGTTTAAGCTTAAGGGGTCTTAAGAAGAAATTGAAATTCAGGAAATCTTGCTTAATTAGTGTTTAATGACTATGGATGAAATTTAATGTAAATCTGAAATATTTGAATTTTCAAATGGGAGGTTGTGTCCATATTATGGCCCCTACAAATACGCCAAAGAAACTGAAATTTTGGGAATATTTATTAAATGATGTCTAATACCTATTGTACTTTTTAAATTTCACAAAAAAATCGTAGGTATCTTAATTTTCATGAAGTGCTTTCACCCCCTCTTTACACAAAACTAAATATAGCCTACATTACCCACCCTTACACCTAGCAGCTGTCTATTAGTGCTGCATAGTTAATACCATTATTAAATTAAAGTTTTTGAATTTTTTATGACCAGAAAATTTGCAAAGAGAAAAAGTATTTCAACCTGCCCCACAAAGATAGACCCAAAAGATAGTCAGCTTTCTTTGGTTATTTGCAGACTGAATATGATCTCACTTTTCTTCGTGTGGATTTTCTATGTTCTCTGCTCCCTAGAAAATTAGACAAGTTTCATTTAAAAATGTAATTATCTATGCAAACCGTGTGTCCACTGCAGGAAAAATATTGTTGGCGGAAATGAATATATTCCATTGTTTTTATATATATATATATATATATACGGGGGGCATTCAATAAGTAATGCCCCTGACCCACTTCCAGTTGTCTGATCTAAATTTTGCATGTGTAATGATTTATATCTGTATGGGTTATGTTGCAAAAAACAGCTCTGAACTAATTGTGGTTTCTGATTTACAGGTGTTTGAACTGAGTCATGTGTGAAATGGACTTAGTTGAGTGTCGTGCAGTGATCCGTTTTTTGCATTTGAAAGGACGAACACCAAAGGAGACTTTTGATGAAATGAAAGAAACATATGGTGATGATGCCCCATCATATGACCTTGTAAAACGCTGGCATCTTGAATTCAAACATGGCCGGAAGTCTGTGGAAACAGCTCCCAGACCGGGTTGTCCCTCTTCTGCCATTGATGAGGCATCTGTCCGTCAAGTTGAGGCTGCCATTTTGGAAGATCGACGCATTACTATTCGCCAAGTAGCTCAAGAGGTCAAGATTAGTACAGGGTCTGTGAAAACTATCATTCATGACCATTTGCATATGCATAAGGTGTCTGCCAGATGGATTCCAGAAGCAAGAACGCATCGAGTGCTCGAGGATGAATTTGGAGACGTGTCAAGAAGATGAGTCAAACTTTTTCAACAGACCGATTACACAGGATGAAACTTGGGTCCATCACTATGATCCAGAGACCACAAGCCCAGTCAATGCAGTGGAAGCACTTCGACTCACCACCTCCAAAGAAAGCAAGGGTGCAGCCCTCTGCTGGCAAGGTCATGCTCACAGTCTTCTGAGACTAAGACCGAGTAGTGATGACAGATTTCCTGGCAAAAGGTACCACAATTACAGGAGCCTATTACGCTTCACTTTTGATGAAATTAAGAGAAGCTATCAAAATCAAGAGGCGGGGCAAGATCAGCAAAGGTATCCTTCTCCTGCGGGACAACGCTCCGGTCCACAGCTCGCATGTCGCCACATCAGAAGCACGGGCGTGTGGCTATGAAATCCTCCCCCATTCCCCTTACTCTCCTGACCTTGCACCATCTGACTTTCATCTCTTCACAGCCATGAAGTTATTTTTGAAAGAAAAGCATTTCCCAGATGACGCAGCCTTGATTTCTGAAGTTACGACGTGGTTGGAAATGAAAAAAAGCATGGATATAAATTCTAATGTTAAAATACATACATACACATATATATATTATATATATATTATAAATATAAATAAATAAATATGAGAGAAGAGAAAGATCTAAAAATGTGGAAAAACAAACTGATATGAGTCAGCACAAAAATCAGTCAAAACAAAAATCATTGCCCAAAAATTTACACGTGGAGAAATTTGCAGAATTGGTTTGGAATAAATGATAAAAACTTCTTGAATCTGAATTTTGATGTCGAATGAAACCGTATTTAATCATTTGAAATCGATACACACAGAGTGGTATCAATTTCGATTTCCCACACGTTACACGAATAAATGTTTATATATACATTTATTTTTAGCGTGTAAATGACTCTCAACCTGAAAATTAAACGTTGAATAAACATCGAAGAAATTGGATCGTCACGGCTTACACAAATTTATATATAAATACGTAAAGAAAAAAGAAAAGAAAGAAATAGTATGTATCTGCATTCAGAAGAACGTTATAAAAAACGTTGGATATGTTTACACCGGTAAAAACGTTGGATATGTTTACACCGGTAAAAACGTTGGATATGTTTACACCGGTAAAAACGTTGGATATGTTTACACCGGTAAAAACGTTGGATATGTTTACACCGGTAAAAACGTTGAGACAAAATGACACAGAATGTTGTGTTGTTTCTTGATTTTTATTCAACTAAACTTGGTCATACAGAGTTTTGTCAGATAATGTCCAGGTTTTTAAACGTTGACCATTTTCAGTGGCAAAATGCAGTGTGCACCCATCTCTGCTCGTTTCAGACACTCCTTCCGGAGTGTCAAAAGGCAATGGTAAAGCATCGAGAAAGAGAGAGGGGGGGAGGGGGGATGACGAAAAATAAATAATGTGTGTGTGTGTGTGTGTGTGTGGAGGGGGGGCGGCAAAGGCAGCAGGAGGAGATTTTGATGAATTTAATTCTGAAATTGAATAAATTAACGAATATTGAGAAAGATTTTCAGAAACAGATTTTTTTTTTTTTTAAATTCTATTTTTGTATTTCGAAAATGAAGTAATAATTAAAAATATTTTCTGTTATTTTTGATGTTGCATTTTCATGGAGGGATGATAAAGCTTTTTAAAAATTATTTTTCTCATCTGATCGGGTCGATTTCTTTAATGTTTCAGATCACAAATATATTTAAAACAAATCAGCATTTTGACAAAAGATTTTTCTAAAAAATATTTTGAAGGGAAAAAATGAAAAAAATTGTTCATCCAAAATAAAAGACAAAATTTGCAATTTTCATTAAAAAAAAAAAAAAGACAAAATCGGAAAACCTTTCGGAGAGTTTCAGAATTTAATTGAAACGGAAAATTGAGAGCATTTTTTTTTAGTTTGCATTTTAATCAAATTCTGAGAAAAAACATTGTGACATTTGGGGTTTTTACCAGTATTTTTCTTTCAGTTAAATTCATGTATCTTATTTTATTATATATATTCAAATATATATATATATATATATATATATATTTATATATTTTCATTTTAAATTAACTATTTTATTATATATATATATATATATATATATATATATTCAAATATATTTTAAATTAAATATTTTATTATATATATTCAAATATATTTTAATTTTAAATTAAATATTTTATTATATATATTCAAATATATTTTATTAAATATTTTAATATATATATTCAAATATATTTTATTAAATATTTTAATATATATATTCAAATATATTTTATTAAATATTTTAATATATATATTCAAATATATTTTATTAAATATTTTATTATATATATTCAAATATATTTTATTAAATATTTTATTATATATATTCAAATATATTTTATTAAATATTTTATTATATATATTCAAATATATTTTATTAAATATTTCAATTTTAAATTAAATATTTTATATATATTCCAATATATTTTAAATTAAATATTTTATTATATATTTTAATTTTAAATTAAATATTTTATTAAATATATTCCAATATATTTTAGATCACAATTGTTGTTAGATTGTTCTATTTTCTTTATACAAGACAATAATATTTGTGATTGGATTCAGATAATAACTTCCATCTGATTTTTCACATGAAACAATTGTCATGATGAAATAAAAACAATTACAAATATATATTTTATGGAAACAATGTTTTTTTTTTTTAGTGATACAAAACTTTTAAATGCCATAACATACAGATACATCATAATATATTTTATAATAAAAATATTTTTTTTCATTATTTTTTCCAAAATTATTCTGACGTTTCTATGAAAAATATATATGAGAGTAAATATGAAATGAGAGTTTCAGACAGAATGTGAAATTGAAAAATAAGGACACGAACACATAATTGTAGCTGAACCAAGATATTTCGGTCGATGGTTGCGACCATATTTGGTTCCTTTTCCAAACGAATATGGTCGCAACCATCGACAGAAATATCTTGGGCCCAGCTACAATGACGTGTTTGTGTCCTTAGTTTTGATAGTTTATTACTCCGCTTTTCCACGTTTCCTTAACCAATTTCATTTTTTGGATATATATATATACATATATATATATATATATATATATATAATGTTTAACTCCCATAACGTATCCACACTTATTTGGCAGAGTTTCGATGTTAACATGTGCGTAAATGTTATCCATTTGATATGTTCAAATCAAACCAATCTGCTGCCACATCATTTGGTTTCATATCAAACTCATCGGGTCATGTCATGCAGATCAACGTTACGATTATTTTTATTGGATTAAAAAAATAAAAATATTAAAAAAAATAAAAATATTAAGCTCTTATTTTTGCAACAATTGCGATTTCACTTTCTTTTCCCATATATGAATATAGAAAAGATATATATATGAATATAGAAAAGATTAAAATAATGATGTCTGGTGACATTAATGCAATCATATTGATCCTAGATCTCATCAGGACATTTTATAGCAAGCTTTTATAATTCCAACAAAATATATTATTTTGGACATATATATATATATATACATACAGTGTACCAATGACATTTGTTGGCAATTTTCATCTGCTAATTTTATGCATTTTTAAAAATTAATTTTTACATTCATCTTCAGTCTTGTCTTCATGAAAACTGACTATACCCCCCCCCTCTCCACGATAATTTATTATGGCCAATTTTAGAACCTCTATATTTGCAGAAGACACAGTTGTCCTTGGAATCCATGCGAGAAGGTCAAACTTATGAGATCTCAAAGTTCATCAGCAGCAAGAAATGAATGGTAGAAGATCTAAGAATTGAAAGATTCAGGATTTGAGTACGAAGCGACATCAGAGAGAAATCGCACGATCGATCGACAATCTGCTGCTGTTAGAATGTCGGAATTTGTTGTTGAAGTTGCGAAGATCATCATCATCATAAACCCAATGGAGGCAGCAAGTTGGTGCCATTTCAAGGGAAAAAAAGGCACAGCTGAAAAGATCATTCAGCTGGTGGTGGACATCCGCTACGTTTCACCCGACGATGAGGAAACGAGAATTTCTCGAAACTGCGATGCAAGAAAAGTGACGAACGCACGCAAAGAACCTGACCAACACGTTGAAACATTGACATGATGCGGGTCTTCTGCGATGAGAAAAACTTCCGCCAAGACGAGGAGATCAACTCCCAGAAAAACGGATGGATCACTATCGCATCCAAAGATTTGCCCAGAATCAGGTTTGACAAAGTTTCCAGTAACAAATATAGTCGTCTGTGTTGTCAGTAATAAAGGTGATGTAACCCGACAACGTAGTTACAGGTAGGCTGTGTCGCAACAGCAACGAGTCGTCGCTGTTGCATACCAGCCGGAAAACTAGGTCAACTGCACTTCATTTGACATATACTCTCAGTTCGACAGCGTTTCTCATACAATCCCGGATCTTCCTGCTAGTATATATATATATATATATATATATATACACATACATACATATAATGGTTAGTCTGCAGTTTTGTGACATATCAGTGCTCTAAACATGTCATTATTCTAACTAGTTTGTTTACATGCTTATCCATTCATTCCATATACTAAACATTCAATGTTGTCTGAAATTTTAATTTCTTCTTTCAAGCTCATAATATATATACATATATATATATATATATGTATATATGCTAAAATTACGTTTCTGTCAAATAAATGGCAAAAAGTTTAACATTATTTTGTGTTATCATATGGCAGGAAGTATAACATTGGCAAAGTGTCAGAAAGTTCAGGCTTTATTTTGGTTTAAGAACACGAAT
This sequence comes from Sepiola atlantica, assembly GCA_963556195.1. Taxonomy (NCBI): domain Eukaryota; kingdom Metazoa; phylum Mollusca; class Cephalopoda; order Sepiida; family Sepiolidae; genus Sepiola; species Sepiola atlantica. The sequence goes on along the minus strand of OY744528.1, from coordinate 128,897,421 downwards.
GAACCATAATACTTGACACTTTCAAACTTTAATTCAAGTCAAAAATTATTTTTGATTCAACAATAAAAAAAAACTTTTAAAAATTACCTTCAAAATGTTACAATAGTAAACCTATGTAAGCCATTCTTTAATCTAGTAAATAATTAAAATGGCTGACTTGTGTTTATTATCATAACCCATCAGAATTTGAAAGTAATTTTGAAGCCTTTAAACTACCGAATAGAAAGTAATTTGAACTAAAAGCAAAAGTTTGATACAATGTTTCATTTGTATTCTTAAAACAAAGAAAATCCGTTATTTTCTCAAGTTATTGAATAAATTCGAGCCCGTCCAAAATTTGAGCTCAAAATGAGTGATTTCATACGCCCGGGTAAGACACATGAGTGGTCATGTCTGAAGTGCCGAGGGTCTAGGAAAAGTCTCCCGAAAACAATTTGCTATTTTGATCACTTTGCACATAGTCGCAAACGTATCTTACCAATGTGTATAAAATCACGTCTGTTTATTTGCAGGAGAACGTTTTTTTTCTATGAAGTTCGGAAAAGAACAAAATGACGCGTTGGCCTCTTCAAGTGGTTTTCCGTTTTGTCTCTTTTTTACCATTATTTTGTCGGTCAGATTTCACTCATGTATAAATCGTATTTTTTTTTCATGTGTGCATGTGCACATGTAGTGTTATTGCTGTCAAGTTTTTCATGATTTGCAAAATGAGGGATTTTATAGACCAGAAAAAAAAAAAGAAGACCCTTGAATTATATTCTAGAATGAGAAACAAAAAAAAAAAGCGACACGAAAATATTCAAAGTTTTATGACGATTTCTTATGATGCTTTTTTTTCTTTTTGTGTTCGTTCTTCTCAGTCGTTGGAGGTGAACGACTTTTTTTACTCTTATGTTTTTTGCTACTATTACTACTACTGCTGCTGCTGCTGTTACTCTTGCCACTGTGGCGTTTTTTACTCTTGCTGCTGCTCTTCTTACTGCGCTCATGATGATGCTTGTGGTGCTTTTTGCGTTGCTTGGGAGCAGATGGGGACTCTGTGGACGAATCGGAAGAGTTAGAACCCGAACCAGCCGCAGGTTCTTCAACAAGGGCATATTTTTTCTGAGCAAGGGCTTCAGCTTTCGCAGCCTGTTCCTTTGCTTTCCGGGCTGGATCAAAGGAGCTGCCATCGACGTAGTCCTTACTGAGGCCGAACGCTTCTCGAAGACGTGCATTTTTCTCTTGATTAGCCTCGGCAAGCTGGTGAGTCTCACGGGCTAGCGGACGACCAAATTCATCTTTTTCAACAACACGGTCGCACATACCTTCTTTTTCGAGAAGTACTTTCCGGAAGACGGCCACTTTCTTCTCGATTGCATCATCTGCGTAGCCTTGTTCTTCCATCAACTCCTGCATCTCCATACACTTCAATTCGATCTTTCTCTTGCGCTCGTGATCAAGTATCTCTTTGTTTGGCGTCTTGATCAAAGAGTTCTCCAGTTTGCGGATCTCTTCCTCCGACTTGTAGTCGACGCGATCCTTGTGTTTGCGAATGAATGACAAATTGCGGGTGACATAGCCATTCGTTCCGCTGCCACGTGGAGTCGCCAAACCAATACCGTTATACATAATGGATTTTTGCTTGGGAAATTTTTTAAATAAAAAAAAATAATGTTGAGCGTGTTTAAATCAAATTGTTTAATATTTTGGAAGAGTTTTCTTTCCTTGATTTCATGACATAAAAACACAGGTCAAAATTAGGTAAAACTCAAGTTTGTTTCTTTGTTCTTTTAAAACTGAGGTTGTTTTAAAATAAGAAATTTTTTTTTACTTTGGTTTGATGTTCTTTTCACAAAAATAGTTTCAGCAAACAGGAAACGCAGACATTTGTTGCATTCTATTATTCTTCCTCCACGTCGCTAGGATTTCCAGTACACATTTTTGGGGTTCTGTTAGAAAAGAAATAAAAAAGAAAAGAAAATTAACTAAATGACAAATTGAAAAATAAAAAAGGTGTACATATTTTTATGTCTATCTGATCTAACTTTGCTGCTTTTTGCAAATGAAGATTGCATGAAAAAGGTTGACACGATAAAAACATAAGCAATTTCGTTTGAGGTGAAACTTAAAAGAACAGCCCATTTGTTAGAATCGCGTTCTTAGCAACTTTTTTCCCCAAAAATATTTAGTTTCTTAACGATTTAGAATTACTAAAGTTCACTATTATCGAATAAAAATTTGTATTTAAAAAAACAAAAAACTTTACTTTTTTTTTTTGGGGGGGGGGATCATTTCCAATGTTACATTATAATATGAGTTCTTCTACGTTGCGATGACTTTCCACCATTGTCAATTAGACCCTTTTAATCTCGAATCAAAAGTTTAGGGGGTATAACTGATGAACATAAAAATTTGTCTTTATTGCAATTAAGGGCTCATGTTACAATGAATTAATGTTGGAAAAGAGACCCCCACCCCAAGAAAGTTCTTAATCTTTGATAATCATGAACTTTAGCACCTGCTTGTATATTTAAAAATTACAAAATCATTTTTTTTTTTAAATACAAGAAAAATCACTAACAAAACAATTTTTTCACAATTTATAATTGTGAAAAAATCATGTTTTTTTTTAAATGCCTTATATTTGAAGGAGACCTCATAAAAAAAAAAAAAAAAAAAAAAAAAAAAAAAAAGGTGGAAGTTTTTCCTTCATTCAATTATTTGCTTTGCTTTATTTTACTGATTTTACAAATTAAAACTTCAATCTTTTTTAATTATGCATTTTCTAATAGGAAGATGCCAGCTGTTTCTACTCTGGGTGTTGGTTGAACAAATGCGTCCACATTTTTTTAAAAAACTAGATATTATTCAAATAAAACTTAAAAAAAACAACCTTAAAACAACATTAGATGCTTTTTTATATTGAGATATATGCGAAATATGGCAGTTCAAAATAAAATAACAGAAAAACTTAGTGAAAAATATTAGTGTACAGCAAAAATTACGGAAAATAAGTAGAATTTTAATCAAAAATAAAATTAACTTATTATTCGGAGTCACCGAACTCTAAATCCTAAGACCGTGTGGCATATTCATATAAGAAGAAGGGAGATAATCTACGAAGCGCTGGATTGACGCGAATGTCGTTCGGAGTTCGTTGACTCCGAATAATAAATTAATTTTATTTTCTATTAAAATTCTACTCGCTTATTTTCCGTAATTTTTGGTGGACACTAATATTTTTGGTGTACACTAATATTTTTCACGGTAAAATAGTAGTTTCCCAACCAAAATGGCGGACAATAAATCGTCTACAGTTTTCTGATTTTTCCCGACCTCACAAATGAGTAAGTAAACCCAAATAAATTGTTTCCCAACTGTATTTCATTTAAAAAGGGAAATAGTTGGGAAACAATTTATTTGGGTTTACTTACTCATTTGTGAGGTCGGGAAACTGCAGACGATTTATTGTCCGTCATTTCGGTTGGTAAACGACAATTTTACCTTTTTCTCTGATAAGTAAATATATTCAGAAGTTTTCCAGTTATTTTATTTTGAACTGCCATATTTCACTTGTATCTCAATTTAAATAAGCACTCAAAATTATTTCAAACGAATAAAGATAAAAATGTAAACAAGCATATTTTCGCCGGAGCAAAAAAAAAAAAAAAAAAAATTGACATTTTGAAAATATTGACATTTTGAAAATGTTAATAAAATCGGTATAAAATGACACGTAGAAACTGAAGAGGAAAACATCGGCTCATCGTCGATTTTTGTAGTTGTTGATCTCATTTACAAAATTCAGCTGATTAGTCATAAATTAGTTTTATTATTATTATTTTTGGTGGGGGGAGGGGGTGGGGTGGGGTGGGGGGGCATTTGGCAGAAGAAAAAAAAACATGAAATCCAGAACACTTTAAATACCGATAAAAATAAACAGGAGCACACCGTAACCGTAATACTTGACTTTTGTCGTTAAACTTTAATTCAAATCAATCAATTTGCATTCGCCAGTTCATGGCCTTCAAGATCACTTAAATTTCGAATGACGACGATTTTGCCAAATATTTAAAATAAAATTGACATTAAAATTTTTTTTTTTTACGTAGAAGGCGAGTTTAGTCTTAAAATGCTGTCATTCTCGACCAGACCGACCCGAACTTAGAGTTTGTGTTGGAGTTAATAAGTGGCACGTTTTCGTTGTTTATAAATAAACAAATAAATTGTTACATTGTCCCATACCTTCCATTTGCCAGTTTAAAGGTTTCAAAATCACTTCCATGATTTAAACTAATGTTTGGCCGATTGTTCCGCTGTCGAATCGAATAATCCATATTTGGATTATTCGATTCGACGAAGAATTCAGGAAATCCTGGAAAACCCAACTAAAGTCAAACAAACAAAAACAAAAATTATCTCCAGTAGACCCCCTCCCCCTCCCCCACCCAGTAAAAATAATAACAAAAATGATTTAAACTATTTTTTCTTTTTGGTATTTTTTATATTTGTGTCCATTTGAAAAAATATTTTGAATTAAAAAAAAAAATCGTTAACAACATTTTTAGAAAGTTCATTTGTCCGTAGTTTCGCTTTTATTTTTTCATCATCATCATCATCATCATCACTTCAGGACATTTTAATGAAAAATTGGTTCATTAAAATAATAGTGGCGTCATCGAAAACTACATTTTCTTTAGTTTACGGGCACACATGAACCATGATACTTGACTAATTTGTTTAGATTAATTTGTTTAGAATCACTGTTTTAATTTTTTTGATTCGCTAATTTAAATCACTTTAGAATTTCCCACGACCACAAAACAAAAACTCACCCTGGCAACCATTTTTTTTTATAATAATGAAAAAAACAAAAACATGACTTGTGCAATGTTTACGTCGTCCGAAGCATTTAAACAGTTAATTCGAAAGTAATATCTGACTAGAATTAAAGTTTAAATGCAACAAAGTCAAGTATTCAGGTTTATATGTGTTCTAAACAAGATTTCGCGACTACGTCGTCATCATTATTGTATCGTAAATAGCAACGAACAAAACATTTAGATTTTCCTTATGTAAATAGTCAAAATGATAACAATTTACGAATTGTTTGTCACTTGTGCAGTTTAGTAAACGGGCAGATAATCCACAGGAAGTAACGCCCAATAGATTAAAACATTTTAATAAATTTATTTATTTACATTTCGGAAAGAAAAACATTGTAATAAAATAGTTTCTGAAATTGACAGCGATTATTTTTTATAATTTAAAATATAATAAAACGAATATTTTATAAAACTATATTTTAAAATGTTAGTTTAGTGAAAATAAAGTAGCATTTTGAAATAAACGTTATTTTTTTTAATAAATAAATTTATTAAACTGGTTTAATCGTTACTTCCTGTGGAGTATCTGCCCCTGTTTACTAAACTGCACAAGTGCCAATTCTTTTCCCAAAAGGAATTTGAGAATCTTAATAAAAACAAACGTGTTTTCACTAAAATTTGTTAATATTACTTTTCGATTCCATAACAAATTTGCAGAACATGAAAATAAAAATTAATAACAAATTACAATCATATTTTAATGTCGTTATGGAGAATTGTTAAGTCGAAAAAGATAAAAATATGGTTCGCTAATCTTTAATTCTTCCATTTATTTTTTCACATCTTCACTTTCCGACTGTCATAAAACGAAGTCGGTATAATCGAATTTCCTGTTTTTCCTTCATCGAAGAGAAAAGTGATTTTAAATATAAAAAAAGAATGCAACCATTATTTTACGAAAAAAGACTTCGGGTTTATTTTGAAAACTTAAAGAATAACTTTTAATAAAAACAAAAAAACAAACCCAAAAACTTTCAGAAGCATCAGATTAATTTGAAAAACATCCCATCAATATCTCCTCCATCAGAGAGAAAGCTAATCCTTCAAATATTTACAGGGGTTAATAATTAGAAAACTATAATTATTTACAAAAGAAGACAAAAAAAAAAAAAATTCAAAAAAAAATCAACATTTTCTCACCTTTTTTTTGCAAAACAAAAAAACAACTTTTTTTTCGCTTTTTGCGTTCTTTTTCTTCCAAGGCAAAACAGGATTCGTTTTGTTGTTTCGAGAAACTGTGGTTAAAACACCGACGATAAACGATGCAAATAAGTTTCGATGTTGACAGACTATTGGACGGAGTTTGCAATAGCACGTGTTGTGTTAGGATAAATGGCTAAAGAAACAAACCGCACAGGGAAGAAGAAATGAAGAAAGTGAGAGAGAAAGCAAGATGGCGGACAAATGCGTAACATGAATAATGTCGGATGGCCGCTTACGCATCGGACAAATATGTAAGGGGAGATAACTGCGATAATAAGACATTAGAGTAACTTCCCTTGAATTTTCAAAACTTCAATTTGTAATAATTACATTAATGTAAGGTAATATTTTAAGTAACCAGCTATTTTTTGCAAGGAAGGACTTTTCGGCGAAATGTATGTAACATTTAATTAAAAAATACGCGACTAAGCTAGTTTATTTCACGTAAATTCTAAAAAGCTTGGTGTTAACTTATTTTTAAAACATAATTAAAAATATACAAAGTTATTATTTTTTTTTAGAGTAAAGATACGTTGGTCATTTATATTAATACGTGTAATATGTTAACTTCAAGAAAAAGATTTGGAAAAAATAAAAAACTGAAAATGATTTCATAATGAATTTCGTCATCACTTCTTTTACTAAAGTTCGACAAAGAAATAAAACTAAGATTCATGACAAGAGTTTTGCAACAATTACATAATTACGGTCTATTTTATTTTGCACATGCATGTTCTCACTCGCGGAGTGATGACTATGTGGGTCGGTAAAAACACCATGGCATGTTCTCACTCGTGTAGTGATGAGTATGTTGTTCTGTAAAAACACCCTGGCATGTTCTCACTCGCGTAGTGATGAGTATGTGGGTCGGTAAAAACACCATGGCATGTTCTCACTCGTGTAGTGATGAGTATGTGGGTCGGTAAAAACACCATGGCATGTTCTCACTCGTGTAGTGATGAGTATGTAGGTCGGTAAAAACACCATGGCATGTTCTCACTCGTGTAGTGATGAGTATGTGGTTCTGTAAAAACACCCTAGTATGTTCTCACTCGCGTAGTGATGAGTATGTGATTCTGTAAAAACACCTTGGCATGTTCTCACTCGTGTAGTGATGACTATGTGGGTCGGTAAAAACACCCTGGCATGTTCTCACTCGCGTAGTGATGAGTATGTGGTTCTGTAAAAACACCTTGGTATGTTCTCACTCGTGTAGTGATGAGTATGTTGTTCTGTAAAAACACCATGGCATGTTCTCACTCGCGTAGTGATGACTATGTGGGTCGGTAAAAACACCATGGCATGTTCTCACTCGTGTAGTGATGAGTATGTGGGTCGGTAAAAACACCATGGCATGTTCTCACTCGTGTAGTGATGAGTATGTTGTTCTGTAAAAACACCATGGCATGTTCTCACTCGCGTAGTGATGACTATGTGGGTCGGTAAAAACACCATGGCATGTTCTCACTCGTGTAGTGATGAGTATGTGGGTCGGTAAAAACACCATGGCATGTTCTCACTCGTGTAGTGATGAGTATGTGGTTCTGTAAAAACACCCTAGTATGTTCTCACTCGCGTAGTGATCAGTATGTGATTCTGTAAAAACACCTTGGCATGTTCTCACTCGTGTAGTGATGACTATGTGGGTCGGTAAAAACACCCTGGCATGTTCTCACTCGCGTAGTGATGAGTATGTGGTTCTGTAAAAACACCTTGGTATGTTCTCACTCGCGTAGTGATGAGTATGTTGTTCTGTAAAAACACCCTGGCATGTTCTCACCCGCGTAGTGATGAGTATGTTGTTCTGTAAAAACACCTTGACATGTTCTCACTCGTGTAGTGATGAGTATGTTGTTCTGTAAAAACACCATGGCATGTTCTCACTCGTGTAGTGATGAGTATGTTGTTCTGTAAAAACACCATGGCATGTTCTCACTCGTGTAGTGATGAGTATGTTGTTCTGTAAAAACACCCTGGCATGTTCTCACTCGTGTAGTGATGAGTATGTTGTTCTGTAAAAACACCATGGCATGTTCTCACTCGTGTAGTGATGAGTATGGTGTTCTGTAAAAACACCCTGGCATGTTCTCACTCACGGAGTGATGAGTATGTTGTTCTGTAAAAACACCATGGCATGTTCTCACTCGCGGAGTGATGAGTATGTGATTCTGTAAAAACACCTTGGCATGTTCTCACTCGCGTAGTGATGAGTATGTGATTCTGTAAAAACACCATGGCATGTTCTCACTCGCGTAGTGATGAGTATGTGGTTCTGTAAAAACACCTTGGCATGTTCTCACTTGCGTAGTGATGAGTATGTGGTTCTGTAAAAACACCTTGGCATGTTCTCACTCGCGTAGTGATGAGTATGTGATTCTGTAAAAACACCATGGCATGTTCTCACTCGCGTAGTGATGAGTATGTGGTTCTGTAAAAACACCCTGGCATGTTCTCACTCGCGGAGTGATGAGTATGTGGTTCTGTAAAAACACCTTGGCATGTTCTCACTCGCGTAGTGATGAGTATGTGATTCTGTAAAAACACCTTGGCATGTTCTCACTCGCGTAGTGATGAGTATGTGATTCTGTAAAAACACCATGGCATGTTCTCACTCGCGTAGTGATGAGTATGTGGTTCTGTAAAAACACCTTGGCATGTTCTCACTTGCGTAGTGATGAGTATGTGGTTCTGTAAAAACACCTTGGCATGTTCTCACTCGTGTAGTGATGAGTATGTGGTTCGGTAAAAACACCTTGGCATGTTCTCACTCGCGTAGTGATGAGTATGTGGTTCTGTAAAAACACCTTGGCATGTTCTCACTCGTGTAGTGATGAGTATGTTGTTCTGTAAAAACACCTTGGCATGTTCTCACTCGCGTAGTGATGACTATGTGGGTCGGTAAAAAAACCATGGCATGTTCTCACTCGTGTAGTGATGAGTATGTGGTTCTGTAAAAACACCCTAGTATGTTCTCACTCGCGTAGTGATGAGTATGTGGTTCTGTAAAAACACCTTGGCATGTTCTCACTCGCGTAGTGATGACTATGTGGGTCGGTAAAAACACCATGGCATGTTCTCACTCGCGTAGTGATGAGTATGTGGTTCTGTAAAAACACCTTGGTATGTTCTCACTCGCGTAGTGATGAGTATGTGATTCTGTAAAAACACCTTGGCATGTTCTCACTCGCGTAGTAATGACTATGTGGGTCGGTAAAAACACCATGGCATGTTCTCACTCGCGTAGTGATGAGTATGTGGTTCTGTAAAAACACCTTGGCATGTTCTCACTCGCGTAGTGATGACTATGTGGGTCGGTAAAAACACCATGGCATGTTCTCACTCGTGTAGTGATGAGTATGTGGTTCTGTAAAAACACCCTAGTATGTTCTCACTCGCGTAGTGATGAGTATGTGGTTCTGTAAAAACACCTTGGCATGTTCTCACTCGCGTAGTGATGACTATGTGGGTCGGTAAAAACACCATGGCATGTTCTCACTCGCGTAGTGATGAGTATGTGGTTCTGTAAAAACACCTTGGTATGTTCTCACTCGTGTAGTGATGAGTATGTGATTCTGTAAAAACACCTTGGCATGTTCTCACTCGCGTAGTGATGACTATGTGGGTCGGTAAAAACACCATGGCATGTTCTCACTCGCGTAGTGATGAGTATGTGGTTCTGTAAAACCACCTTGGTATGTTCTCACTCGCGTAGTGATGAGTATGTGATTCTGTAAAAACACCTTGGCATGTTCTCACTCGTGTAGTGATGAGTATGTTGTTCTGTAAAAACACCTTGGCATGTTCTCACTCGTGTAGTGATGAGTATGTTGTTCTGTAACAACACCATGGCATGTTCTCACTCGTGTAGTGATGAGTATGTTGTTCTGTAAAAACACCATGGCATGTTCTCACTCGTGTAGTGATGAGTATGTTGTTCTGTAAAAACACCCTGGCATGTTCTCACTCGTGTAGTGATGAGTATGTTGTTCTGTAAAAACACTATGGCATGTTCTCACTCGTTTAGTGATGAGTATGTTGTTCTGTAAAAACATCCTGGCATGTTCTCACTCATGGAGTGATGAGTATGTTGTTCTGTAAAAACACCATGGCATGTTCTCACTCGCGTAGTGATGAGTATGTGATTCTGTAAAAACACCTTGGCATGTTCTCACTCGCGTAGTGATGAGTATGTGATTCTGTAAAAACACCATGGCATGTTCTCACTCGCGTAGTGATGAGTATGTGGTTCTGTAAAAACACCCTGGCATGTTCTCACTCGCGGAGTGATGAGTATGTGGTTCTGTAAAAACACCTTGGCATGTTCTCACTCGCGTAGTGATGAGTATGTGATTCTGTAAAAACACCTTGGCATGTTCTCACTCGCGTAGTGATGAGTATGTGATTCTGTAAAAACACCATGTCATGTTCTCACTCGCGTAGTGATGAGTATGTGGTTCTGTAAAAACACCTTGGCATGTTCTCACTCGCGGAGTGATGAGTATGTGGTTCTGTAAAAACACCTTGGCATGTTCTCACTCGCGTAGTGATGAGTATGTGATTCTGTAAAAACACCTTGGCATGTTCTCACTCGCGTAGTGATGAGTATGTGATTCTGTAAAAACACCATGGAATGTTCTCACTCGCGTAGTGATGAGTATGTGGTTCTGTAAAAACACCTTGGCATGTTCTCACTCGCGTAGTGATGAGTATGTGGTTCTGTAAAAACACCTTGGCATGTTCTCACTCGTGTAGTGATGAGTATGTGGTTCGGTAAAAACACCTTGGCATGTTCTCACTCGCGTAGTGATGAGTATGTGGTTCTGTAAAAACACCTTGGCATGTTCTCACTCGCGTAGTGATGAGTATGTGGTTCTGTAAAAACACCTTGGCATGTTCTCACTTGTGTAGTGATGAGTATGTGGTTCTGTAAAAACACCTTGGCATGTTCTCACTCGCGGAGTGATGAGTATGTGGTTCGGTAAAAACACCCTGCATGTTCTCACCTGCGGAGTGATGAGTATGTGGTTCGGTAAAAACACCCTGCATGTTCTCACTCGCGTAGTGATGAGTATGTTGTTCGGTAAAAACACCCTGGCATGTTCCTACTCGCGGAGTGATAGGTATGTGGTTCTGTAAAAACACCTTGGCATGTTCTCACTCGCGGAGTGATAGGTATGTGGTTCTGTAAAAACACCCTGGCATGTTCTCACTCGCGGAGTGATGAGTATGTGGTTCAGTAAAAACACCCTGGAATGTTCTCACTCGCGGAGTGATGAGTATGTGGTTCTGTAAAAACACCCTGGCATGTTCTCACTCGCGGAGTGATGAGTATGTGGTTCGGTAAAAACACCCTGGCATGTTCTCACTCGCGGAGTGATGAGTATGTGGTTCGGTAAAAACACTCTGGCATGTTCTCTCTTGCGTGGTGAGTAGTATGTAGTTCTGTAAAAACACCTTGGCATGTTCTCACTCGCGGAGTGATGAGTATGTGGTTCTGTAAAAACATCCTGGCATGTTCTCACTCGCGGAGTGATAGGTATGTGGTTCGGTAAAAACACCCTGGCGTGTTCTCACTTGCGTGGTGAGTAGTATGTGGTTCTGTAAAAACATCTTGGCATGTTCTCACTCGCGGAGTGATGAGTATGTGGTTCGGTAAAAACACCCTGGCATGTTCTCACTCGCGGCGTGATAGGTATGTGGTTCGGTAAAAACACCCTGGCATGTTCTCACTCGCGGAGTGATGAGTATGTGGTTCGGTAAAAACACCCTGGCATGTTCTCACTCGCGGAGTGATGAGTATGTGGTTCGGTAAAAACACCCTGGCATGTTCTCACTCGCGGAGTGATGAGTATGTGGTTCGGTAAAAACACCCTGGCATGTTCTCACTCGCGTGGTGAGTAGTATGTGGTTCTGTAAAAACACCTTGGCATGTTCTCACTCGCGGAGTGATGAGTATGTGGTTCGGTAAAAACACCCTGGCATGTTCTCACTCGCGGAGTGATGAGTATGTGGTTCGGTAAAAACACCCTGGCATGTTCTCACTCGCGGAGTGATGAGTATGTGGTTCGGTAAAAACACCCTGGCATGTTCTCACTCGCGTGGTGAGTAGTATGTGGTTCTGTAAAAACACCTTGGCATGTTCTCACTCGCGGAGTGATGAGTATGTGGTTCGGTAAAAACACCCTGGCATGTTCTCACTCGCGGAGTGATGAGTATGTGGTTCGGTAAAAACACCCTGGCATGTTCTCACTCGCGGAGTGATGAGTATGTGGTTCGGTAAAAACACCCTGGCATGTTCTCTCTTGCGGAGTAAATCTGTTTGAATGCCTGCAGCCATTGTGTTTCCCAGCACCATAGATCATATTTCACTTGAATTGAACCATTTCTTATCTTTCGCAGCACCTACACTCGGCATTCCCCTTCAATAACGACCCTACATCTTTTATCTCATAAAAATAACATTTATTAAATTCTTCAAAAATAAATGCCAACAAACTTTCAAACTTTTCAAATCCTCATCAATATTGTCCTTTAACTACAATATAATAAAAATATACAATAACTACAATATACTAAAAGAAACCGCACCCTCATCAATGTTTAGTTGATCAAAGCTTCAACTACACCAACAGTTCTCACAGCGCTCCGTCGGAAACATTCGACATAACTATCCAGCTTTAGAGTAGTTCAGATAAAAAACAAGAATTTCAATATTGCTATTTCGAAAGAAAGCAATGTTTACTGCCCTTGGTTTTCTCGAGAAGCAGAACATTTGAAAAGAACCCTAACAGATCTTTCCAACTTCTTCGAGGTGAGATACACCAACACATTTGGAACTTGGTATTTACCACCAACTTTATGGTTAACAAAAATGATGGTGGAATCTGCCCTATGACTGTTGATAACATTTTCCATCATTTTGCCACAAAAATGTAAATTTGTCATAAAAAATGTAAATTTGCCACAAAAATGAAAATTTGTCATAAAAATGTAAATTTGCCACAAAAATGTAAATTTGTCATAAAAAATGTAAATTTGCCATAAAAATGTAAATTTGTCATAAAAATGTAAATTTGTCACAAAAATGTAAATTTGCCACAAAAATGTAAATTTGCCACAAAAATGTAAATTTGTCACAAGAATGTAAATTTGCCATAAAAAATGTAAATTTGCCACAAAAATGTAAATTTGTCATAAAAAATGTAAATTTGCCACAAAAATGTAAATTTGTCATAAAAAATGTAAATTTGCCACAAAAATGTAAATTTGTCATAAAAAATGTAAATTTGCCACAAAAATGTAAATTTGTCATAAAAATGTAAATTTGCCACAAAAATGTAAATTTGTCATAAAAATGTAAATTTGTCACAAAAATGTAAATTTGCCACAAAAATGTAAATTTGCCACGAAAATGTAAATTTGCCACAAAAATGTAAATTTGTCACAAAAATGTAAATTTGTCATAAATGATGATGAGTGTACTCGAGTCAGAAATGCAATTCTTCTTGGAATCAAATTCTATGAGTATCACAGATGCAGATGACGAGTTTGGCATCCACTTTGCTGTCTTCATTGTGCAGGTCGCTTTTAAAAACATGCAGCAATAAATGACATTATCAGAAGAGGTCTGGATACCTCAGTCGGGTTCCCTTTCCAAATCAGATTGGTACGATTCCTTACCTGTGCTGATAATAAGTGACAAATAACCCGATGTTGTTATAAAACGTGGGGTCTTTTTCTGATTGGTGAGACAATCTATTTCTAACCAAGTTTTTTTCTTGTTCATCTCTGAAGTGGATGCGTGAAACCGGCCCAAATTAATGTCCCTTTCTGTCATATTAACGGTGACTGTCGAATTGAGAACTTTTTCACTTTTACTGAAATAAAACGCTATTTTAAATCAATTTTTAAAATAGATATAAAAAATCTGGAATAAATAAATGTAAAAAACAATTTCAAACAAAATATCAGTGAAACCTTGTGGCTGACGCCACAACCGGCCAGGGGATATTTGTTGCAACTCCTTTCTTTCTTTGTTTATTCAGCCCTTCTTCGTCTCTGAGGTATGGAAGAGGGGGTGATCTCGTGAAAGCACGTTGGTCGAAGATTGCGGCCAATCAGGAACATACAGGTCTGCTTGACCACGCATGATTTGACTCCCTATAAAAACAAGTCACACACTCTTTTCTCTCTCTTTTTCTTCTGTTTTCTGGGCGAACGCACACAGAGGAGATCGGCGACCCCCCCCCCCCCCACCGGCTCGACCGAGGAGGTGGGGGAGGCAAAAGGTAACCTCTTTTAATTCCTACCAGGAATAGCAAACTTTTCTTCAAACACACACCATTTAAATTGCCAGAAAATATCACTTTACATCAAACACGCTCGCATATACACACTCGTACAAACATGAAGTTACAAACAGAACTCCTTAAAATATGAACTCTACAAAATGTCTTAGTCAAATAAATTGTTTGTTTAATATAAATCTTTTCTCTTAATTATTAATTTTACAAAATATCATTCTTGTGTATTAGCTTTCTTATTCCTTCGCTTTCTTTCTAATATAATTTTAGATATTATGATTATATTTTCATTCTTTCCTTTTGTTTGTTTTAATCCTTTAATTAATATCCACACGTGGTCCGGCAACTTCGACCCACCCACACATGGTCGGGCCACGTTCAAACAGTGGGAATGACATGCTGCTATGAAGGCATCTCTCCTACAACCATTGGTCGGAGGCACGCACATGAATTAAACCCTTTGCCTAAGAACTTTAACCCCCAGCAATAACCTTTTTGACAACCAGCTGAACCCGTTTAATGTCAGGGTAAGGGTTTAAGTGACACGGTGTTTTAGGGTTAGGGTTTAAGTGACACAGTGTTTTAGGGTTAGGGTTTAAGTGACTGAGTGTTTTAGGGTTAGGGTTTAAGTGACACAGTGTTTTAGGGTTAGGGTTTAAGTGACACAGTGTTTTAAGGTTAGGCTTTAAGTGACACAGTGTTTTAAGGTTAGGCTTTAAGTGACACAGTGTTTTAGGGTTAGTGTTTAAGTGACACAGTGTTTTAGGGTTAGTGTTTAAGTGACACAGTGTTTTAAGGTTAGGCTTTAAGTGACACAGTGTTTTAGGGTAAGGGTTTAAGTGACACAGTGTTTTAGGGTTAGTGTTTAAGTGACACAGTGTTTTAGGGTTAGTGTTTAAGTGACACAGTGTTTTAAGGTTAGGCTTTAAGTGACACAGTGTTTTATGGTTAGGGTTTAAGTGACACAGTGTTTTAAGGTTAGGCTTTAAGTGACACAGTGTTTTAGGGTTAGGGTTTAAGTGACACAGTGTTTTAAGGTTAGGCTTTAAGTGACACAGTGTTTTAGGGTTAGGGTTTAAGTGACACAGTATTTTAGGGTTAGGCTTTAAGTGACACGGTGTTTTAAGGTTAGGGTTTAAGTGACACAGTGTTTTAGGGTTAGGGTTTAAGTGACACAGTGTTTTAAGGTTAGGCTTTAAGTGACACAGTGTTTTAGGGTTAGGGTTTAAGTGACACAGTGTTTTAGGGTTAGGGTTTAAGTGACACAGTGTTTTAGGGTTAGGGTTTAAGTGACACAGTATTTTAGGTTTAGGGTTTAAGTGACACGGTGTTTTAAGGTTAGGGTTTAAGTGACACAGTGTTTTAGGGTTAGGGTTTAAGTGACACAGTGTTTTAAGGTTAGGCTTTAAGTGACACAGTGTTTTAGGGTTAGGGTTTAAGTGACACAGTGTTTTAGGGTTAGGGTTTAAGTGACACAGTGTTTTAGGGTTAGGGTTTAAGTGACACAGTATTTTAGGTTTAGGGTTTAAGTGACACAGTGTTTTAAGGTTAGGCTTTAAGTGACACAGTGTTTTAGGGTTAGGGTTTAAGTGACACAGTGTTTTAAGGTTAGGGTTTAAGTGACACAGTGTTTTAGGGTTAGGGTTTAAGTGACACAGTGTTTTAAGGTTAGGGTTTAAGTGACACAGTGTTTTAGGGTTAGGGTTTAAGTGACACAGTGTTTTAAGGTTAGGCTTTAAGTGACACAGTATTTTAGGGTTAGGGTTTAAGTGACACAGTGTTTTAGGGTTAGGGTTTAAGTGATACAGTGTTTTAGGGTTAGGCTTTAAGTGACACAGTGTTTTAAGGTTAGGCTTTAAGTGACACAGTGTTTTAGGGTTAGGGTTTAAGTGACACAGTGTTTTAGGGTTAGGGTTTAAGTGACACAGTGTTTTAGGGTTAGGGTTTAAGTGACACAGTATTTTAGGGTTAGGGTTTAAGTGACACAGTGTTTTAAGGTTAGGCTTTAAGTGACACAGTGTTTTAGGGTTAGGCTTTAAGTGACGCAGTGTTTTAGGGTTAGGGTTTAAGTGACACAGTGTTTTAGGGTTAGGGTTTAAGTGACACAGTGTTTTAGGGTTAGGGTTTAAGTGACACAGTGTTTTAAGGTTAGGCTTTAAGTGACACAGTGTTTTAGGGTTAGGGTTTAAGTGACACAGTGTTTTAGGGTTAGGGTTTAAGTGACACAGTGTTTTAGGGTTATGGTTTAAGTGACACAGTGTTTTAAGGTTAGGCTTTAAGTGACACAGTGTTTTAGGGTTAGGCTTTAAGTGACACAGTGTTTTAGGGTTAGGGTTTAAGTGAAACAGTGTTTTAGGGTAAGGGTTTAAGTGACACAGTGTTTTAGGGTTAGTGTTTAAGTGACACAGTGTTTTAGGGTTAGTGTTTAAGTGACACAGTGTTTTAGGGTTAGGCTTTAAGTGACACAGTGTTTTAGGGTTAGGGTTTAAGTGACACAGTGTTTTAGGGTTAGGCTTTTAGTTACACGGTGTTTTAAGGTTAGGGTTTAAGTGACACAGTGTTTTAGGGTTAGGGTTTAAGTGACACAGTGTTTTAAGGTTAGGCTTTAAGTGACACAGTGTTTTAGGGTTAGGGTTTAAGTGACACAGTGTTTTAGGGTTAGGGTTTAAGTGACACAGTGTTTTAGGGTTAGGGTTTAAGTGACACAGTGTTTTAGGGTTAGGCTTTAAGTGACACAGTGTTTTAAGGTTAGGCTTTAAGTGACACAGTGTTTTAGGGTTAGGCTTTAAGTGACACAGTGTTTTAGGGTTAGGGTTTAAGTGACACAGTGTTTTAGGGTTAGGGTTTAAGTAGCACAGTGTTTTAGGGTTAGGGTTTAAGTGACACAGTGTTTTAAGGTTAGGCTTTAAGTGACACAGTGTTTTAGGGTTAGTGTTTAAGTGACACAGTGTTTTCGGTTTAGGGTTTAAGTGACACAGTGTTTAAGGGTTAGGGTTTAAGTGACACAGTGTTTAAAGGTTAGACTTTAAGTGACACAGTGTTTTAGGGTTCGGCTTTAAGTGACACAGTGTTTTAGGGTTAGGGTTTAAGTGACACAGTGTTTTAGGGTTAGGGTTTAAGTGACACAGTGTTTTAAGGTTAGGGTTTAAGTGACACAGTGTTTTAGGGTTAGGGTTTAAGTGACACAGTGTTTTAAGGTTAGGGTTTAAGTGACACAGTGTTTTAGGGTTAGGGTTTAAGTGACACAGTGTTTTAAGGTTAGGCTTTAAGTGACACAGTATTTTAGGGTTAGGGTTTAAGTGACACAGTGTTTTAGGGTTAGGGTTTAAGTGATACAGTGTTTTAGGGTTAGGGTTTAAGTGACACAGTGTTTTAAGGGTAGGCTTTAAGTGACACAGTGTTTTAGGGTTAGGGTTTAAGTGACACAGTGTTTTAGGGTTAGGGTTTAAGTGACACAGTGTTTTAGGGTTAGGGTTTAAGTGACACAGTATTTTAGGGTTAGGGTTTAAGTGACACAGTGTTTTAAGGTTAGGCTTTAAGTGACACAGTGTTTTAGGGTTAGGCTTTAAGTGACGCAGTGTTTTAGGGTTAGGGTTTAAGTGACACAGTGTTTTAGGGTTAGGGTTTAAGTGACACAGTGTTTTAGGGTTAGGGTTTAAGTGACACAGTGTTTTAAGGTTAGGCTTTAAGTGACACAGTGTTTTAGGGTTAGGGTTTAAGTGACACAGTGTTTTAGGGTTAGGGTTTAAGTGACACAGTGTTTTAGGGTTAGGGTTTAAGTGACACAGTGTTTTAAGGTTAGGCTTTAAGTGACACAGTGTTTTAGGGTTAGGCTTTAAGTGACACAGTGTTTTAGGGTTAGGGTTTAAGTGAAACAGTGTTTTAGGGTAAGGGTTTAAGTGACACAGTGTTTTAGGGTTAGTGTTTAAGTGACACAGTGTTTTAGGGTTAGTGTTTAAGTGACACAGTGTTTTAGGGTTAGGCTTTAAGTGACACAGTGTTTTAGGGTTAGGGTTTAAGTGACACAGTGTTTTAGGGTTAGGCTTTTAGTGACACGGTGTTTTAAGGTTAGGGTTTAAGTGACACAGTGTTTTAGGGTTAGGGTTTAAGTGACACAGTGTTTTAAGGTTAGGCTTTAAGTGACACAGTGTTTTAGGGTTAGGGTTTAAGTGACACAGTGTTTTAGGGTTAGGGATTAAGTGACACAGTGTTTTAGGGTTAGGGTTTAAGTGACACAGTGTTTTAGGGTTAGGGTTTAAGTGACACAGTGTTTTAAGGTTAGGCTTTAAGTGACACAGTGTTTTAGGGTTAGGCTTTAAGTGACACAGTGTTTTAGGGTTAGGGTTTAAGTGACACAGTGTTTTAGGGTTAGGGTTTAAGTAGCACAGTGTTTTAGGGTTAGGGTTTAAGTGACACAGTGTTTTAAGGTTAGGCTTTAAGTGACACAGTGTTTTAGGGTTAGTGTTTAAGTGACACAGTGTTTTAGGTTTAGGGTTTAAGTGACACAGTGTTTTAGGGTTAGGGTTTAAGTGACACAGTGTTTAAAGGTTAGACTTTAAGTGACACAGTGTTTTAGGGTTCGGCTTTAAGTGACACAGTGTTTTAGGGTTAGGGTTTAAGTGACACAGTGTTTTAGGGTTAGGGTTTAAGTGACACAGTGTTTTAGGGTTAGGGTTTAAGTGACACAGTGTTTTAGGGTTAGGCTTTAAGTGACACAGTGTTTTAGGGTTAAGCTTTAAGTGACACAGTGTTTTAGGGTTAGGGTTTAAGTGACACAGTGTTTTAGGGTTAGGGTTTAAGTGACACAGTGTTTTAGGGTTAGGGTTTAAGTGACACAGTGTTTTAAGGTTAGGCTTTAAGTGACACAGTGTTTTAGGGTTAGGCTTTAAGTGACACAGTGTTTTAGGGTTAGGGTTTAAGTGAAACAGTGTTTTAGGGTAAGGGTTTAAGTGACACAGTGTTTTAGGGTTAGTGTTTAAGTGACACAGTGTTTTAGGGTTAGTGTTTAAGTGACACAGTGTGTTAATGTTAGGCTTTAAGTGACACAGTGTTTTAGGGTTAGGGTTTAAGTGACACAGTGTTTTAAGGTTAGGCTTTAAGTGACACAGTGTTTTAGGGTTAGGGTTTAAGTGACACAGTGTTTTAAGGTTAGGCTTTAAGTGACACAGTGTTTTAGGGTTAGGGTTTAAGTGACACAGTGTTTTAAGGTTAGGCTTTAAGTGACACAGTGTTTTAGGGTTAGGGTTTAAGTGACACAGTGTTTTAGGGTTAGGCATTAAGTGACACGGTGTTTTAAGGTTAGGGTTTAAGTGACACAGTGTTTTAGGGTTAGGGTTTAAGTGACACAGTGTTTTAGGGTTAGGGTTTAAGTGACACAGTGTTTTAGGTTTAGGCTTTAAGTGACACAGTGTTTTAGGGTTAGGGTTTAAGTGACACAGTGTTTTAGGGTTAGGGTTTAAGTAGCACAGTGTTTTAGGGTTAGGGTTTAAGTGACACAGTGTTTTAAGGTTAGGCTTTAAGTGACACAGTGTTTTAAGGTTAGGGTTTAAGTGACACAGTGTTTTAGGGTTAGGCATTAAGTGACACGGTGTTTTAAGGTTAGGGTTTAAGTGACTAACTTCTTATCATGTAAAATTGAACGCCTATTCGTTTCGGTTGTATTGCTGAACGCGACTTTTAAGAAACGTTTCATCATCTCTGTATTAACATAACTTTCAGACAAAATATCGTGTGTCTGTGTTTAATACACATTTAATTATTATTTTTTATTTACCATTATTCGAATATTTATTGAAATCAAAAGTTAAATAACACACTAAGACGAATTAAAAACAGTATAAAAAAGAAATTGTAAACATTTGTCGCCGATTGAATACGACGATTTGTTAATGATATGAGTTCGTGTTTTTCTATGAAAATGTTCATGTGCCAACGTTCCTTCCTCTTTCTCTTTCCTCTCTTTATCTTCTATCTCCTCCCACTATTTTCTCTTTTTCATACGAAGTCACCTCCTCCCCTACTAACCCCCAAACCAGAAGCCTTCTTCTTCTTCTTCTTCTTCTTCTTCTTCTTCTTCTTCTTCTTCTTCTTCTTCTTCTTCTTCTTCTTCTTCTTCTTCTTCTTCTTCCATTGAACGTGTGACACAAAAGAAAGAAAGGAAGGAAGGAATGAAAATATTAATATATGAATAATTATTGAAAATTTGCTCTAAAATAATTTTTTTTCCCAACGAATCCGCCAAACTGTAATTGATGTAAGAAATCTTTCAATCCTTCTTTAGGTTTCGTTTGGATGCACTTACCGTCCGCCATTCATCTGCTAACGAACAGCTGCCACCAAGGTAGATTGAGACGATCGTGATGTTAATTCTTAAGATCCTTTCGAGATATAAATAGTCTGAAAATATCTTAAATGTCACTTTTACGCGATGTGTTGTGGCAAAGGCTGGTTAGTTTCAACTCAATAACAAAAATCGGTTTAATTATGGAAATGAGTCAGAAAAAAGGTTCAGTGCAAAATCATTCTTCCCTCATTAAATGTCACTCAATCCGTCCATTCTCTAATGATTCCTCATGGTTTTGCCAACTTCGGTTTCTTCTGATATTTACTTCCATCTCTTTTCAAAGATTCTCACCATTTTCCTCCTTTTTTTTTCTCGTTTCAACAAACATCAAAAAATAAAATTTACTCGCAACTTGTAAAAAAAAAAATTGTAAGTCAAAGCAAAAGTGTATTTCGCCATTGAAACTTTTTTCTCTTGAATTTCTGTTTTTATAAAAACAAATCTTGTTTCCAAGATTTTCTAGTTTTGTTTGGAGCAAAAACCTCAATCAAATCAAAATGATATTTTAGCGAAAAATTCCCATTACAAAATTTATGAGAAAAATTAGATTTCAGGCAAATTTCTCACCCATTTTCACCACCATCATATCCGTTTTACAGGCTGGCATATGTTGGACGACTTTTAGAAATTGACTTCTAAACTAACCTATCTCTGCCCAGGTTTTTATTTATCCCTCTTTTTCTCAAATACATCCTTATCACTTCCTTCCATGTTTTCCCTGTCAACTGACCCTTCTAATTCAACTGTTCTACACCAACTAACCCAAGAACTCTCATCCATTCTTTCAACGTGGCCATACAATCAAAGTCTCCTGTTCTGCACACATCTTCTTATACTGTCCAGATTGAATCTTCCTGTCATCAGACCAAAACCGGTTTTTAAGACTCACATTACATATTCATTCTATCATCCTCATATCATTTCTATCCATGCAACGCATGTCCTCAACCTTCACTGGCTAGGTTTCACTTTCATACATCATCACACTGCATACACATGTCCGATAGATTCTTTCCTTTGTTAATAGTGGTAACGCTCTGCTGGTTAGTAATGGCAAAAGATCTCTGAACTGACTCTATCCACTCTTAACTCTTGCAATCACACTACCACCAGCTCCTCCCTGTGCTCCAATGGTATCACCAAGGTAAAAAAAAAACTTCTGAACAACCTCAATAGCCTTACCATCTAAACTATACTTTCTTCACATCTGAGTTCTCACCCATCTCCACTGTCTTACACTTCTTGTACACAAACTGGTTGTCATTCACTCCCAGACCGTTACTTTAGTCTTTAACTTAACAAGTAGACCTTCCATTGTTTCACAGACAAGTACTAAATCATCAGCATACGGCATCTCTTCCGGACAACCCCCATGGAACTCTCTGGAGATTGTTTCTAAGACACAAATGAAAAGCAAAAGACCCAGTAGAGACTCCTGATGTACATCCACTTTAACATTAAAGCTGTCACTAAAAAATTCAAAATGAATTTTAAAATTAACCAAATTCATTTTTTTCAATTGTTATTGACTTGCCCTCCAAGAGTTGTGACACAAGGTTGACCTTAATGTGGTCAGAAATGAACGCCCCTTGGCCATTCAAGGACGCTAACAATTACTTAAAGTAATGCCCTCAGTTGAGGAAGGGCTTCCCATACACGTGAGACGCCCTAGATGACATGCAATAAACCTTCTCCTCGGTGTAGGGGGGGGGGGAGTGCACTATTGAACTGAGGATAGAACTTTTCAGTCAATGACACCGCGTCATAAAGATAGGTCATAAAGATAGGTCATAAAGATAGGTCAGAAAGATAGGTCAGAAAGATAGGTCATAAAGATAGGTCATAAAGATAGGTCATAAAGATAGGTCAGAAAGATAGGTCAGAAAGATAGGCCAGAAGCTTAGATCGAAGAGAAAAACTTGAAACAGAGTTGCCTCCCTTAAACCAAAAAATAATCAGCAGTTTCATGACAAAAACATAACAATATTTGCTAAAATACGAAATTAATTAATATTTTATCGTATCTCTCTCTCTCTCTCTATATATATGTATAACAACTTTATATCAACATTAAAACAGCCTACACAAATTAATTCGCGTTTCTGTGCTAAGAACATGTCATCGATGACGTATGCTTCACATAGAAACGCAAATTGATTTGCTCAGACTGTTTTAATGTTTATATAAAGTTTATTTATAAAGCTCTACTTTTATTGAGCACTTTTGAAAAAATATTTGTTTTAAGTTCATTTTATCAACATTTGAACTTACTTAATTAACTATATATATATATATATATATATATATATATATATATATATATATATATATATAGAGAGAGAGAGAGAGAGAGAGAGAGAGAGAGACACACACACAACCGGTATTGCCTTCAGCCTTGATGTTGTTGTGCTCTCTACATCTCCATACCCGCATACGCAGCAGTCGATATATTACTGACTGCATCTCCTCCAGTGACCTCTATTTTTTTCGGCCTCACAGTTACCGATATACATGAACTCCTACACGTAATAATAGACAACACATATTTTACATACACGCAAAACACATACAAACAAATAACAGGACTACCAATGGGATCCAGCCTCTCGGGATTACTTACTATCGTGTACACGAATAAATTGGAACACCATGCTCTCAACTCATGTCACTTCTCCATTTTCTTCACATGATATGTTGACATCATTCTCATTCTATCACCGTCCCGGGAGGAGGCAAACACAATCTTTACAATACTGATCCACACGTAGAATTGACATTGAACACTCCGACAGTTCTGGCTCCTTGCCACTTCTGGATCTCAGCTTCAACGTTTCCGAAGAAGGAAGCATAATTACTAAATTCTACAGGAATTCTGCCTGTAGAAGCATCTTCATACATTATAAATAGTCCCTTCTTCGTAAGGCTAAAATAAGTAATGACTAGAACCAGTTAGCCCGCATCCATAGTAAATGTAGCAAGGAGATTGACAAAACCGCCTGCAACAAGAAATTCCAACAAGTACTGGAATACCCCACACCCACCATTGAGCACTCCGGGCCATCACTGCGGCAGCAATTAACGACATGCAATATTAATAACAACAATACGCCGTGCACCCTAGAGAACTGCCCTATGAACACCACTACCCATACATTGCACCACATGCAACAAATTCTACATTGGTAGTACAGTGAGACCCTTACATGTTAGAATTAAAGAACACTTACAAACACATACTTTCTGATTCCACAGACACATTTACACATGAAACAACACCAACACATCCATCACGGTAGATATCCCAGCCACAGAAAAAAACATCGGTAGCCTCCGGATTAAAGAATCGATATTGGTATCGAAATTGCAGCCCACAATTAATAACCGACATAATTTAGGTTCATCATTTTTAGTTTGATACACACCACCGCACAACACAATGTACACGTTGAATATATGCATACTTCAGAGAATAAAACAAACAAAAAAATGACCTTTACACACACAATATTGACAAAAGTCCACATTCCACATTCCGCAACAACTACCACCAATTAACGAACTTAACTTAATAAAACAGTCTAAACTCATCGCATTTAGAGTAAATAAATAAATGATGTCGATTATAAAACACAGGATAATTGTTGATAACTTCCCTACTTCAGTAGCTGAAAAACCAGACAACATAATATATGTAATAAAATATATTAAAAACGGAACATCAATTATATCACCAAATAATCAAATAAGATAAAACTATAAAAAATAGAAATAAGAGAAATAGAATAATAATTGTCATCTATAAATAAATATTTAAGACTCATTAAGCTTAGGCCTAGAGAATATTCATATTGTAATAATAATGTTTTAAGTAAACATTGGATGTTAAATAATGGCCTTGACAATATTCACTTCATAAGAATAATGTTTTCTTTAACATTGAATGTTAAATAAGGAAAAAATAACCCTAACTAAATAAATAACTAAATAAATATTGAGAGTATGTTCGACACCTTTAAAAACAATTAATCTTAAACCTTAAATTACAGTTCTTAATGAAGGGGAGACCACTCTCAAGGGAGTGACTGCCCTGTTCTATAAAGTCTGCACTCGAAAAGATTTTTAAAATTAATTAATTAAAATGAAACACTGAATTTAAGAACGGGCAAATAAATAAATCCAATAAAATTAAAAAATTATAAAATATGCATAATTGAAAACAAAATAGTAATATTAATAGTAACTTTTAAATGAAAAACAAAGAAAACATTTGAAACAAATAAAAATATTTTTTAATTCTAAATTCAACTCATTAATCCAAGATTTTGTACAATTGATATCGTATTTCTTAACTAGTCAAAGTTTGCAACATTATTCTACAATATAAAATACTTAGGGCCAATCAACTATATTAACTTAATTGACTCTTTTATAATTTAATATACTTTTTAAATAAATTCTGATCTCCATGGATTATAATACAAACACATCGGTCTTTATTATAGGATCGACTAGAATTGTATATCGGCAAAAAAAAACTTGAACACTGAAGCAAGATAATTATTTTGTGACGTCGATTTTATGGATTTCAGCTTTTCGACATTTCCAAATATTTAAAAGAAAATATATTTTCTTAGAAAGGATCTTTTCCATTCATAAATCTACTTGGTCACTTGACAGAAGCGAATTCCGCCCCGTCTGTGTCCGCAAACCAACCTGACCATCACTACACACACGCATGCACACATAACCATACACGGTTTATAATAGAAGTAACAGATTTGAGATTTAGTGTTTGTCTCATCGCTTAGAAGTTCAGAACTTATAATAAAATGGTGAAAATGAAAAAAAACAACGAAATTCCATGAAAATTGTTTCCTAAACGCATCATTTTTATTGCAATGCATACAAGGCGTTAAAAGTCGCCATCTTTATGAGTTAACAAATCAACCATAAAACATGTCAGTTACAATGTCCTTTTATCAGATTAAATTTTATAAAAAAACATGGAAACGATTATTTAATCGAAGATATTTATTCATCGGAACGGTTTTGAAAATATGTTGTAATTAAGATATTTTTTCATTTTATTTTTCAGTAAGTGTAATTTTTATTTTTATTTTTCGCAGATGAATAACACTTTCCTTGACATTCGATCTAAGAAAGATCCGATAATTAATTTTGTATTTTATTTAAAAAACAAAACAAAACAAAAAATTCAATAAATTTGTTTGCTTTGTCTGTTTTACGGCATATCAACCGTTTAAAAAATATTTCATGCTGAAACCCAACCTACATTTTGTAAACGATTCAGTGTTTATGATTAATTGAACAACAAGTTGCTTTTTCTTACACATCGCAGGTTCATACCTTCCCAACAGTATTTGTACATAAACGAACACGATAGATCCAATCGGATTTGAGTTCGCCAGAGCTGATTCCATAGTCCGTGATGGCGTCCATTAGGCCAATTATGTGCACTCAAATAAAGATTTGAATTAATTATTAATCAAATTAAGATTACGTTTTTCCAAATTTATTTTTTGAATATATACATTTTATTTTATTTTGAATAACTGATGTTCAAGGAAATTCTGGTCAACTCAGATCTTGTGGTGTTTGATGGAAACGGAGGAGCATTTTTTATTTGTTCGACTCATTTTTTGCTCGGCTTACTGCTTTCTTTCTTTGCTCTTTCTTTCTTTGCTCTTTCTTTCTTTGCTCTTTCTTTCTTCATCAACTTTTTCACCCGGAACATGAGCACAATTTCACGAAAGTAATTTAAAAAAAAAAAAATCATGAAAATCACTAAAAAACGTAAAATTAAAAAAAAGCAAAACATGTTCCACTAACATTTTAAAATAATTCATTCCAAGTCTCCATCAAACTCGAAGAGAAACAAACGGGGGAAAGTTTCATTTAACATTGATTTATTTAAAGTTAACCGTTTAAGTGAAAGTCTGTAATTACATTTTTAGAAACTATTTAAAAAAATTATAACCTTGAATTTCACTTTTCACGGAAATGTTTGTTTACTTCCAAAAATCAATGTTAAAAGAGATTCGTAACAATTGAGTGTTTAAGGCACATCGCATCTAAGTGGGCCATATCTTTCGTTCCCGGATCAAAATCGATCGGAATATTTTTATTGTGCACCATTTTCTTTCATCATCTACTGAAATGAAAATCGGACATCGTGTCTGTAACGTTGCGGTCAGCTGTCGGATACTGAATCAGCAGTCTGATGGGGAAGAGCTACGAATTCTTGCGAGGACAAAGTGGCAGGTTCATCGGTCCGAAATAGTTCATCTCGTACAAGCAGACGATGACGATGATGCCGACGTAGAGACACAAGTATAAGTAGCCGTGTGCACGGTTAAGAGTCCAGTTGCTGGCCATGAGTGAAGCAAAAAAGATGAACATGGTGATGAGGAGGATGAGCACCGAGTAAGTGAGGCCGTGACTGTGGACGAGGACACCGTCTTCTAAGTTCATACTTGCTTTGATGATCCAAGGCAAACCAAGGCAGACGAGAATGTCGAAGATGTTGCTGCCCACGGAATTTGCAAACGCCATATTAGCATGACCTGTAAGAAAGAAGAACAAGAAATTATGTACAGCAGCTAAAACTTGATTATATTGCTAAAATGGGCGACGAATAAGATCAGAATCAATCATGGTTTATGAGAATAACGTGGAGTTTGTGTTCAGTATGGAGAGGCACCCTTAGAAAACTGTTCTAAATTCTTCAAGGTGTCAGCGTATGTTGTTCGAACTACCAGGGAAGAAGATGAGTGGTATTCTCTCAAAGTCTGCCCCTAAAAACTCCCTAGAGACAGCAGAACTGGTAGTACACATGTATGAAAATGATGAATATAGCCGTCAAATGCCAGGAAAAAAGGACAATGTTAATATTGCAAAAGCTGTTCACAAACAAAATCGTTTGATATAATGTAACCTGCATGAATTGTATGCACTAGCCCCCCCTCTGTAAACTCCTTCACATAGGAACACACTACAACAACGATTTATATTGGAGTAAAGGATGGCCTTTGGAAACAAGAGAGTTACACACCAAAAACTTTGCACTAAAATATGAACATTGCTAAACAAGTTCCATATATTCATGGCTCCCGAAAAAAGTACATACAAAACAAAAAAAAAATAATCTGGAAATTAAAAAAAGAAGAAGAAACCAAGTAGAAAGCTTAATAAAAACAATGGAAAGTTAAAAGAAAAAACTCACATCAAATTTCGCCCCCGCCCCTCCCCCAAAAGGTACCCGAAACCTGAAAAAGTTATAATATATGAGCTGATCAAGTTCTCCCTATTGTTTGATACAGGTTTTCTGACGTTGTCGGACAGAAAAGATCATATCTATCGTGCCAGGACGAGATCTACAGCTTTTCTGGCATTCCGAGATAACGGAGTGACACACCCACATAGTGAGTTGGTTAAGAAAAAGGTTTATAGCTCGACGATTGCCACAGCTCCTTTTCCTTTGTATAACGAGATTAAAGTTGCAATCATGGGGTACAGAGGCCTCTTCCCGTATATTGAAATAAAAGTTGCAATCATGGGGTACAGAGGCATCTTCCCGTATATTAAGATCAAAGTTGCAATCATGGGGTACGGAGGCATCTTCCCGTATATTAAGATCAAAGTTGCAATCATGGGGTACAGAGGCCTCTTCCCGTATATTAAGATCAAAGTTGCAATCATGGGGTACAGAGGCATCTTCC
Organism: Sepiola atlantica; assembly: GCA_963556195.1. Lineage (NCBI taxonomy): Eukaryota > Metazoa > Mollusca > Cephalopoda > Sepiida > Sepiolidae > Sepiola > Sepiola atlantica. The sequence continues at coordinate 128,868,965 of OY744528.1, read as the reverse complement.
CGTGAATTAAGATAAAAGTTGCAATCATGGGGCACAGAGGCCTCTTCCCGTATATTAAGATCAATATTACAATCATGGGGTACAGAGGCATCTTCTCGTATATCAAGATCAAAGTTGCAATCATGGGGTACAGAGGCATCTTCTCGTATATCAAGATCAAAGTTGCAATCATGGGGTACAAAGGCATCTTCTCGTATATCAAGATCAAAGTTGCAATCATGGGGTACAGAGGCATCTTCTCGTATATTAAGATCAAAGTTGCAATCATGGGGTAGAAAGGCATCTTCTCGTATATCAAGATCAAAGTTGCAATCATTGGGGTACAGAGGCATCTTCCCGTATATTAAGATCCAAGTTGCAATCATGGGGTACAGAGGCATCTTCTCGTATATCAGGATCAAAGTTGCAATCATGGGGTACAGAGGCATCTTCTCGTATATCAAGATCAAAGTTGCAATCATGGGGTACAGAGGCATCTTCTATTATATCAAGATCAAAGTTGCAATCATGGGGTACAGAGGCATCTTCCTGTATATTAAGATCCAAGTTGCAATCATGGGGTACAGAGGTATCTCCATGTATATTAAGATCCAAATTGAAATCATGGGGTACAGAGGCATCTTCTCGTATATCAAGATCAAAGTTGCAATCATGGGGTACAGAGGCCTCTTCCCGTATATCAAGATCAAAGTTGCAATCATGGGGTACAGAGGCATCTTCTCGTATATCAAGATCAAAGTTGCAATCATGGGGTACAGAGGCCTCTTCCCGTATATCAAGATCAAAGTTGCAATCATGGGGTACAGAGGCATCTTCTCGTATATCAAGATCAAAGTTGCAATCATGGGGTACAGAGGCATCTTCTCGTATATCAAGATCAAAGTTGCAATCATGGGGTACAGAGGCCTCTTCCCGTATATCAAGATCAAAGTTGCAATCATGGGGTACAGAGGCATCTTCTCGTATATCAAGATCAAAGTTGCAATCATGGGGTACAGAGGCATCTTCTCGTATATCAAGATCAAAGTTGCAATCATGGGGTACAGAGGCATCTTCCTGTATATTAAGATCCAAGTTGCAATCATGGGGTACAGAGGTATCTCCATGTATATTAAGATCCAAATTGAAATCATGGGGTACAGAGGCATCTTCTCGTATATCAAGATCAAAGTTGCAATCATGGGGTACAGAGGCCTCTTCCCGTATATCAAGATCAAAGTTGCAATCATGGGGTACAGAGGCATCTTCTCGTATATCAAGATCAAAGTTGCAATCATGGGGTACAGAGGCCTCTTCCCGTATATCAAGATCAAAGTTGCAATCATGGGGTACAGAGGCATCTTCTCGTATATCAAGATCAAAGTTGCAATCATGGGGTACAGAGGCCTCTTCCCGTATATCAAGATCAAAGTTGCAATCATGGGGTACAGAGGCATCTTCTCGTATATCAAGATCAAAGTTGCAATCATGGGGTACAGAGGCATCTTCTCGTATATCAAGATCAAAGTTGCAATCATGGGGTACAGAGGCATCTTCCTGTATATTAAGATCCAAGTTGCAATCATGGGGTACAGAGGTATCTCCATGTATATTAAGATCCAAATTGAAATCATGGGGTACAGAGGCATCTTCTCGTATATCAAGATCAAAGTTGCAATCATGGGGTACAGAGGCCTCTTCCCGTATATCAAGATCAAAGTTGCAATCATGGGGTACAGAGGCATCTTCTCGTATATCAAGATCAAAGTTGCAATCATGGGGTACAGAGGCCTCTTCCCGTATATCAAGATCAAAGTTGCAATCATGGGGTACAGAGGCATCTTCTCGTATATCAAGATCAAAGTTGCAATCATGGGGTACAGAGGCATCTTCTCGTATATCAAGATCAAAGTTGCAATCATGGGGTACAGAGGCCTCTTCCCGTATATCAAGATCAAAGTTGCAATCATGGGGTACAGAGGCATCTTCTCGTATATCAAGATCAAAGTTGCAATCATGGGGTACAGAGGCATCTTCTCGTATATCAAGATCAAAGTTGCAATCATGGGGTACAGAGGCATCTTCCTGTATATTAAGATCCAAGTTGCAATCATGGGGTACAGAGGTATCTCCATGTATATTAAGATCCAAATTGAAATCATGGGGTACAGAGGCATCTTCTCGTATATCAAGATCAAAGTTGCAATCATGGGGTACAGAGGCCTCTTCCCGTATATCAAGATCAAAGTTGCAATCATGGGGTACAGAGGCATCTTCTCGTATATCAAGATCAAAGTTGCAATCATGGGGTACAGAGGCCTCTTCCCGTATATCAAGATCAAAGTTGCAATCATGGGGTACAGAGGCATCTTCTCGTATATCAAGATCAAAGTTGCAATCATGGGGTACAGAGGCATCTTCTCGTATATCAAGATCCAAGTTGCAATCATGGGGTACAGAGGCATCTTCTCGTATATCAAGATCAAAGTTGCAATCATGGGGTACAGAGGCATCTTCTCGTATATCAAGATCAAAGTTGCAATCATGGGGGTACAGAGGCATCTTCTCGTATATCAAGATCAAAGTTGCAATCATGGGGTACAGAGGCATCTTCTCGTATATCAAGATCAAAGTTGCAATCATGGGGTACAGAGGCATCTTCTCGTATATCAAGATCAAAGTTGCAATCATGGGGTACAGAGGCATCTTCTATTATATCAAGATCAAAGTTGCAATCATGGGGTACAGAGGCATCTTCTCGTATATCAAGATCAAAGTTGCAATCATGGGGGTACAGAGGCATCTTCTCGTATATCAAGATCAAAGTTGCAATCATGGGGTACAGAGGCATCTTCTCGTATATCAAGATCAAAGTTGCAATCATGGGGTACAGAGGCATCTTCTCGTATATCAAGATCAAAGTTGCAATCATGGGGTACAGAGGCATCTTCTATTATATCAAGATCAAAGTTGCAATCATGGGGTACAGAGGCATCTTCTCGTATATCAAGATCAAAGTTGCAATCATGGGGGTACAGAGGCATCTTCTCGTATATCAAGATCAAAGTTGCAATCATGGGGTACAGAGGCATCTTCTCGTATATCAAGATCAAAGTTGCAATCATGGGGTACAGAGGCATCTTCTCGTATATCAAGATCAAAGTTGCAATCATGGGGTACAGAGGCATCTTCTATTATATCAAGATCAAAGTTGCAATCATGGGGTACAGAGGCATCTTCTCGTATATCAAGATCAAAGTTGCAATCATGGGGGTACAGAGGCATCTTCTCGTATATCAAGATCAAAGTTGCAATCATGGGGTACAGAGGCATCTTCTCGTATATCAAGATCAAAGTTGCAATCATGGGGTACAGAGGCATCTTCTCGTATATCAAGATCAAAGTTGCAATCATGGGGTACAGAGGCATCTTCTATTATATCAAGATCAAAGTTGCAATCATGGGGTACAGAGGCCTCTTCCCGTATATAAAGATCAAAGTTGGGGAGGTGACGGTGGTTAAGTGGATATCGACACGGACTGAAGACCTGGGTGTTCCAAGTTCGAATCCAGTCGGTTCCACTGTACCACTTTCACTTAGGGATGTTGGCAACCTTCTCATGGTCCTTCCCGTAAGTACCCGATGTCTTTCCATAAAGATTTCTAACTAGAAAAACATCGGGGAAACTAATGCCAACACCAGAATCATCTGATTCACACGAAAGAAGAAGAAGATCAAAGTTGCAATCATGGGGTACAGAGGCATCTTCCCGTATATCAAGATAAAAGTTGCAATTATGGGGTACAGAGGCATCTTCCCGTATATTAAGATCCAAGTTGCAATCATGGGGTACAGAGGCATCTTCCCGTATATTAAGATCCAAGTTGCAATCATGGGGTACAGAGGTATCTTCCTGTATATTAAGATCCAAGTTGCAATCATGGGGTACAGAGGCATCTTCCTGTATATTAAGATCCAAGTTGCAATCATGGGGTACAGAGGCATCTTCCTGTATATTAAGATCCAAGTTGCAATCATGGGGTACAGAGGCATCTTCCCGTATATTAAGATCCAAGTTGCAATCATGGGGTACAGAGGCATCTTCCCGTATATTAAGATCCAAGTTGCAATCATGGGGTACAGAGGCATCTTCCTGTATATTAAGATCCAAGTTGCAATCATGGGGTACAGAGGCATCTTCTCGTATATAAAGATCAAAGTTGCAATCATGGGGTACAGAGGCATCTTCTCGTATATCAAGATCAAAGTTGCAATCATGGGGTACAGAGGCATCTTCTCGTATATCAAAATCAAAGTTGCAATCATGGGGTACAGAGGTATCTTCTCGTATATTAAGATCAAAGTTGCAATCATGGGGTACAGAGGCATCTTCTCGTATATCAAGATCAAAGTTGCAATCATGGGGTACAGAGGCATCTTCTCGTATATCAAGATCAAAGTTGCAATCATGGGGTACAGAGGCATCTTCTCGTATATTAAGATCCAAGTTGCAATCATGGGGTACAGAGGCATCTTCTCGTATATCAAGATCAAAGTTGCAATCATGGGGTACAGAGGCATCTTCCCGTATATCAAAATCAAAGTTGCAATCATGGGGTACAGAGGCATCTTCTCGTATATCAAAATCAAAGTTGCAATCATGGGGTACAGAGGTATCTTCTCGTATATTAAGATCCAAGTTGCAATCATGGGGTACAGAGGCATCTTCTCGTATATCAAGATCAAAGTTGCAATCATGGGGTACAGAGGCATCTTCTCGTATATCAAGATCAAAGTTGCAATCATGGGGTACAGAGGCATCTTCTCGTATATCAAGATCAAAGTTGCAATCATGGGGTACAGAGGCATCTTCTCGTATATCAAGATCAAAGTTGCAATCATGGGGTACAGAGGCCTCTTCCCGTATATCAAGATCAAAGTTGCAATCATGGGGTAGAAAGGCATCTTTCCGTATATCAAGATCAAAGTTGCAATTATGGGGTACAGAGGCATCTTCCCGTATATTAAGATCCAAGTTGCAATCATGGGGTACAGAGGCATCTTCCCGTATATTAAGATCCAAGTTGCAATCATGGGGTACAGAGGCATCTTCCCGTATATTAAGATCCAAGTTGCAATCATGGGGTACAGAGGCATCTTCCTGTATATTAAGATCCAAGTTGCAATCATGGGGTACAGAGGCATCTTCCCGTATATTAAGATCCAAGTTGCAATCATGGGGTACAGAGGCATCTTCCTGTATATTAAGATCCAAGTTGCAATCATGGGGTACAGAGGCATCTTCTCGTATATCAAGATCAAAGTTGCAATCATGGGGTACAGAGGCATCTTCTCGTATATCAAGATCAAAGTTGCAATCATGGGGTACAGAGGCATCTTCTCGTATATCAAAATCAAAGTTGCAATCATGGGGTACAGAGGTATCTTCTCGTATATTAAGATCAAAGTTGCAATCATGGGGTAGAAAGGCATCTTCCCGTATATCAAGATCAAAGTTGCAATTATGGGGTACAGAGGCATCTTCCCGTATATTAAGATCCAAGTTGCAATCATGGGGTACAGAGGCATCTTCCTGTATATTAAGATCCAAGTTGCAATCATGGGGTACAGAGGCATCTTCCCGTATATTAAGATCCAAGTTGCAATCATGGGGTACAGAGGCATCTTCCCGTATATTAAGATCCAAGTTGCAATCATGGGGTACAGAGGCATCTTCCTGTATATTAAGATCCAAGTTGCAATCATGGGGTACAGAGGCATCTTCCCGTATATTAAGATCCAAGTTGCAATCATGGGGTACAGAGGCATCTTCCTGTATATTAAGATCCAAGTTGCAATCATGGGGTACAGAGGCATCTTCTCGTATATCAAGATCAAAGTTGCAATCATGGGGTACAGAGGCATCTTCTCGTATATCAAGATCAAAGTTGCAATCATGGGGTACAGAGGCATCTTCTCGTATATCAAAATCAAAGTTGCAATCATGGGGTACAGAGGTATCTTCTCGTATATTAAGATCAAAGTTGCAATCATGGGGTAGAAAGGCATCTTCCCGTATATCAAGATCAAAGTTGCAATTATGGGGTACAGAGGCATCTTCCCGTATATTAAGATCCAAGTTGCAATCATGGGGTACAGAGGCATCTTCCTGTATATTAAGATCCAAGTTGCAATCATGGGGTACAGAGGCATCTTCCTGTATATTAAGATCCAAGTTGCAATCATGGGGTACAGAGGTATCTCCATGTATATTAAGATCCAAGTTGAAATCATGGGGTACAGAGGCATCTTCTCGTATATCAAGATCAAAGTTGCAATCATGGGGTACAGAGGCATCTTCTCGTATATCAAGATCAAAGTTGCAATCATGGGGTACAGAGGCATCTTCTCGTATATCAAGATCAAAGTTGCAATCATGGGGTACAGAGGCATCTTCCTGTATATTAAGATCCAAGTTGCAATCATGGGGTACAGAGGTATCTCCATGTATATTAAGATCCAAATTGAAATCATGGGGTACAGAGGCATCTTCTCGTATATCAAGATCAAAGTTGCAATCATGGGGTACAGAGGCCTCTTCCCGTATATTAAGATCCAAGTTGCAATCATGGGGTACAGAGGCATCTTCCTGTATATTAAGATCCAAGTTGCAATCATGGGGTACAGAGGCATCTCCATGTATATTAAGATCCAAGTTGAAATCATGGGCTACAGCTGCATCTTCCTGTACATAAGATATCAGACAGCAAACTTCTGCAGCAATCTTGTCACGACGTGATCAGCCGATTCATCGAAGGCTGTATTCAGCGAGAAATCACTGCTAAGGTGATTATTACCTGTTGGTGTGAATAAACATCCGAAAGGAAGCATTTCAACTGTTCGTCTTGGAAGTTACGACTAAAAAAACTCTTTTTCTGGTCTGTTTTGTATTGTTCGTTTGTATTTTTGTGAGTGTATGCGTACGCGTGTGTATGTACAAATGTTGTTTCGGTTATGTAATGAAAACCATAAAAATATATTTATTTGCTTATGGAGAATAAGTTTCTTCCCAGTATTTATTGTCTTTATTGTATTGAACATCTGAAAGAGAGTGGAGGTGGCCCATCATCACATGGTTGATAGCCTTCTGTGGCAGATTGTTGATGATATCTTCATCAACCACTGACGGATTGTAGAATAGATCTGTGAAATGCTTAGTCCATAATATCATCAGGACTTTTGTCGAGGAGAGACCCGTCTTTGAATCTGAGTGGTTCCATAAATGAGAACTGAGGCCCGAATAATATCTGTCTAATCAATTGGTACATAGTTTTGACATCTTTATTTTACATATCATTTCTGTGTTCTTTCCGAAATATCAAGCCACCACCAGTTCTTCATTTCACGTAAACTGTGCTGGAGTACCAACTTTGCATTCTTGAAATCTTGCTGTAAAGAGTCACAATCAAAATAATGAAAAAAGTAAGGCTAGTCTAGATTACGTAACTAGTAGAGATAGTGAAACGAATGATGAAACGCGGAAAGTCGTGAAAAGATTGCAAATAATCCGAATGAAAAGAGAAACGAAAGTTTCTTTCCACCTCGTTAATCACACTTACCGTCTTTGGCTACAAAATAACTTGCCAGACAATCAGGGATGCTCGTTCCTGTTGCCAAGATTGTGAAGCCTATCACAGTGTCGGGGATATCCAACGCATCTCCTGAAATAGAAGAGAACGTTTTATTATTAGTTGTACTCAATACGAGTTCTCACACAAGGCATCATCAGTGATCACTCACTGATAATAACTGGTGGTGTTCCCTGGAGAATTCCAGTACTCCCGTGCCCTTCTAGTGGAGGTCTGAATGGTGCCCTACTGTATAAGAAAAATGCTACTGTGTAAGAAGAACCAATAAACCACGGAACATTGAAAAATACCAAGATAAAGAGTCTGAAATGGATGGAGACACTTTATTGATTTCTTTTCAACATACCTCGATGCACTATATATATATAAACATATACACACACATTATATATATATATATATATATATATATATATATATATATATATATATATATATATATATATATATATAACACTTTTATCTAATGTACAAAAACCTGATTTTTAGTGAACTTTGCGGCATCAAAATCTATTCGCGGATTTTCACTATTCGCGGGTGTGTCTGAAATATATATATATATATATAAATAAATGTTTTGAGGTACAAAATTTATAGATAACTTTAAAAAAAATACGCGGAAATCTCTCTAAGGCCCTTTCGACTATCATCTCATCAGGAGAAAATCGATAGTTTTAATTAATAATAACTTCGATAGAAAGAGCAAATGGGGAAATTGAGTGTGCCAAAATTAACGTTGAAGCGATTAAAATTCAATTTAATTATTTCGTTAAAAGTCGATTAAAAGGCACTACGTTAGGGGATGAAAAAAAAAAGAAAAAAAAAAAAAATTAGGGAAGGAGTTCAAAGTTCCCCAAAGAGATTCAGCGATCTTACAAATTCCTTCTGCCGGCACAAGGAAGGTTTTCGCATAGCAATAGAGACAGATTCCAATATTTTCAAATGGTTCTTGGAATCTGCTCGATGCAAGACCTCAAAACGGTCTATTTTATAGCCACTGGCACAGCTAGGGTTTTCAACCAAATGCTGGCCAATAGCAGAGTCCAAAGAATTAGAGGAAACCTACTTTTACGGGCCTATATGTAAACTGGTCTTCTTTTGTGCCTAAGTCTAGAAAGATAGGCTTAATTTATACTTTGGTACATAGAGCTCTCGTTATTTGTTCTCCAAATAAATTAGAATGTGAACTTAATAGGATCAGGGATATATTCATTGATAATGGTTATCCCGAGGACCTTATCAATTATTGTATTAATAAAAAGATTGCTGATTTTAAATCCCCTAAAATATTTGGGCCTGTAAAATGCCCCATTTATTAAAAATTACCTTGGATAGGGGGAAATAGTATTAAACTAGGTAAACAGATTGTTGATAGCATTAGCAATTGCTTCTACTCTGTTTCCTTACGATTAGTTTATGCTACAAGACCTGCTTTTCCTTCCTTTCGCAAGGATAGTGTGCCCTATACAAATTATAGTAATATTGTATACCAATTTAAATGCCAATGTGATGCTGGCTATATAGGGCGCACTTCCTTGCATTTGCAGACTCGCATAAACCAGCACATTCCATCGAAAATACGTCAGGGAAGGGTAGGGTCCTTGTGTTACCCCTCCTCTAATTCTTTGGACTCTGCTATTGGCCAGCATTTGGTTGAAAACCCTAGCTGTGCCAGTGGCTATAAAATAGACCGTTTTGAGGTCTTGCATCGAGCAGATTCCAAGAACCATTTGAAAATATTGGAATCTGTCTCTATTGCTATGCGAAAACCTTCCTTGTGCCGGCAGAAGGAATTTGTAAGATCGCTGAATCTCTTTGGGGAACTTTGAACTCCTTCCCAATTTTTTTTTTTTTCATCCCCTAACGTAGTGCCTTTTAATCGACTTTTAACGAAATAATTAAATTGAATTTTAATCGCTTCAACGTTAATTTTGGCACACTCAATTTCCCCATTTGCTCTTTCTTTCGAAGTTATTATTAATTAAAACTATCGATTTTCTCCTGATGAGATGATAGTCGAAATGGCCTTAGAGAGATTTCCGCGTATTTTTTAAAAAGTTATCTATCTATATATATATATATATATATATATATATATATATATATATATATATATATATATATATATATATATATATATATAACAACATAATTCATAATCTGATGTCTTCAAAATCCACTCAAGCTATCAAAGCCTAGGAACAGACAAGTTTTTGAAAGGTTGACCCAAAGAGTTACCTAAGTCCAGGCAGTCACATGTTTAAAAGACTTTTCGTAAAATAAGCAGCAGACGATAACTTACCTGCCACAGTGGCCATCCATACCATTATATAGGAGAGTACACCGATCCACACGATTGACAGGATGAAAGTGCACGCAGAGAATCGGTGGCAGCTTGGCCGTCTACTGTCCGGAATGGTTAAGTGAAATATTAGCTTCAGTGGAAGCATGAGGAACCAGAATACTCTTGACATCGTTGTTGGCGGGAAAGACATCGGACTTTCGTAGTTGACTTCGTCTATGGGGGTGGGGGGGGGGAGAACAAAAGAAAGATGAAGAATTTGAAAAAGATGGAAGAATTTTCGAAAAGATCGACTTAGAATATCGCAAGAAAAAGTAAGAGAAGCAAAAGAAGAAGAAGAAAAAAAGAAAAGAAGAAAAGAAGAAAAAGATGAAGAAAAGAAGAAAAAGAAGAAAAAAAGAAGAAGAAAAAGAAGAAAAAAAGAAGAAAAAGAAGAGAAAAAAAAGAAAAAGAGAAAAAAAGAAGAAGAAGAGGAAGAAAAAGAAGAAGAAGAAGAAAAAGAAGAAAAACAAAAAGAAGAAAAAAAAGAAAAAAAGAAGAAAAAGAAGAAAAAGAAGAAAAAGAAGAAGAAGAATAAGAAGAATAAGAAGAAAAAAAAGAAAAAAAAAGAAGAAAAACAAGAAAAACAAGAAAAACAAGACAAGAAAAAGAAGAAGAAAAAGAGGAAGAAGAAGAAAAAGAAGAAGGAAAAGAATGTAAGAATGAGTCATCTTCTTTTAGTATTTAATAGCGAAACAGAAAATACTTTTTAGAAAACATTCACAGTAAGAACTCGCCTTCTATCACCACTGCAAAAAAATTTTCTTTTTCTCTTAATGTGTACCTAAAACCAAATAGAACTTCCATGAACAGAGTTTCTTTCCAAGAATTTCCCATCTGTGGAATACACTTGAGTGGCCTTAATAATAGATGACTCATTAGTATATTAAAATAAATATAAGATTAATCAAACATTAATTGCTATTTTACCCATAGCTGGAGAGGGAAATTGCGTGTTCACACATTTTCTTATAGTACTAACGCGTAAATAACCACAATAGGAAAAATCATAAATGACCTCAATAGGATTTGAACTCGGCATATCCAATTCCATAAGTTGCAACGATAATAAGACAACATCCCAGTAAATTAAGGATGGCGGTAAGATCGTATAGTGTCAATTTCAGATAATAATAAACAACAAAAACGCAAAACTAACAGTTGACTACTTCTTGTCATTCATCGCATCTAGGCACTTCCCCCAGTCTAATCATTAAGAATGGAACACATTGCCACGAGACTTCTTCCCTGTAGACTACAACATGCTCGCCTTCAAGTCTAATGTCAACAAATACTTTTCGGTGCTTCTGTATTATTGGTGACAGATGAAATTTTCATTTTTATTTTAGAAGAGTCAGTTGAAAGGGGAGATAATTGAAACTGTTTAATTTTGTTGTAATCAAAACCCATAAGGAAAATGCAGAGAATTAGTAAGAAAATAAATTTATAAAAAGGTACTTATGCAGTTTACGGACCGGGCTGTATTCTGTACTTTCACCTAACAATTTAATAAACAGAATAGTAATCACCCCCACCTCCCCATGTTAAGAATGGCTTTCTAAATTATAACATTTTTATTTCAGCAATATGAATATTCAACTAGTAATCTTGCGAGTTGAAGTCGTCTTTTAGTGAACCCCGAACTCTTATCCTAACCCCAACCGTAACCCCGTTTCCATTTTGCCCCCTCTCCCGACGACCGACATGGTTGTTATTATGGTTGGCATTTCATTTCATCTCACCTGTGTCTGAATTGGGTTCGTATTCAAGCATGTTTGCTGTTGGCTCTGGCTCCATAAAGAGGCGGCTACCTTTCCCATTCCGACTCCTTTTCGAGCTGTTCACTTCCATGCTGGCTTCAAAGGCGTTTCTCGAACGGTAACTGGAGGGCAGAAATTCATGACTGCCAATCAACAGTTGCTTTTCAGCGGGAGGGTCGCTGTAGTGGCTGAGCACGCCATTCACGATCTCTTGTGCCTTCGCTTCCAATGTTTTGTTGAACACGAGCATCACAAGGTAGGACAAGTACAAAAGCAGCATAACGAGGGCCTCGTACCTGAAGAGACAAGCAACAACAACAAGCTAGAATGTTTTCTGGCAGAGAATGCAGCTCTAAAAAGAATACTTAGAAAAGACAAATCGGATGAGAGAATGAAAGGATTTCATTCATGAAAAGGAAACATTTTAAGTTAGACTAGGTCAGTCCAACTATCGGAAGTAAAAACATTTAAAGATTTGAAGAACATACAGCTGATTTTCAGATGAGTAACACGTTAGGCATGCCCAGAATATAAGGAACCAAGGGCACAAGAAAAACAAAAACAAAAACAAAACAAAAACAAACGCACCACCCTTCACCAGACTGGAAACTTTTTACTCACCATGGCCTTAACTTGAAGACGTCTGGCAGCGAAGTCATGAATAACATATACAAACGAACTTTACTTAGTATTGTTAAGAATACCATCAATTAAAAAAAAAAACACGTTCATCTTTATAAAATGGTGGTGTGTGCCGAAACAAATTGGGGCATCAAATCCGTTTCGTCGGAAATTAATATTCATTGTTTTTCGTTGCTTACTTTCGCGTTCGCAAAACACACAATCTGCGCCTTTCTATCTTAAGAGAGGAGATCTGGTTCTTCATTTTTTTGGGGCCTGGGAAAATATCTTTTTATAACGTTATTCGTCCATTGTTCGTGATCATTTAATTTGAAAAGAGACCGGAAATGCTGTGACGTCATTTCCTCACAACTCGGTATCTAACGGTAGTCTGCACTTGCTGTAAGTGACGGATTATTATTATTAAATTAAACAGAGAGAATTTGTTCTGCCTGCTAAGCAATCACCAATCATTCAATTCAGGGGTCCACTACACTTTAGCCCGCGGGCTAAATTTGACCCGCCAGATACTTTTGATAGGATGATGAATTAACCTTCCAAAACAGTAGTAAACCCATGTTTCAAAATATGTATTTTTATAAATAACTGTATTTTGAATATCGTAGATAAATGAATTATGTTTTTTTAAAAATGATGTGAAAAAAATCATCTCATTTTTGTTGTTGTTGTAGAATAATATTGAGCTAACAAAAATTCTGTATTTGGATCGCATTAATTCAGGACTTTTCGAGTTTTAAAATTAAATAATATGTGAAAAAAAAGAAAGAATTGAATTAATTTTATTAGTAGACCAGAATTACAATAAATTTACTCATTATTTCTATAATTTATTCAATGAAAGTTTTTTGAGGTTTTTAATATTTATCAACATAATAGCTTCGATGTTGCTTCTTGGCCTACAAAGCTTGACGATATGTTTATTCTGGCGGTTAAAAATAATTTGGGGATATCTGAAGTGTTAAATATTGAACAGACGTACAGCGTGAACGATCTTGTATTATATAACAAAAACGATCTTGTATTATATAACAAAAACGATCTTGTATTATATAACAAAAAAGATCTTGTATTATATAACAAAAAAGATCTTGTATTATATAACAAAAACGATCTTGTATTATATAACAAAAAAGATCTTGTATTATATAACAAAAAAGATCTTGTATTATATAACAAAAAAGATCTTGTATTATATAACAAAAACGATCTTGTATTATATAACAAAAACGATCTTGTATTATATAACAAAAAAGATCTTGTATTATATAACAAAAACGATCTTGTATTATATAACAAAAACGATCTTGTATTATATAACAAAAACGATCTTGTATTATATAACAAAAAAGATCTTGTATTATATAACAAAAACGATCTTGTATTATATAACAAAAACGATCTTGTATTATATAACAAAAACGATCTTGTATTATATAACAAAAAAGATCTTGTATTATATAACAAAAAAGATCTTGTATTATATAACAAAAAAGATCTTGTATTATATAACAAAAACGATCTTGTATTATATAACAAAAACGATCTTGTATTATATAACAAAAACGATCTTGTATTATATAACAAAAACGATCTTGTATTATATAACAAAAACGATCTTGTATTATATAACAAAAACGATCTTGTATTATATAACAAAAAAGATCTTGTATTATATAACAAAAACGATCTTGTATTATATAACAAAAACGATCTTGTATTATATAACAAAAACGATCTTGTATTATATAACAAAAACGATCTTGTATTATATAACAAAAACGATCTTGTATTATATAACAAAAAAGATCTTGTATTATATAACAAAAAAGATCTTGTATTATATAACAAAAACGATCTTGTATTATATAACAAAAAAGATCTTGTATTATATAACAAAAAAGATATTGTATTATATAACAAAAAAGATCTTGTATTATATAACAAAAACGATCTTGTATTATATAACAAAAACGATCTTGTATTATATAACAAAAAAGATCTTGTATTATATAACAAAAACGATCTTGTATTATATAACAAAAACGATCTTGTATTATATAACAAAAACGATCTTGTATTATATAACAAAAAAGATCTTGTATTATATAACAAAAACGATCTTGTATTATATAACAAAAACGATCTTGTATTATATAACAAAAACGATCTTGTATTATATAACAAAAACGATCTTGTATTATATAACAAAAAAGATCTTGTATTATATAACAAAAAAGATCTTGTATTATATAACAAAAAAGATCTTGTATTATATAACAAAAACGATCTTGTATTATATAACAAAAACGATCTTGTATTATATAACAAAAACGATCTTGTATTATATAACAAAAACGATCTTGTATTATATAACAAAAACGATCTTGTATTATATAACAAAAACGATCTTGTATTATATAACAAAAAAGATCTTGTATTATATAACAAAAACGATCTTGTATTATATAACAAAAACGATCTTGTATTATATAACAAAAACGATCTTGTATTATATAACAAAAACGATCTTGTATTATATAACAAAAACGATCTTGTATTATATAACAAAAACGATCTTGTATTATATAACAAAAAAGATCTTGTATTATATAACAAAAAAGATCTTGTATTATATAACAAAAACGATCTTGTATTATATAACAAAAACGATCTTGTATTATATAACAAAAACGATCTTGTATTATATAACAAAAACGATCTTGTATTATATAACAAAAACGATCTTGTATTATATAACAAAAACGATCTTGTATTATATAACAAAAACGATCTTGTATTATATAACAAAAACGATCTTGTATTATATAACAAAAAAGACGATAAGTTGCCGTTAGGATGTATATATTAAAAAGCATAACCGTCGTTACGAATAAGAAACAAATTGAGATAGGCTGTTCCCCGTCTCTCATTCAATATTTTTTTCCTCCCTGATGCCTTTTCTATCTGCATGTATGTATATCTCCCTCTCCCTATTAATCTGTCCTCATGACTCTTGAGATGTCTGCTTTCTTTTGTAACTGTATTTATCTCCACCATAAGTTTTTAAAAGATAAGATTACAATTTTGATATATGATCCTTGGTAATGATTTCGAATGAAACCACGAAATCTGCGCATGTTCTTGAAATCTATAAAGATAAAAGTAAATTCTGTTTACTATATTAAAGCGAAAACTTAGTAAACCAATCGTGTAAATCTAATTTGCGTGTGCCATCCACTTTAATTATTGGTGTATTGATCCATGGGTATTGATCCCGTCGGGCCTCACCAAAGACAAGAATAGATGGGAAGACTTAGATCTAGAGTAGACAATCAGGCCACACCCCTCATCAGAGGATCAATTGTGGCCTGATTCAACAAATAAACCGGTTGTTGATGATGATGGTGATGATGATGATGATAATGATGATGATGATTGACTTGAAACAGATTTTCTTTAAACAGATTACTGAATGTCTTTACATGTACGTAAAGAAAATAATTAAAAATATGTAATAAATACATGAAAATAAAAATAAGAGATTTAAACCATTTTCTTTAATTTATTTCCGCTGGTTTCGACAATATGTTAAAACTGGTGATTGAAACTAATATATTTTTCCTTTCAAAGGTTTGCAATTTTCAGAATCGGAATTATCATATTTTTTGTGACCGAAGATTACCGTGACTGACCATTGTATATAGTTGATTTCACATATATTTATGGCGAAGTCGTTCATACCAAATATTACATTAATACATTTGCGTTACTTTAACGAACATTGGTAACAAAAACAATAATTGAACCATCCTTTGATATATAAATGTGTATACATATATTAGTTGGTGTATTTCTAAAAAATAGACGTACCAATATATTCTAAAAAAATAGACGTACCAATATATTCTAAAAAATAGACGTACCAATATATTCTAAAAAATAGACGTACTAATATATTCTAAAAAAATTGACGTACCAATATATTCTAAAAAATAGACGTACCAATATATTCTAAAAAATAGACGTACCAATATATTCTAAAAAATTGACGTACCAATATATTCTAAAAAATAGACGTACCAATATATTCTAAAAAATTGACGTACCAATATATTCTAAAAAATAGACGTACTAATATATTCTAAAAAATAGACGTACCAATATATTCTAAAAAAATAGACGTACCAATATATTCTAAAAAATAGACGTACCAATATATTCTAAAAAATAGACGTACCAATATATTCTAAAAAAATAGACGTACCAATATATTCTAAAAAATAGACGTACTAATATATTCTAAAAAATAGACGTACCAATATATTCTAAAAAAATAGACGTACCAATATATTCTAAAAAATTGACGTACCAATATATTCTAAAAAATAGACGTACCAATATATTCTAAAAAATTGACGTACCAATATATTCTAAAAAATAGACGTACCAATATATTCTAAAAAATAGACGTACCAATATATTCTCTCGTCAAGCAAGACGATCACAAGAGCGAATATTGCTATCATATAAGCAAATGAATCCCTGAATACTGGCCACCAAGACATCACGAGATTCTGCAGTGAAACAAAAACAAAAAACTTTTAAGAATCACAAAATTCGTATGGTGTTAGTATGGTATTTGCATGGTATTTATATGGTATTTGTATGGTATTTGCATGGTATTCATATGGTATTTGCATGGTATTTGTATGGTATTCATATAGTATTTGTATGGTATTCGTATGGTATTCATATGGTAATTGTATGGTATTCATATGGTATTTGTATGGTATTTGCATGGTATTCATATAGTATTTGTATGGTATTTGCATGGTATTCATATGGTATTTGTATGGTATTCGTATGGTATTTGTATGGTGTTTGTATGGTATTCATATGGTATTTGTATGGTATTTGTATGGTATTCATATGGTATTTGCATGGTATTCATATGGTATTTGTATGGTATTTGCATGGTATTCATATGGTGTTTGTATGGTATTTGCATGGTATTCATATGGTATTTGTATGGTATTCATATGGTATTTGTATGGTATTTGCATGGTATTCATATGGTGTTTGTATGGTATTTGCATGGTATTCATATGGTATTTGTATGGTATTCGTATGGTATTTGTATGGTGTTTGTATGGTATTCATATGGTATTTGTATGGTATTTGTATGGTATTCATATGGTATTTGCATGGTATTCATATGGTATTTGTATGGTATTTGCATGGTATTCATATGGTAATTGTATGGTATTTGCATGGTATTCATATGGTATTTGTATGGTATTCGTATGGTATTTGTATGGTGTTTGTATGGTATTCATATGGTATTCGCATGGTATTCATATAGTGTTTGTATGGTATTCGCATGATATTCCTATTGTGTTTGTATGGTATTCGTATGGTGTTTGTATGGTATTCGTATGGTATTTGTATGGTATTCATATGGTATTTGTATGGTATTTGTATGGTATTCATATGGTATTTGTATGGTATTTGCATGGTATTCATATGGTATTCGCATGGTATTCATATGGTGTTTGTATGGTATTCGCATAGTATTCATATGGTGTTCGTATGGTATTTGTATGGTATTCATATGGTATTCGCATGATATTCCTATGGTGTTTGTATGGTATTCGCATGATATTCCTATTGTGTTTGTATGGTATTCGTATGGTGTTTGTATGGTATTCGCATGATATTCCTATTGTGTTTGTATGGTATTCGTATGGTGTTTGTATGGTATTCGTATGGTATTCGTATGGTATTCGTATTCGTATGGTATATTACAATGTATTGAGAAATACATGTACATTTTTGAGGTGTATATTCGTATACACACATGTATACACACATACACACATACACACATGTATTCACACACATACACACATATACACCCACCTTTTTTCTACAGACATATGAATATTTTATCCAGGCTTTTTTTTAAAGAGATGCTTATTTAAATGTTAGAATTTTGCAATTAATCCTTGTTTTTGTTTAAGAGTCTATTCTTCTGTTTAAAGGTTATTATCTGATATTTCTTTTAGAATTTCTCATTTAATACCAGTGTGTATATCTTTTATCTTTTGGTTCCCACTCAGTCTTTAAATATTTCCCGCCAAACAAGGAGATTATCAGATTGAAATAAAATTATCACCATTTACTTATTACAAATTTAATTATATATGATTTTTTTTAATCAGAAAACTGTATTTTTTTTTATCAGAAAACTGTATTTGCTTTACATTGTAGACAGTAACGTCACATTTTTTGCAGCGACATTGCGTAAACTAATTCAGTTAAATTCATTCATTTAAATCATTCATTTAAATCATTTTTTGCAGCGACATTACGTAAACTAATTCAGTTAAATTCATTCATTTAAATCATTCATTTAAATCATTTTTTGCAGCGACATTACGTAAACTAATTCAGTTAAATTCATTCATTTAAATCATTCATTTAAATCATTTTTTGCAGCGACATTACGTAAACTAATTCAGTTAAATTCATTCATTTAAATCATTCATTTAAATCATTTTTTGCAGCGACATTACGTAAACTAATTCAGTTAAATTCATTCATTTAAATCATTCATTTAAATCATTTTTTTGCAGCGACATTACGTAAACTAATTCATTTAAATCATTCATTTAAATCATTTTTTTGCAGTGACATTACGTAACCTAAAATGAGACATCAAAGCTAAGCATGAATAAAAAAATACCCTGAAACTTTCTAAAGAAAATTTAATAAAACTAAAAAATATATATTTTTAGATATTTTGCTGTTTGCATCTATAAAAATAAACTACACTGTCTGCATGCATGTATGTGTGCATATATAGTTACATAGCTAAATGAGTGCCAGTTAGAAATTTGCGTCATGCTGACTTGACTAGGTTCTAGTCTGATGGTGAGTGTGTTGATGACGACGATGGGGATGATCGTAGTAGTAATCTGTTCTCCCAGTCCGCCATTTGGATTCGAAGTACACGGGTCGATCTGTTCTCGTCGTTTATGATAGTGTAGAAAGCAGTGAATCATGGTTATTTTAAGTACACCAGGGAGGGGAGACGCGCCCCTAACGTTCTTTAATAACCAACCATCGGCAAATACGTCTATCTCATTCGACGTCCCAGGGAATAAAGAGAGAGAGAGAGAGAGAGAGAGAGAGAGAGAGAGAGAGAGAAAAGAGGGAGGGCGTAGAAATCACATCATCCACTTCCGGTTCTGACGTCTCCTAAATTCGGCCGTGGAGTGAACAGACAATCTCCCCCCCCCACCTCCATGACATTATCTAACAATACACCCAAAGCTTTCGCAGCTGATCAGCTACAGGGCTAACATTTGATTTACGATACACTTCAATAAGACTCACAAAGTGATATAGGTCGTGACGTCAGCCGTGATCAGAAGGCAGTCCGAGAAGAGCATGCAGTGTACTCTGACCAGTCCCTAAGACTAACTTCATATAGCAAGCAAGCTGTTTAGTGTTTGCTGTTTGTGACTTTGACCTTTTCATCTAATACATTCCCGGGCATTATCGGGTGCCTCTGATAGTAATTAAATAACATATATAATTTTCTTTCAGATTTGACAAGAACAACGCATCTACGATGATTATTTTTATTCGAAACACTTACAATTGTTTTTTTGGCAATTCAAAAATTGCTTTTTAATGTAACCTAAAGTAGATCTAAAAACAAAAACAAAAATGTATTTGAAGAATCGAAAAATGTATTTGAAGAATCGAAAAATGTATTTGAAGAATCGAAAAATATATTTGAAGAATCAAAAAATGTATTTGAAGAATCAAAAATGTATTTGAAGAATCAAAAAATGTATTTGAAGAATCGAAAAATGTATTTGAAGAATAAAAAAATGTATTTGAAGAATCGAAAAATGTATTTGAAGAATCGAAAACTGTATTTGAAGAATAAAAAAATGTATTTGAAGAATCGAAAAATGTATTTGAAGAATAAAAAAATGTTTACTAAAGAGAAAAAGGTATTTAAATTATTTTTTATGCGTTGTTAGAGTTAGGGTTGGGGTTGGGGGTTTCTGCGAAATTTCGGCAGTACCTATATCTTACCCTTGATGTAAAAACAAATTAACCCTGTACAATTATGTGCAAAAAAGGGTAAAAAGTAATTGATTAAAAAAAACAAACTGTCAGGGCAGCCATTATTTTTGTGTGTGTCAAAAACGAAAAGCAAACGGCAATAAAAAATAATAGAAAGGGCGATAACTCACAACAGACACAAATAAGGAACAGCATCCCATGATAAAAAGAATGTTAAAGATGGCAGAACCAGTAATCGTTCCGACGCCGACATCGCTCTCAGCAATTATAATACCTAAAAAGTAAATTATTAAAGAAAACAAAATTAAGAAAATATTTGTTTGCAAGTGATTATAAACGCTGAAATGAAGGAGAAAGTGCATGCGTGGACCGTATGTTATATCAGCAGTACTGATAATGTAAATAAACTATTATAAACAGTTGGATCAAATTTGGTATAAAGCACCTTTGGCATAATAGTGGTGACAAAGGATGGTCACAATACTACTACTACTACTACTACTACTACTACTACTACTACTACTGATGAACACTTATAGGTTCAACACTATTATTCAAAAGTCCACCAAAATAAAACACTGGCTATTATTGTGATAAACCATTTCTTTTTATTATTGTGATAAACCACTTCTTTTTGTTATTGTGATAAGCCATTTCTTTTTATTATTGTGATAAACCATTTCTTTTTATTATTGTGATAAACCATTTCTTTTTATTATTGTGATAAACCATTTCTTTTTATTATTGTGATAAACCATTTCTTTTTATTATTGTGATAAACCATTTCTTTTTAAAAACATATTAAAGCCCTAACTCCGGTTCTGAAATCAATATTGATTTATCTAAATGAGAACTTTAATACATCTATTTGTAAGAAAATGAACATTTCTTTTAAAATAAAGTAATTTTTTATGAAGTTAGATGTAATCAATACTGTATAGATTGGTCAGTAATGTATAAATCATTTTCGAATTTCATTCAGTCACAAAGGAATTTCTATCTAAACGACTGTTTGGAGTTTTCAAAATGAAGGACAAATTCCCAGAGGTAAAAAATTAAAAGACAGACACAGACAGACACAGACAGACACAGACACAGACACAGACACACACACACACACATATATCGATTTTAGAGGCAATTTTGACATTCTGATTCATAAGAAAAGCAGTGTTTACATTGGATAATCATCTCATCCCTGTTGATTATCCAATGAAAATAGATGGTGAAGTGTCAGCGACTGAAAAAAATTATCGAGCCGGATAGAATATGTAATCGATGAAATCGATTGGAATGTCCTTTTTTGATGTGAAGAACACACACTGAAAATTTCCGTAATTCACTGCCTAGGCAGAATCAAATATCGATTCGTCAGACGCAATTCTATAGCGATCTAAGTTGGAGAACCCGACTAATTTTTTTTTCATATATGTTTGTTCAAAAATTTCCCGCTTTCTTAATGAATCGGATACAGAAAGACGCAAAAACATAACTTATATTATTATCGAACATTTTTCTCTATCTGTCCTCTGGTCACTTATAGACTCGCTAAAATTGCACCAACTTTGGCAGTAATCACCCTTGAGATGCCGGTGGGTCATTGGGGTAAAAAATGAATGTCAATATTACTTTTACTGCTACTAACGCTACTACAACTAGTACAAACTCAACAAGAATAAGCATTTATAGGCTCCAAAACAACTCGACAGAATTGTACCAACTTTATCATGAAGATGCCGGGTGTATCCTAGTGGCTAACCTGATCGACGAAAACCATTTGTAATGACTCCGGTAAAATATTAATTACAATTTAGATCGTATCTCACCCATTGCACGTAAGGGTTGGAGCCACCTCTGATACTTGCATTAGCGTTCAATATTGAGGAGTGCCGAGGGAGCTTTTAAAATGTGTCAGCTCTTTAAGAGTGCCACTCACCCCCACCACCTTAAACTCAGTCTTTTACTATACTTTCCAGTTGTTTGACAATGAGGTTTTATGAACCCGAGGTCTTCATTGGCGCGACATAATCTTCTTAAAAGTATTGACTCGTTACCAAACTAAGCAAAGTTTAGTAATTATAAAGGAATATTGATGTCCGATGTTTTAAAAAAAAATAATATTCAAAGGTGAGGATAAAAAAATGCAATGTAAAAATATTGAAGAAAAATCAAGAAGAAATTTTAAATCCAATTCTTACCTATAATGGAAGTGAATAGTTCAGGAATGGAACTTCCGATGGCCATAAAAACGGCACCTGATATGTCATGGCTGATATTGAAAGCTGAAAACAAAACAAAAGAATAATTGTTTCGGAATTTTTCAGATGACGATTCATAATTTGCGTAATTTCGATTATTCAAACTACTGTTCTTATGTTGAGTGTTATAATCACAACGTTTCGACCGCTGTAACCTCCGGCCTTCTTCAGGTGTATCTTATCGAACTCTGGAATATTTCTGTCGAACTCGGGAATCTGGACGGAATAAAGGGTTCTGTTCGAAATTCCGTCCAGATTCCCGAGTTTGACAGAAATATTCCCGAGTTCGAAAAGATACACCTGAAACAGGCCAGAGGTTACAGCGGTCGAAACGTTGTGATGATAAAACTCAAGATGAGTACAGTAGTCCGAATAATCGAAATTATATCAAAGAATAATTATACAAATTCTAACAATCAGCTGGACTCGTGTGAATTACACTGTAATTTATATTTTGATAAATTTTTGTTGATGTTAACTTATTTATTCGTTATATCTGAATAAAAATACTGTTAATAATATTTTCAGCGATTTAATTAAATAAAAAAGTGTTTAATAAAATTTAAAATATTCTTGTCGGGATGACGTCACAGAAATATTGTATTGTTTTTACATAATTGAAAATCACGTTTTTTTAGTGTTCCTTATTTTCCTCTTCCTACCACTTTCCTTCTCTCCCTTTCAACTTTCAATTATCTTCATTCGTCCTCTATTTCCTTACCGTCCGTTTCTCTTCGTTCATCTTTTTCTCCTTCTCCCCTCCTTCGAGTTTTCCTTTTCTCTTGGTCAGAAAAGTTTTCGAAAAACATTCCTTCCTATTCTCCATCTTTTTTTATTCTGTTTTTATTTTGTTGCTTTTAAATTTCTTCCTTCGTTTGATTTAGTTTTTTCTTTTTTCGTCTTTTCCATCCACAAAAGTAATCATAGCAGAAATGTTGTGTGGCGCAGCATCAGATCCATACTTAAAATTTGGAAAAATCGGAAGTTCAAATTCCGTCAACATTTTGACCGAATTTTTCAAGGTCAAGATCAAAGGTCACATATGATGTGAGACTTCATTGGCTACAATGTGGGCCAAGTAGTGAGTCTCGACAATGAATAGAACCAAAGTTATATCGCACAAAAGTGTGACTTTCACATTTTACGCGACTTTGATCATCGACCGAGATAATATCCCCAAATTAAATCAGTTCTAAGTTAGACTGTGACCAATATTTTGACCTAGTTTGGCGACGATTGGTCAAGCGATGTGAACGCTGGGCTGTACACAAACAAACGACATGCAAACAAACATACAAACGACATACAAACAAACAAACAAACGACATACAAACAAACAAACAAACAAACACACAAAAAACAAACAAACAAACAAACGACATACAAACAAACAAAGAAACAAACAAACATACAAACAAACAAACGACATACAAACAAACAAATACACAAACAAACAACAAACAAATACGCAAACAAACAAACAAACAAACAAACGACATACAAACAAACAAACAAACACACAAACAAACAAACAAACGACATACAAACAAACAAACAAACACACAAACAAACAAACAAACGACATACAAACAAACAAACACACAAACAAACAAACAAACGACATACAAACAAACAAACAAATACACAAACAAACAAACACACAAACAAACGATATGCAAACAAACAAACAAAAAACAAACAAACACACATACAAACAAACAAACACACATACAAACAAACAAACGACATACAAACACACAAACAAACAAACAAAAAACAAACAAACAAACAAACGACATACAAACAAACAAACAAACAAAAAACAAACAAATACACAAACAAACAAACACACAAACAAACGACATACAAACAAACAAACAAACAAAAAACAAACAAACAAACGACATACAAACAAACAAATACACAAACAAACAACAAACAAACACACAAACAAACAAACAAACGACATACAAACAAACAAACAACAAACAAATACACAAACAAACAAACACACAAACAAACGACATACAAACAAACAAACAAACAAACGACATACAAACAAAAAATACACAAACAAACAAACAAACAAACGACATACAAACAAACAAACAAATACACAAACAAACAAACAAACGACATACAAACAAACAAACAAATACACAAACAAGCAAACAAATACACAAACAAACAAACAAACAAACGACATACAAACAAACAAACAAATACACAAACAAACAAACAAACGACATACAAACAAGCAAACAAATACACAAACAAACAAACAAACAAACGACATACAAACAAACAAACAAACAAACGACATACAAACAAAAAATACACAAACAAACAAACAAACAAACGACATACAAACAAACAAACAAATACACAAACAAACAAACAAACGACATACAAACAACAAACAAATACACAAACAAACAAACAACAAACAAATACACAAACAAACAAACACACAAACAAACGACATACAAACAAACAAACAAACAAAAAACAAACAAACAAACGACATACAAACAAACAAATACACAAACAAACAACAAACAAACACACAAACAAACAAACAAACGACATACAAACAAACAAACAACAAACAAATACACAAACAAACAAACACACAAACAAACGACATACAAACAAACAAACAAACAAACGACATACAAACAAAAAATACACAAACAAACAAACAAACAAACGACATACAAACAAACAAACAAATACACAAACAAACAAACAAACGACATACAAACAAACAAACAAATACACAAACAAGCAAACAAATACACAAACAAACAAACAAACAAACGACATACAAACAAACAAACAAACAAACGACATACAAACAAAAAATACACAAACAAACAAACAAACAAACGACATACAAACAAACAAACAAATACACAAACAAACAAACAAACGACATACAAACAAGCAAACAAATACACAAACAAACAAACAAACAAACAAACGACATACAAACAAACAAACAAACAAACGACATACAAACAAAAAATACACAAACAAACAAACAAACAAACGACATACAAACAAACAAACAAATACACAAACAAACAAACAAACGACGTACAAACAACAAACAAATACACAAACAAACAAACAACAAACAAATACACAAACAAACAAACACACAAACAAACGACATACAAACAAACAAACAAACAAAAAACAAACAAACAAACGACATACAAACAAACAAATACACAAACAAACAACAAACAAACACACAAACAAACAAACAAACGACATACAAACAAACAAACAACAAACAAATACACAAACAAACAAACAAACAAACAAACGACATACAAACAAACAAACAAACAAACAAACGACATACAAACAAAAAATACACAAACAAACAAACAAACAAACGACATACAAACAAACAAACAAATACACAAACAAACAAACAAACGACATACAAACAAACAAATACACAAACAAGCAAACAAATACACAAACAAACAAACAAACAAACGACATACAAACAAACAAACAAATACACAAACAAACAAACAAACGACATACAAACAAGCAAACAAATACACAAACAAACAAACAAACAAACAAACGACATACAAACAAACAAACAAACAAACGACATACAAACAAAAAATACACAAACAAACAAACAAACAAACGACATACAAACAAACAAACAAATACACAAACAAACAAACAAACAAACAAACAAACAAACGACATACAAACAAACAAACAAACAAACGACATACAAACAAAAAATACACAAACAAACAAACAAACAAACGACATACAAACAAACAAACAAATACACAAACAAACAAACAAACGACATACAAACAAGCAAACAAATACACAAACAAACAAACACACAAACAAACGACATACAAACAAACAAACAAACGACATACAAACAAAAAATACACAAACAAACAAACAAACAAACAAACGACATACAAACAAACAAATACACAAACAAGCAAACAAATACACAAACAAACAAACAAACAAACGACATACAAACAAACAAATACACAAACAAACAAACAAACGACATACAAACAAGCAAACAAATACACAAACAAACAAACAAACAAACAAACGACATACAAACAAACAAACAAATACACAAACAAACAAACAAACGACATACAAACAAACAAACAAATACACAAACAAGCAAACAAATACACAAACAAACAAACAAACAAACGACATACAAACAAACAAACAAATACACAAACAAACAAACAAACGACATACAAACAAGCAAACAAATACACAAACAAACAAACAAACAAACGACATACAAACAACAAACAAATACACAAACAAACAAACACACAAACAAACGACATACAAACAAACAAACAAACGACATACAAACAAAAAATACACAAACAAACAAACAAACAAACGACATACAAACAAACAAACAAATACACAAACAAACAAACAAACGACATACAAACAAGCAAACAAATACACAAACAAACAAACAAACAAACAAACAAACGACATACAAACAACAAACAAATACACAAACAAACAAACACACAAACAAACGACATACAAACAAACAAACAAACAAACGACATACAAACAAAAAATACACAAACAAACAAACAAACAAACGACATACAAACAACAAACAAATACACAAACAAACAAACAACAAACAAATACACAAACAAACAAACACACAAACAAACGACATACAAACAAACAAACAAACAAACGACATACAAACAAAAAATACACAAACAAACAAACAAACAAACGACATACAAACAAACAAACAAATACACAAACAAGCAAACAAATACACAAACAAACAAACAAACGACATACAAACAAACAAACAAATACACAAACAAACAAACAAACAAACAAACGACATACAAACAAACAAACAAATACACAAACAAACAAACAAACGACATACAAACAAACAAACAAACAAACGACATACAAACAAAAAATACACAAACAAACAAACAAACAAACAAACGACATACAAACAAACAAACAAATACACAAACAAGCAAACAAATACACAAACAAACAAACAAACAAACGACATACAAACAAACAAATACACAAACAAACAAACAAACAAACGACATACAAACAAGCAAACAAATACACAAACAAACAAACAAACAAACAAACGACATACAAACAAACAAACAAATACACAAACAAACAAACAAATACACAAACAAACAAACAAATACACAAACAAACTCGACTGAAAACATAACCTCTTTTGCGGATGTAATGAATCGTGTCATGTGGCAATTTAAGGTCACGCTACGAAGCAAATTTGCCATTTAGACCAGTAAAGCCTGATCTTGTGCCATACGGAAAACACACCATAAAGAAGTAATAGCTGTACATTGGAAAACGGGACTATGGCATCTTGATTCCTTAGATCAGTTTGACCGCGAGGGCGGCGATTTATTATCGATATATTATCGAGATAACAATTTAGTTCGGCCGTTTCGGGCGGGTATTCTAGTAACATCGACATTTTGTTCGTGTCTTCAACTACGACCACTTACAAAAAAAAAAAAGACTCAAAATAGAAATAAAAGACAAACAACGAGTTTCGACTGTTCTAAGAGACAGCGTTTCACATGTGAAAAGCTTGAAGATGTTCACGTGCTGCACTTAGTTGGTTTCGAAAGCAGACACCACGAGATACCACGAGACAGCACCACCAACAATAACAAAAAAAGAACCTATTAAAATAACTGCGAGAAGAAACAATGGAAGCCGACACATTCTCTTGAAATCTACATTCCCCGTCTAATTACGGGTTGTTGAAATACTTATCTTACTTATTCAGTACAGCTTTATTCTTTGATTGACGTAAGGCAATTCACTTTAATAATGAAAATAGTTGAAGAACTTATTCAAACCTAGCTCAGCCGACTTGTATATATTTATTATTATTTGTACTCACTAGCAGTTCTCACACAGGTCATCGGTGATTGCTTACCAACAGCCGGTGATATTTCCTGGAGTCTGAGTGACAACAAGTCTCCCCAGATTTCCAGTATTATCCACCTTTTTTCGATAGCCACCGCCAATAATCTTGCAGTATCGCAACAGCCGTTTACCATTGATTACTCGCTGGTAAGAACCATTTGTCTTCTCTGGGATTTGGGTGGCAATAAGCCTCCCCAAGGTCCCAGCACTCTCTGCACTTCCAGTGGAGGTCTGGTTTGTGCTGTCCCTCCTCGGTCTTCTCATCTTCCTCGACCCTATGCAAATATTTTGTGTGGTGTCAGCCTAGGCTGGTACCATTTTTTATTTTTAATTATTAAAAAAAACTTTTTTTTTAATTTTTAAAATCTTTTTATTTATTTATTTTTTAAAATAATTTTTTTAGGGGGGGGGCGGGGGAGCTTATAGCGTTTCTTGCTATTAAGTGATGTTTCTGTTCCTTTGTGATGTGGTGTTCTTTCTGTGGTTTTGTTTTCTTTCTGTTGTAGATTCCCAATCTTTTTTCCAGGTTTTTTGCGATTGTTCCTAGTGCCCCTACGATTATTGGTATTATACCGACTTCCTTCATGCTCCATATTCCTTTCAGTTCTCTGGCTAGTTCCGTGTATTTACTTCGTTTTTGCGTTTCTTTGATCTTCACTCTGTGGTCTGCTGGAACGGCGAAGTCTACGATTTTGCAAGATTTTTCTTTCTTGTTGATTATTATAACAGCCGGTCTCCTTGCTTGTATGAGTTTGTGTTTGTATATCCATATCCCAGATGATTTTGTGTTTTTCGTTTTCCAGTACTTTTTCTGGTTTATGTTTGTACCATTTGTCTGCGTATTCGAAATTCAATTGTTTGCACAGTTCCCAGTGTACTACTTTCCCCACACAGTCATGTCTGTTCTTGTATTCTTTTTGGGTTAATTTGCTACATTCATTTATTATATTATTTACGGTTTCGTCTCTTTGTCAACAGTCTGCATTTACTGTTTCCTGGGTTTTATCTATTTTAGTTTTAATGTAGTTTGTCCTAATTGCATTGTTCTGTGCAGCCATCAGTAAAGATTCAGTTTCTCTGTTCAAGTGTACTTTTCTTAGCCATGTCCAACTATTTTTGTTAGTTTCTTCTCTTGTCAGTCTTCTAAAGCGTCCATGTAGTTGTTTTTCTTCCCACTTTTCTTTTATTGTCGTTTTTTTTCTGGTTTCAGTGCTTCCCGAGTTGCTCGTTGGAACGGTGTCTCTTGCTGCAGTGATAAGGATTTCTCCAGCTCTTTTTTTTTAGACTTCCACACAATCTTCTATACTTACCAGTCTTCTTTCCCCTTCGTTTCTTTTTATGTAGAGTCTGTCCGTATTGCCTTTTGAGTGTAGGGCATTGTGCATGGCCATTAATTTTCTAGTCCTCTGGTCAAGGTGTCTGAGTTCTTCTTTAGTCCAGCCTATGAATGGTCCAGAGTATCTTATTAGCGATACTGCCCAGGTATTTATACTTTTTACTAGATTCCTGCTATATAATTTCGTTTCTAGGAGTTTTCTTATTCTTTATAAGTATTCTTTTCCAATCTTCTCTTTCATTTCTGTAGATTTGATGGTGTCTGTTTCCAGAACTCCAAGATATTTGTAGCTATCCTGTTCGCCTAGCACCCTAATCTCTTCTTGGTTGGGGAGTTCCATGCCCTCTGTCGTCTCCAGTTTTCCTCTTTTCATTTCTAGTAGTGCACACTTTTCCATTCCGAATTCCATTTGAATGCCATGACTGAAGATTCTGGTTGTATTTATCATCTTTTCCAGTTCCTTTTTGCTTTCTGCAAAAAGTTTCAGGTCGTCCATGTACATCAGGTGTTTTACCTTTAGTTCAGTGTCTGTAAGCTTGTATCCAGCATCACATTTTTTTGAGTATGTAGTTGAGCATCATCATGGCTATTACAAACAGTAGTGGTGATAGGGAGTCTCCTTGGAGAATGCCTCTCTGTATTTTTTTTTTATCTCAGTCAGGTGTTGTCGTCCGGCTTTCAGTTGTCAGTTCCAGTCTCCATGCCTCCATTGCTTTCTTGATAAGATTAATAATCCTGTCGAGTATCTTGTATATTTTTTAAACATTCAATTATCCATGCTTGAGGGATTTGGTCTTAAGCTTTTTTGTAGTCAATCCATGCCATGGCTATGTTCTTTTTTCTGCTTCGTACCTCCTTCAGGATCTTTTGATCGATATATAGCAGATCGTGCATCCCTCTTTTCCCTTTTCGGCATCCTTTTTGTTCTGGGATTGGTAGATTTGTTCTCTAAGTTGTGCCGTCAGAATTTTCCATATTTTTGGTAATCTTTTGGTTGATCTGTAGTTGCTTGGGATCGTCCCTTTTTATTGGCATCTTTTTGTATTAGCGTTGTCCTTCCTTTGGTCATCCATTCTGATATATCTGTTTTTTTTTGTGATACATCCTCTCAGTTTCTGCGCTAGTCTTTCATGTAAGGTCGTGAATTTTTAAAACCAATATGCGTGTATTCCATCGTGGCCTGGTGCTTTCCAGTTTGCCATTTTCCTTAGGGTTGCCTTAACTGTTTCTCCATTAATTTCTGTTTCTGTTCCTTCTTCAATTTCCTGGAGTTCATCTTTCATGTTTTTTTAGTCACTTGGCATTTTTGCTGTGTTTTTTAGGCCTTTCCCATATCTTGCTCCAGAAGTGTTTTGTCTCTGTCGAGTCCGGTTGTTCTGATGTTATTCGTTCTTCGTTTACGTTTTTGTAAAACTGGCTTTCATTGTTTTTAAAGGTCCTGATCTGTTTTTGCTGTTCAGATTTGTATCTATATCGTCTCAGTCTTCCCTCTATTGCTGCTATCTTTTGTTTCATATTCAGTCTTTCCTTGTGAACCAGGTTTCTGCTCTTCCATCCTTTCCTATTCTCTTTCATCCTGTTTACAGTCTTAGCTTCTTTTCGGAGTTTGGTAATCTGGGTTTCCAGTCTGATTTCCCATCCGGGCATTATCGGTCCATTCTCTCGGTCAGTCTTTTTTTCTCTTTTTAGTTTCATACTTACTGATTTTTCCCCTGCATAGTGTTATCATTTGATAAAAATATTTTTGTAACGAGTTAGTGTTATCATTTGATAAAAATATTTTTGTAACGAGTTAGTGTTATCATTTGATAAAAATATTTTTGTAACGAATTAGTGTTATCATTTCATAAAAATATTTTTGTAACGAGTTAGTGTTATCATTTGATAAAATATTTTTGTAACGAGTTAGTGTCATCATTTCATAAAATATTTTTGTAACGAATTAGTGTTATCATTTGATAAAATATTTTTGTAATGAGTTAGTGTTATCATTTCATAAAAAATATTTTTGTAACGAGTTAGTGTTATCATTTCATAAAAATATTTTTGTAACGAGTTAGTGTTATCATTTCATAACAATATTTTTGTAACGAGTTAGTGTTATCATTTGATAAAAATATTTTTGTAACGAGTTAGTGTTATCATTTCATAAAAATATTTCTGTAACGAGTTAGTGTTATCATTTGATAAAAATATTTTTGTAACGAGTTAGTGTTATCATTTGATAAAAATATTTTTGTAACCAGTTAGTGTTATCATTTGATAAAACTATTTCTGTAACGAGTTAGTGTTATCATTTGATAAAAATATTTTTGTAACGAGTTAGTGTTATCATTTGATAAAAATATTTTTGTAACGAGTTAGTGTTATCATTTGATAAAAATATTTTTGTAACGAATTAGTGTTATCATTTCATAAAAATATTTTTGTAACGAGTTAGTGTTATCATTTGATAAAAATATTTTTGTAACGAGTTAGTGTCATCATTTCATAAAATATTTTTGTAACGATTTAGTGTTATCATTTGATAAAATATTTTTGTAATGAGTTAGTGTTATCATTTCATAAAAAATATTTTTGTAACGAGTTAGTGTTATCATTTCATAAAAATATTTTTGTAACGAGTTAGTGTTATCATTTCATAACAATATTTTTGTAACGAGTTAGTGTTATCATTTCATAAAAATATTTTTGTAACGAGTTAGTGTTATCATTTCATAAAAATATTTTTGTAACGAGTTAGTGTTATCATTTGATAAAACTATTTCTGTAACGAGTTAGTGTTATCATTTGATAAAAATATTTTTGTAACGATTTAGTGTCATCATTTCATAAAATATTTTTGTAACGAGTTAGTGTTATCATTTCATAAAAATATTTCTGTAACGAGTTAGTGTTATCATTTGATAAAAATATTTTTGTAACGATTTAGTGTCATCATTTCATAAAATATTTTTGTAACGAGTTAGTGTTATCATTTGATAAAAATATTTTTGTAACGAGTTAGTGTTATCATTTCATAAAAATATTTCTGTAACGAGTTAGTGTTATCATTTCATAAAAATATTTTTGTAACGAGTTAGTGTTATCATTTCATAAAAATATTTTTGTAACGATTTAGTGTCATCATTTCATAAAATATTTTTGTAACGAGTTAGTGTTATCATTTCATAAAAATATTTCTGTAACGAGTTAGTGTTATCATTTGATAAAAATATTTTTGTAACGATTTAGTGTCATCATTTCATAAAATATTTTTGTAACGAGTTAGTGTTATCATTTGATAAAAATATTTTTGTAACGAGTTAGTGTTATCATTTCATAAAAATATTTTTGTAACGATTTAGTGTCATCATTTCATAAAATATTTTTGTAACGAGTTAGTGTTATCATTTCATAAAATATTGTTGATTTAACCATTTTTAAATTCGATTAAAAAAATTTGTTGAATCCTACTTTAGTTAAGCTTCATCCAAACAGTTACGTAGCGTGGGTGAGTGGGGTGGGGGGGTAAAATAATTATGGGGAAGTGGTTGTCTCACGCAAGAATATGTAGTTGATGCTTACCGTCGCGAAGTTGAGCAAGGGATGGTACAAAATAAGTGTCACACACGATGGCCAAGCCGAAAAACATGTAGATGGAAATTAATATATTGAACACAACGCCGCCATGGTCCACGAACCCAGAGGGCATAAAGTTGCTCGGGAATTGCTCAACTGCGCGTGGAGTGCAATTCAATTCGTCGTTCAGGTCGACGGGTAGAAATGTTCCATTATTCGAATCTGAAATGAGAAGAAAGAAAAAGAGGATTCTGTTTTACGGCATATCAACTCTTTTGGGTTCATTTTGGTAAGCATTTTTATGATTAAAGTTCTTCAACTATTTATAGATTAATTTGTTTTGTAGGCATATATTTTGTGAATAAATAGTTTGCCAACGATAAGTTTTATATGATATATGGAATGGACCCTGGCGGATACTACCACTCCAGGTCAGAGTAAACCTGTGGATGATGGTAACCAAACGGGTAACCAAACGGGTAACCAAACGGGTAACACCACACAACCTTACAAGTCACACATTATATGTAGTTTCATGACATCCTTAGGACATATTATATTTAACCTATGGATCATGGCAGGTACTACCACTAAAACTATGAACAATGACAACTAAGGAGTGACCCCCACACTCCTCAACCCCACACTCCTCAACTCCTGAACTCCTCAACCCCACACTCCTCAACCCCACACTCCTCAACCCCACACTCCTCAACCCCACACTCCTCAACCCCACACTCCTCAACTCCTGAACTCCTCAACTCTTCACTCCTCAACCCCACACTCCTCAACCCCACACTCCTCAACCCCACACTCCTCAACCCCACACTCCTCAAATCCTGAACTCTTCAACCCCACACTTCTCAACCCCACACTCCTCAACCCCACACTCCTCAACCCCACACTCCAACACTCCTCAACCCCACACTCCTCAACTCCTGAACTCCTCAACCCCAACACTCCTCAACCCCAACACTCCTCAACCCCACACTCCTCAACCCCACACTCCTCAACCCCAACACTCCTCAACCCCACACTCCTCAACCCCACACTCCTCAACTCCTGAACTCCTCAACCCCACACTCCTCAACCTCACACTCCTAAACCCCACACTCCTCAACCCCACACTCCTCAACTCCTGAACTCCTCAACCCCACACTCCTCAACCCCACACTCCTCAACCCCACACTCCTCAACTCCTGAACTCCTCAACCCCACACTCCTCAACCCCACACTCCTCAACCTCACACTCCTCAACCCCACACTCCTCAACCCCACACTCCTCAACCCCACACTCCTCAACTCCTGAACTCCTCAACCCCACACTCCTCAACCTCACACTCCTCAACCCCACACTCCTCAACCCCACACTCCTCAACCCCACACTCCTCAACCCCAACACTCCTCAACCCCACACTCCTCAACCCCACACTCCTCAACTCCTGAACTCCTCAACCCCACACTCCTCAACCCCACACTCCTCAACCTCACACTCCTAAACCCCACACTCCTCAACCCCACACTCCTCAACTCCTGAACTCCTCAACCCCACACTCCTCAACCCCACACTCCTCAACCCCACACTCCTCAACTCCTGAACTCCTCAACCCCACACTCCTCAACCCCACACTCCTCAACCTCACACTCCTCAACCCCACACTCCTCAACCCCACACTCCTCAACCCCACACTCCTCAACTCCTGAACTCCTCAACCCCACACTCCTCAACCTCACACTCCTCAACCCCACACTCCTCAACCCCACACTCCTCAACCCCACACTCCTCAACCTCACACTCCTCAACCCCACACTCCTCAACCCCACACTCCTCAACCCCACACTCCTCAAATCCTGAACTCTTCAACCCCACACTCCTCAACCCCACACTCCTCAACTCCTGAACTCCTCAACCCCACACTCCTCAACCCCACACTCCTCAACCTCACACTCCTCAACCCCACATTCCTCAACCCCACACTCCTCAACCTCATACTCCTCAACCCCACACTCCTCAACCCCACACTCCTCAACCCCAACACTCCTCAACCCCACACTCCTCAACCCCACACTCCTCAACCCCACACTCCTCAACCCCACACTCCAACACTCCTCAACCCCACACTCCTCAACCCCACACTCCTCAACCCCACACTCCTCAACTCCTGAACTCCTCAACCCCACACTCCTCAACCCCACACTCCTCAACCCCACACTCCTCAACTCCTGAACTCCTCAACCCCACACTCCTCAAACTTTCCAAATTGGTAAATCACAACAAAGATGTTGTTTAAGGTCATTTCGTGGAGCAAAACGAAAAAAAATTCAAATAATTTGTCAACAGAGAATCGAATTCTTTCTTGATTGTTTTATAGAGTGCAATTTAGTAAAAATCCTAGCAGCCCCTAATATTGTCCACCAAACACAAACACCCCAAACACCCAACCAAACCTCACCCTACAACACCCTCCAAAATAGGAAATATATCAGTTCAATAATAGATTATCTATGAGGAAGTCGCACAGACCGAAACTGCGAAATCGATATCAGCCAAACAAGCCACAAATATATACCAGCTCGACTAATAATTATTATAGTATCGAGCACAATTGGATCGGATATATACCAAACTTATTACCGAGTAAAATTAAACTGAAAGCTTTCGTCATGGATCGAGCTCAAACCCTATTCATAACGGACTTGATGGAGTCATTTGATTTATGCAAACTGCCAATAAATACGTTTTTGAATAGATTAAAAGCAGCTTCACACAGTACAGAAAATTTCAAAAGGGAATATTCATCAAATTTTCCCGCCATTTTTTCTGAAGAGTTAGGAATGTGCTGAAAGGTAAAAGTAACATTACAAATTAAATAAATAATCAACACAGATTTTTTTACCAAAAATACAAGGCCCCTTTCTAACTCGAGAAATAATTTCAAAAGAACTAGACCGTTTAGAAATAAGTGGGTTTTAAGCAAAACCGATGAAAACGCGTCGGCATGTTCCATAGCTTACGTAAAAACGTTTTATAGCTTACGTAAAAAAAGTTCCATAGGTTACGTAAAAAAAGGTTTCATAGCTTAGTAAAAAAGTTCCATAGCTTAGTAAAAAAAGTGGCATAGCTTACGTAAAAAAAGTTACATAGCTTAGTAAAAAAAGTTCCATAGCTTAGTAAAAAAAGTTCCATAGCTTAGTAAAAAAGTTCCATAGCTTAGTAAAAACAGTTCCATAGCTTAGTAAAAAAAGTGGTATAGCTTACGTAAAAAAAGTTCCATAGTTTACATAGTAAAAAAAAGTGGCATAGCTTACGTATAAAGTTCCATAGCTTACGTAAAAAAAGTTCCATAGCTTACGTAAAAAGTTCCATAGCTTACGTAAAAAAGTTTCATAGCTTACGTGAAAAAGTTCCATAGGTTACGTAAAAGAATTTCATAGCTTAGTAAAAAAAGTTTCATAGCTTAGTAAAAAAAGTGTCATAGCTTACGTAAAAAAGTTCCATAAATACGTAAAAAAATTCCATAGTTTACGTAAAAAAGTTCAATAGTTTACGTAAAAAATTTCCATTGCTTAGTAAAAAAAAAATTTCATAGCTTACATAAAAAAGTTCCATAGCTTAGTAAAAAAAGTTCCATAGTTTACATAAAAAAGTTTCATAGCTTAGTAAAAAAAGTGGCATAGCTTACGTAAAAAAGTTTCATAGCTTACGTAAAAAGTTCCATAGCTTACATGAAAAAGTTCCATAGGTTACGTAAAAAAGTTTCATAGCTTACGTAAAAAAGTTTCATAGCTTACGTAAAATGTTTCATAGCTTACGTAAAAAAAGTTTCATAGCTTAGTAAGAAAGTTTCATAGCTTACGTAAAAAAGTTACATAGATTACGTAAATAAAGGTTTCATAGCTTACGTAAAAACAGTTTCATAGCTTACGTAAAAAAAGTTTCACAGCTAACGTAAAAAAAGTTCCATAGTTTACGTAAAAAAAGTTTCATAGCTTACGTGAAAAAGTTCCATAGCTTACGTAAAAAAGTTTCATAGCTTAGTAAAAAAAGTTCCATAGTTTACATAAAAAAGTTTCATAGCTTAGTAAAAAAAGTTCCATAGTTTACATAAAAAAGTTTCATAGCTTAGTAAAAAAAGTGGCATAGTTTACGTAAAAAAGTTTCATAGCTTACGTAAAAAGTTCCATAGCTTACATGAAAAAGTTCCATAGGTTACGTAAAAAAGTTTCATAGCTTACGTAAAAAAGTTTCATAGCTTAGTAAAAAAAGTTCCATAGTTTACATAAAAAAGTTTCATAGCTTAGTAAAAAAAGTTCCATAGTTTACATAAAAAAGTTTCATAGCTTAGTAAAAAAGTGGCATAGTTTACGTAAAAAAGTTTCATAGCTTACGTAAAAAGTTCCATAGCTTACATGAAAAAGTTCCATAGGTTACGTAAAAAAGTTTCATAGCTTACGTAAAAAAGTTTCATAGCTTAGTAAAAAAAGTTCCATAGTTTACATAAAAAAGTTCCATAGCTTAGTAAAAAAAGTTCCATAGTTTACATAAAAAAGTTTCATAGCTTAGTAAAAAAAGTGGCATAGTTTACGTAAAAAAGTTTCATAGCTTACGTAAAAAGTTCCATAGCTTACATGAAAAAGTTCCATAGGTTACGTAAAAAAGTTTCATAGCTTACGTAAAAAAGTTTCATAGCTTACGTAAAATGTTTCATAGCTTACGTAAAAAAAGTTTCATAGCTTAGTAAGAAAGTTTCATAGCTTACGTAAAAAAGTTACATAGATTACGTAAATAAAGGTTTCATAGCTTACGTAAAAACAGTTTCATAGCTTACGTAAAAAAAGTTTCACAGCTAACGTAAAAAAAGTTCCATAGTTTACGTAAAAAAAGTTTCATAGCTTACGTGAAAAAGTTCCATAGCTTACGTAAAAAATTACTACCACTGTCAATGAACAGTCAGTCACTGATGATTCAGACAGGAACGAACGGCCAAAGGAAAACGTATCAATTTGTCGTTTCTTCAGAAATGGGAACTGTAAACATGGTATTAAAGGAAGAGAATGTAAATTTAAACACCCCAAGGTCTGCCCGAAATATGCAAAGTATGCGACACGCCAACCAAGAGGCTGTAACCTTGGGAAAGCATGTAAAGATTTTCACCCGAAAATGTGCAAGGATTCTCTGAGAAGAGGAGAGTGTCTGAACGAATCATGCACTTACAACCATGTTAAGGGTACTAGACGCCAACCAATCTCGACTAGGAATGAACAAGCAAGGGAAATTTCACAGCGCAACTCCGTCCCAACCACGAGTCAGGAGTCAGTTGAGAATTCGTCCCCAGTTATATCCACACCTCGAGAGAATGGAAGAGATACGTGCAATTTTTTAGAAGTGATCCGCCTATTGAAGGCGGAAATCCTCCACACTTTGGACCAGAGGATATTGTTGGTGTCAAATCAAATCAACGCACTACACAACCAACAACAAGATGTGCCAACTCCTCGAATGCCAATGCAATTCACGTGGCAACAGCCAGCCGAAGTTCCCAATCAAATCCATCAACCAATGTTTATGATTCCGAACCAACAACTCACTCGGCCCAGAATAAATCTGGTGGACTATCAAGAATTCCCTCGACCCAGAATGAATTTGGTGAATCCAGTTCACCACTCTTAAATAACTTTGCTTTTGTAAATATTCAAGGTCTTTGTCCTCAGACCGTTCCAAGCAAAGTACCGTTTATCAAAAATGAACTTAACAGTGACAATTCTCTTTTTATTGGCTTATCGGAAACTTGGTTAAATTCGCACAGAGATGCCGAACTTGAAATAGAAGGTTTTACACTGTTCCGATGCGACACATCAAGAAAAGCCAAAACACGTGGAAGGCACACCGGCGGTGTTGCTCTTTATGTCCGTGATGATATTGGATGTTCCTGTAATGTAATTTTTTCTCATGCGTCTGAATGTGTGCAGATGTTATGCCTTTACTCCTCCTATGAAGATTTAGCCATTCTTGTTACTTATAGACAACCTGATGACAGCTACCATGGACACCCATCCACACCAAATGATTTTAGTTCTCCTCTTAATAAAGTCAAACATATATTATCAACAATAAACCCTGCTCCAGATATCATTGTCGGTGGAGATTTTAATCTCCCTCACGTATCTTGGCCTGATGGACAGGCTATTCCAGGAGCATCAAATGCTGAGCGATTGATGATAAATTCACTGAACGAATTCTGCAATGAGCTTTTTTTGTCACAGCATGTGCTGTCTCCCACGCACAAAGATGGGAATATCCTTGATCTTGTTTTCACCAATAATTCTGATTTGATTCATGAGAGCATCAATGTACCCTTACTGCAAAGCACATCTCACCACAGTCTCATCCAGCTTCAAACAACATATAAAGTTAAATATAAAAGTGAGGTATTGAATAATCGTGCACCAAGAACAATGTTCAATGCACTAAACTTTTTCAGCGAGGAAGTCGATTGGACTGCTCTTTCAGAGGAACTAAGCCATGCTGATTGGGAAGACTCATTAAGAGACATGGGTGCATCTGCAATGCTGGACACTTTTTATTTAATTGTCTACACTGCCTGCTGCAAGCATGTGCCATTGCGTAAATCAGAATGCGAGAAAAGAACGCCCAAGGTGGTAAGATACCGTCACTCACTTTCTAAAAGAAGACGGAAGATAAAAAAGCGTCTTTTGAAAGTGTCATCGCCTGCTGTTATTTCCAAACTGTCCAAGGAATGTTTGGATATTGAAAGGAAACTGCAGAAGTCTTTTGCTGACTCTAACGCTT
The DNA here is from genome assembly GCA_963556195.1 of Sepiola atlantica. Lineage (NCBI taxonomy): Eukaryota > Metazoa > Mollusca > Cephalopoda > Sepiida > Sepiolidae > Sepiola > Sepiola atlantica. The sequence goes on along the minus strand of OY744528.1, from coordinate 128,828,513 downwards.
TTATGGAGGGAAAGGCTGTCAACTCCATTAAAAGTAATTCAAAATATTTCTTTTCATATGTCAAGAAAAAGTCCAAAGTCAAGACAAAAGTTGGTCCATTGGTGGACCAGAATGGTGTTCTTACTGGTAACAGTACTGAGATGGCAGAAATTTTGTCAAAACAATACACAGACGTTTTTAGCAAACCAATGCAAAGCAGTCAAGCTTCACATAATCGCACTTTTGATATAAGTTCTATACTGTCAACTGTTACTCTAACTGCAGCCGATTTTGAGCTTGCAATTGATGAACTCTCTCCGTCAGCTGCTGCGGGTCCTGACGGCTTTCCTGCATTACTACTGAAAAACTGCAGGGCCCATTTGGTCCATGCTCTCGTATTTCTATGGACGAAAAGTCTTGAAGAAGAGGTCGTTCCAAGCAAACTAAAGAATTCTCTTATTACACCCATTCACAAAGGTGGAAGCAAGTCGGTGGCTGCCAATTATAGACCAATAGCTTTGACCTCCCACCTCATTAAACTTTTTGTGAAAGTCATACGGAAACACATAGTTAGACACATGAATGAAAATAACCTGTTCAATGACAGTCAGCATGGGATGAGATCTGGAAGATCTTGTTTAAGTCAACTCCTTGAGCAGTTTGACACCATTCTATCAATTCTTGATGATGGCGCTAATGCAGATGTTGTCTACTTAGATTTTGCCAAAGCTTTTGACAAAGTTGACCACAAAATAGTTTTGCAGAAAATATTTGATCTTGGCATTCGTGGAAGCATCTTCAAATGGATCGAATCCTTCCTGAGTAATCGCCTCCAAACAGTTATGGTTGATGGTGCAACCTCGAAGCCACAACCTGTCATTTCTGGAGTTCCCCAGGGAAGTGTATTGGGACCCATAATCTTCTTAATCCTTATTGGGGACATTGATGAAGATATCGCCATGTCAATAGTCAGGTCATTCGCCGATGATACAAGGGCCACAAAATCCGTTCGGTCTCCCGAGGATGCTGTGTTGTTTCAAAAGGATCTCGATCAGATCTACAAATGGACGGAGGACAATAACATGGAGCTAAATGACGTGAAATTTGAGCTTCTCCGCTATGGTAATAACGACCAGCTAAAAAGCGAGATATCATACCACACTCCGTCAGGAAAAATGATAAACATAAAGCAAGAAGTAAAGGACCTCGGTGTATCTATGTCTAGTGATTGTCTTTTTAGCAATCAAATAAACAAAGTTGTGGAAAAAGCCAAGAACCTCATTGCCTGGATCCTGAGGACATTTAAAACCAGAGAATATCGTGCAATGGTCACGCTGTATAAATCCTTGGTCATTCCAGTTTTGGAATACTGTTCTGTCTTGTGGAACCCAAGTAGCCCTAGGCTCATCCAAAAGCTTGAAGCCATTCAGTGGTCCTTTCTACGGAAAATTCAAGCTGATCGGAACTACTGGTCATGTCTGAAGAAGACAAAAATGTTCTCGCTGCAAAGACGACGTGAAAGGTACCGGATAATTTACATCTGGAAGATATTGGAAGGAAAGGTACCGAACATTAATGGCCACATTCAAGCCCGAGACAATGAACGCCGCGGGAGGCACTGTATTGTTCCCTCGCTAAAAACTGGTGGGAAAATACGAACCATTTTTGAAACGAGCTTACCTGTACAGGGGTCACAACTCTTCAATGCCATGCCTAGGTGTATTCGGGATATAAAAAATGCTGCTGTGGAACAATTTAAGCGCTCTCTTGATGCCTACCTCGCTAATATCCCGGACCAACCCCAAATTGTCGGATACACGGCGTGCAGGCAAGCCGACACCAATTCTATCGTGCACATGCAAGCACATGCTGGTGCGGTTCCTTTGTCTCACAGGATCCTCACATCAGCCAGGGCGAGTTGAACAACCAGCAAGCCTGAACACGCCTGTTCGAAGCACCAGACAAAAAAAAAAAAAAAAAAAAAAAAAGTTTCATAGCTTACGTAAAAAAAGTTCCACAGCTTACGTAAAAAAATTTCAGAGCTTACGTAAAAAAGTTTCATAGCTTACGTAAAAAAAAATTTCATATCATACGTAAAAAAAAGTTTCATAGCCTACGTAAAAAAGTTCCATGGTTTACGTAAAAAAGTTTCATAGCTTAGTAAAAAAAGTGTCATAGCTTACGTAAAAAAAGTTTCATAGCTTACATAAAAAAAAGTTTCATAGCTTACGTAAAAAAAAGTTCCATAGCTTACGTAAAAAAAGTTTCATAGCTTACGTAAAAAAAGTTTTATAGCTTACGTAAAAAAAATTTCTATAGCTTACGTAAAAAAAGTTTCATAGCTTACGTAAAAAAAGTTCCATAGCTTACGTAAAAAAAGTTTCATAGCTTACGTAAAAAAAGTTCCATAGCTTACGTAAAAAAAAATTCTATAGCTTATGTAAAAAAAGTTTCATAGCTTACGTAAAAAAAGTTCCATAGCTTACGTAAAAAAAATTTCTATAGCTTATGTAAAAAAAGTTTCAGAGCTTACGTAAAAAAGTTCCATGGTTTACGTAAAAAAAAGTTTCAGAGCAATGTTGTCGCTTTTATTTTTGCTCGGTGTGCACGATTGCTTTTCAATGCAACCATCTTCCCTCCCGGAACATAAACAAATAAGAGACCCCCCAAAAAAATGACATGTTAAAAACTATAACATTTTGTCCACATATAAAAAAGATATTGGAAAAATAACTAGTCATGTAATAAGTTCACAACTATGTCCGCAAATTAATAATTATTTTTCCGCTAAAAGTCAACAATCTATGGGATCCCACAGTTGTCTATAAAAATGCCCCGCCATAAGCAGTCAGGGGAGTCAGTTTGACAGATGTCCCCTCAGCTGAGAGGAAGGAATGAAAACTACTATCAACTTACATATGATGCCACACGCATACACGCACATACTGACAAATGGGAGAGAGTTTGAATGCCTACAGGGAAGAGTTTGAATACCATCCTAGAGTGTCTTCGATATTTCTGTACAGGAGTTTGTCAGAACAACTTGACATAAAGTTACCTTACCCTACAAGTAAACCCTGACCAAATATTAAAAAAATAACATAGTATTCGAAGCCCAAATAAAATTTCATCGACACGGCTATAAACTGGATCACACGATGAATTGTGCAATTTCTAGTTATGTAATCTTAAGTAACATAACTTAGCTGGATACTCCACCAGACCAAACGAATTGTTGTCCTGGAATCCGGCAAGACCAAGAAAATACCACAAAACGGATCAACTATAACATAGTAAAGCGATCAATTGGGGAGAGCATAATAATAGTGTTATTCACTGTTTGACTAACTCAACGTCTGAGAGGTTGGGGAGAATCGTGATTGAAGAGACGAATATCTATGTATCTTGTGTAGAAATCAAGTGTCAGCCCCAGGAAAGGGTCGATTGATTTTAAAGTTAATTGGAGTAAAATGAAAGAAATTGACGCAAACAAGTACTCACATAAACGCATTCCTTTTATCACCTCGACAAACAACCCAACTTTCTAAACTAACGTACAACACAACAACACAAATGAACAATTAAATCAAACAACTTTACTCACACAAATGAACAATTAAATGAGATATTAGCATGCGCATATGTTGCATTACCCGTTCTTTCGGGGTACCCGGTAAGATCCAACAAAAATGACAAAGAACAGAACGTATATGGAAAAACTTTTGGTTTTCTTTATTTTCCATAACCGGATGATTTACGCCGGCTACGCACACATATATAAAAATCTTTTGACATACTTTTGTCTCATGAATGTCTTTTACTTGATGAGGTCACAGACATGGTTTCCGCTAGAAACTCGTTCATATATACATCCGATTGGAAAGCAATTTGCTCTGCATTGTCTATCTGAGCGTGAACTGAAGCAATTGTTCCACAAGCACTTCTAATTGTTTGTTTGATGAAATACAAGTCAGGGGATTCTTTCACGGTACCAACTTGCTTATCAGTCGCATTTTTAGTCAGCGGACACGAAAGCCTAACAGCAAGACGGGCTTGGGTACCATAGTCAATAAAGCTTCATCGGTACCATACACATCGGTAAACTCCCATTCTTCCGGTACTTCGATACTCTGATCACCAAGCGCTCAGACTCTGCGCGTTTTTGAAACCGCCGCCTTTCAAGTCTCGCTTGCACTGCGGAACCTTCTCCTTTTTAACAGTTATCAAGTCGCTTTCTTTCTTTCTCGACGTCCACAATGGACTCGTCCACGATTCATTTTTGCCACTCATCATTATCTTGCACATACGCGGCAATTTTTTGTAAATACATATGAATACAAATATATATATAAATAAATATAAATAAATATATATATAAATAAATATAAATAAATAAATATATATATATAATTTTGTAAATGTGAATATAAATATATATAAATAAATATATATATAAGTAAATATAAATAAATAAATATATATAATTTTGTAAATATGAATATAAATATATGTAAATAAATATATATATATAAGTAAATATAAATAAATAAATATATATAATTTTGTAAATATGAATATAAATATATATAAATGAATATATATACATATAAGTAAATATAAATAAATAAATATATATAATTTTGTAAATATGAATATAAATATATATAAATAAATATATATATAAGTAAATATAAATAAATAAATATATATAATTTTGTAAATATGAATATAAATATATATAAATATATATATATATAAGTAAAAATAAATAAATAAATATATATAATTTTGTAAACATGAATGTAAATATATATAAATAAATATATATAAATAAATATATAAATAAAAATAAATATGAATATAAATATGTTAAGTTTATAAACTTTCTTTTCACTTCATTTATTCTCTTCATACTTCCTTTCATTTTTGACGACTTTGTTTAGCATTCCTATGGAACCTATGGGACCCTGTCGTTCGTAATTAACTCGTCCATTGCAAACATAAATCACGGCTTCACCATAAAGCGAGTCTAATGGTGTAAAAACAGTAGGGGAGCTCAAGGTATCGTACTTGAGCTAAGTACTGTTTTACCTACTTCCATAGAAAAAAAAATCGGTGATTTCATTTTCGTCTCCAGCTGCTTTTTTGGATTGCAATTTCTTTGTTCTGTCACGGACTGTCAAACATCGTATCCAGTTTTCAACAAAGTAGGATCATGTTTTTTCTGTAGCAAATATAGTATCGGTTACGTCACATTTCTGGGTCATTTGGTTTATGTCTATGATGTGTAGCTCGTCTGTTGTAACTTGTCGGAAGTCAAAAAGCCACCGCTCGTGTGACAAAAAGACAACTGAATTCGGGGTGATTTCATGCATTTACTTTCGGGAGGAACGTGAACGAATAATGCATGTCTGGAAAAGCAGACACGGTTGTTACCAACAAGCCGCCTGGAGCCATTCCGTCTACGACGCCCATTCCACTCAACATCACGCAAACCTGACTAGGCTGGTATCAGTGACAGACTCTATTGACGATCAATATGACTTTTCGAAGACTCTACTGATGGACACCCGAATGCAATCGTCGTCGTCGTCGTCGTCGTCGTCGTCGTCATCATCATCATCATCATCATCATCATCATCATCATCATCATCATCATCATCATCATCATCATCATCAG
>OY744528.1:128772854-128817854 GCA_963556195.1 Sepiola atlantica | reverse complement strand
TTTGGTTGGTGTTATGCCGCGGGCGGAGTAGATAAAGAATGAACAAAGACTCTTTTGGAATTCTTTATTTTGTACAATAAATAAATATGACACAAGGCCCACCGTATGGGGCGCCCATCCATATTTATGGGATGTTGCGATAGCCCTCGCTTCCATTAACACCATGCGAAGGGCCCAACAATTATTTCATATTATTAAAAAGATGCCCCCCCCCCCAAAAAAAAAACCAACAACACAACAAAAAACAGCCGAACCCAATAGAAACCCCTTGAGGTGCAAAATACAGATAAATGCACAGACCGACATTTTAAAACTATCAACATGAAAAAAGCTTTGGACTTTTATTTGAAATAATCCTAACTAATCTTCTTGTGGCTTATCCTTTTAATTAATCCCTTGAGAACCCCTTGGATTAAATAAATACAATAATAATAAAAAACAACAACAAAAAACACGGTGTCAACGGCATCGGTTGATACAATGCAAAATGGCCGTGAAGGATCCAGGAACAGGGAGAACATTACTCAGCCATCCGCTGGAAGAGCACGAAGACTATTGGAATTCTGAAGATGCTTATTGTCACTCAAATTCCAGAGAATTTGATAGCAAACAGCTGTCGCGAGAACGCAAAATGATTGCAATGGTGATTGAAAGAAACGGAAAGTACTGGACATCTGGGAAAACTTGTCACTCGGACTTGAGGGAACACCACTCGTTTTGCCAGTGAGCGATCACTGCTAATGGTTTGTATAAGAACTCCTAGTGACTACTACTACTACTACTACTACTACTACTACTACTACTACTACTACTACTACTACTACTACTACTACTACTACTTCTCTTCTCCTGAAGATCCAAGGGAACTGAAACTGCCAGGGTCGATAACTAAAAACATACCGATAATCTGACACATACGTAGCAAAAAAAGAAAGAAGATGTTTTAGCACCAACACCGGTTGGTGCCACACCAAATGGTCGTGAAGGGTCTGAGAGAATGAAAAAGACCGAGAAAGGGAAAACACCATCCAAACCTCCACTGGAAGGGAACGGAAAGTAACGGACTCCTTAGAATGCTAATTGTCAGAGAAAACCAACGGCCGTTATTATTTAATGGTAAACGGCTGTCGCAGAAAACCCAAAGTAATTTACAAAGCCGATAGAAAGAAGCGGAGCGTATTGGAAAGCTTGACAGATTTGTTGTTAATCAGGGTCCAGGGAATACCCCCCGTTTTTGTTCGTGAGCGATCACCGAGGACTCCTCGTGAGTAAGAAGTGATTATAACAACAAAAACAATAATAATAATAACAACAATAATAATAACAATAACAATAACGCTAGCAACACTACTACTACTACTACTACTACTACTACTACTACTACTACTATGACGACGACGATGACGGCTCTCGTCTTGAGGAAGCCTCATTCTTAAACAAGCTTCTGGGACTGACCTTCACTCATGACTTGAAATGCAAGACTTACATCAAATCCGTTGCTAAGGTCGCTGGAAAAATGGTTGGATCATTCTACTGCCCCAGAAGGCATCTCACACCTGACGCAATCCTCTACTTGTATAAAAGCCAAATACATCCTAAGATGGGGAGGTACTGTTGCCACATCTGGGGAGGTGCTGCTCAGAGCTCCCTTTCCTGCCTTGACACAGTACAAAACCGACTCCAAAATCGAATAGGCGATGTCCTTTTCTCCTCCCTACTACCCTCTTTCTCACAAAAGAAACGTTGCTAGTCTTTCTCTACTCTATCTTGATTTTCATGGCAGGTGCTCGGCTGAGCTTCAATCTATGCCCCCCCCCCCCACAAAAACTCGCCTAGCATCAACCACTGTCAATAATTTCCATTGCTTCCCCTCTGTGCTTAAAACTAAACGAAACTTCCATGAACAAAGTTTCTTTCCTAGAACTATCCATTTGTGGAACTCAATACCACGTGGCGGCTTCCCAGCTGACTACAACATCGTCGTTTTCAAGTCCAATGTAAACAAATTCTTGTTAAGCCGTCCAATCAAATTCTTTCAAACTTCCACATTCATAAACTCTTATTCTCGAGTGGCCTTTGGGCCGTGATAACTGGTAGATCTTTAGTAAAAACCAATAAAAAACAAAAACAACAAAAAAAGAAAGTCGGAAAGCAAGAAGAGGGACTAATGCTCTGCAAATCCTCGATAAAGGAAGAGGAAGTTAAAAACCAGGAAGAAAACAACAAAAGCCGAAACGTAAACAGACATAAATAAGAACCTGGCCATGGCATGGATTGACTACAAGAAAAGAATACGACACAGTCCTACAATCATGGATAATTGACTGTTTAAAGATGTTTCAGATATCAGACAAAAGTGTCCGCTTCATGGAGAAAACAATGTAAAAATGTAGACTAGAACTGACAACTGGAAGACAACACCTGATAGAGATAAGAGTAGAGAGAGGCATTTTATAGGGAGACTCTTTATCTACACCACTGTTTGTCTTAGGTATGATGCCACTCACAAGCATACAAATTTAGAGGGAAAAAAGGGAAAAATCACTTTCATGAGCTGAAATTACTAGCAAAAACAAAAGCTAAAAACACACATAAACAAAACGCCATCTTCAGTCAAGATCTAGAAATGGAATTTAGAATAAAATAAACTTGAAACTACCCAATCGAAAGTAATAAGGTTACTTAAGGAAAACAATCATTCTAAATACTCGGGAAGCGGACATCATGAAATCAACATGAAAGATTTAATAAAACAAGACTAGCTCGGAAGAACGAGAAAACTTGAAACTAAATTATATGCAAACTAATCTCATATAATATATATACAGTTATATAATATTATATAATTATATATAAACTATATTATATAACAGAAACTGAATAAAAAAGTAAACCTCTGGTAATATATTCGGGACCCTTCATTAACTGAGCAATGAAAGAACTCGAGAAATTTGATTAAAGCACTAGAAAAGTAAGCACTGCACCCGAAGGATGGTGTTAACTGACTCTACGTAAAAAGGGAATAAGGGGAAGAGGAGACTAGTAAGTGGTGAAGATTGTTTATTCAACACAATTAAACAACTAGAGAAATACATATCATAAAAGAGAGTCGCGAAAAACAAAAAAAAAACAAGGTGAACAGTACGAAGAAGAGTGAAACATGTAACGGAAGTGAAAAAACCCCAACAAATTTTATCAACGGAATGCTACATTTCGACATCAAAATGAATATGTTAGGAGTGATAAGCCGTAAAACAGACAAACGAAACGAAACCATTTGAATCTTGACCTCAATCAGCCATTAGCGGCACCACGCAGTTCATTTTTCTGTAGCCAAAGAGAGTAAGCAATACATGATAAAAATCACATTAAACAACGGCAATAGTTTTTCAATATTCATCAACTTCGTAGAAATTTCTTTCATGGATCCTCATTGGAGAAGAATGCGTCGCGTTGCACCCGAAAGAGAAAGCGAAGATTCGAAATGATGTTACTAGAATGGCTGCCAGTTATGACGAAAAAATAAAGCCTACGCAGTTTGAAGGTAACATGCAAACAGACAACGTTGATAAAAATGTTATGCAATAAAGAAAAAGGAAAATAAAAATAAAAGAAGAGAACACATTAAGTCATCATGTAGTGTTAGAACATCGAAAATCCTTTTGCTTGCATAAAGACGGCTGTTTTATATTTATATAGATAGACTGAAATGGAATGAGGAATGCTCCACACGGACTAAACCGTTTTTTTAATAAGAAAAAAATAGGAAAGAATAAAATAATTAAAAAAAAAACGAATAAAAAAACGATTCTGCAACTGACCTTTAAATAATGAGACGCCATTTTCTGTCTCCCTCTTTTGGCGCCGTTGAAGGTAAACCTTTCGGGTTTCATAATAAAAACGACTTTCCAACTGGATTCCTTCAATTTCTGCGTCTTCTGGTGAACCAAGCGTTAAATTTAGACGTTGATCCACGTTTGGTATATGACCAGCCGTGAGCGGATGGATCAATAGATTAGAAAGTAGTACCAAAAATCCGGCCCAGATCAATCGTATTGGAGCCGTATTTTGTCTCCCAAAACGACGATTCACCGCCAAAAATCGGAAAGACTTACTTAAATCCGTTTGAGTCTCCTGTAAAGTTCGATCATTTTTTTGTCTACGTAAAGTGTTCTTCGGTTGAAAATTAGCAGCAGAAAAATCAGTTGTCGTCTCCATGTTTATCTCCGGAGTAAAAGAGAGCAAGCACCTTTGGTGATGACGTACGACCTTATCCCTTCAATATATAGTGTTTCTCGATTTTACCTGTTAAATGCAAGTAAAACAGAAATTAAAACATTAAGTTTTAAAGTTGGGAATTGAAAATGAAAAAGAAAGAAACGGTGAAAGTTTTCGGTTCTCTTATAGCTGACGTACATTAACGCTATTGCATTCTTGATGGACACGAAGCTGTTATCCACAACTCGTGGGTCAGACGGTTAGGGTTAGGGTTAGAGGGTATTAGGGTTAGGGTTAGAGGGTATTAGGGTTAGAGGGTATTAGGGTTAGAGGGTATTCCATTCATTCTTCATGTTAAGCTGGTATCTATTACATAAATAATGGTTGTTGGGATATACCAGGTGTTCTCCTCGGTTTGGTTGGCTCACGTGTTAGCGAAGAGGACATGTTTGAAATAATTAGACTTAATGATTCCCGAGTCTCTAAATGCACCGTAAGGGGGCTATAGAGCAGATTTTGTCAAGGGGTGTCGAGAATTTGAGCCATAATTTTGTAAGAAAACACTGTAATTTCAATGTAATTTTTCTGCTGTTTCAAAATTATTTAACATTTCTTAAGCTTTTCTTAAGACTAGGGAGGGGGGGTGAAGAAAATTGGAAAGTGTGGTTTTATTAGTAGTGCTCTGGAGGCATCCGTAATTTTATTTGGGTGGTTTCGGTCGTGCTCTAAACCGGAGCAATACATGTAAGATTACAGTTTTATATTTCGTAAGTGGTATATAATAATCCCAAAAGTGTTTAACATCCTTGATCGAGTAGGCGTGTTTAAAGGCAGCGTTGCTCGGGAGAAAGAACTTCTCTATCTTTTGCTAACTTGATGTTGCCCGGGAGCCATAATAGTTATATTAGAGTATAATATTTGGTAATTGGTATAAGTTAAATCCAAAGTGCTCAATATCAGAGATAGAGTAGGTGTATTCACTGAGCGTTAACTGCGAGTCATCAATATCCTTGATAAGGCCATCCTACATAAAGCGGGTATTTTTAAAACGCCGCGTTGCCCGGGAGAAAGATATTCACTGTATTTTTGTTATACTATTGTATACCAGAAAAGGTACTCTGCGTTGTCCGGGAGTCAGTGCTCAATATCCTGGATAGAGCAAGTGTATGCACTAATGCAGTAGTACATTTTCAATGTGGTATATGCTTGATGTAAAAGAGGAAGACAAGAAACTCGGCGTAGCCCGGGAATAAATTAAAACAAATATAGATTTCATTATATTTTTGAGGAAGTAGGTGGGGAAGAAACTCGGTGTTGCCCGGGAGCAATAACTTTAAAACTGAAAGCTCAGGTGAATCACTTACGTTATTATTATCATTTTCAATACATTTAAAACAAGCGAGAAGAATGGGTTGGGCGGAGGTGAAAGAGGGATGTGGCGGAGACGGGTGTAGAAAAACAGGGAAGGGGGAAAAAGAGAACGAGAGACAGAAGGATTGAGATAGGTAGAGAAATAGGAGTTTTAAAATAAAAATGTTACACACACTTTTTAACCGATTTTTATAGACATGAGAAACGCCGCATAGACCTACTAGTATACACACACACGCGCGAGCGCGCGCACACACACACACACACACATATATATATATATATATATATATATATATATATATATATATATATATAGTGTGTGTGTGTCTGAAGATCACAAAGAAGGTTAAACCCTGGTTATGGCGTATTAAAACACATAATTCTTTATATATATATATATATATATATATATATATATATATATATATATATATATATGTGTGTGTGTATATATATATATATGTATATATATGTATATATATGTATATATATGTATATGCATATATATATATATATATATATATATATATATATATATATGAGAAAGGAAGGATGAGAGTAATCCGACGTAATGGAAATGAAAAAGGAAAAACCAAGAGATATTTCTTTTTATATATTCATCAATGTTTCGTCTTTATTTGTAAGTCTTCCTCAGGATGATAGTTTTAAGAAAAATGTCATGCAAGTACATAGAAATATTGGGTTGACATGATGGGTGGATGAGAAGAAGTAGTAGCCACTACTGGGAGCGCAGTATATATATATATATATATATATATATATATATATATATATATATATATATATATATATATATATATATAAACAGACATGTACAAAATTTGTGGCACTGGCATGTCGATGTTATAAACTGAGATCTCATCAGGGAGAGTTAGAATCCGATCTTTACCTCAGATTATATTTTGAAAGAATATAAGGTTCAAATTCCGGATTCCTATCCTGTGGATGTTTACTTTGCCTGAATTATATATATATATATATATATATATATATATATATATATATATATATATATATATATATATATATATATATATAATGATTCTTAACGGCTCCAACAACGTGACTTCCTAAATTTTAGAATTTAAATTACTTTTCTTTTTCTTTCTGTCTTCATTTCATTCTTCCCAAATATGATCTAGGGTTAAGATCGGATTCTAACTCTGCCTGATGAGATCTCAGTTTGTAATCGCTGTTGATCGATAACATCGACATGCCAGTGTCGCAGAATTTTTACATGTCTGTGTAAATAAAAATAATTATATATAAAAGCTCTATTTGATATTGAGCACTTTTTATAAACCCGGTTAAAATTATTTGGATTACTACCCTGTGGATGTTTTACCTGGATTATTATCATTATATATATATATATATATATATATATATATATATATATATGTGTGTGTGTGTGTGTGTGTGTGTGTGTGTGTGTGTGTGTGTGTGTGTGTGTGTGTAAAGTGATCGTTGCCCCGGATTGAATGAGCAGCTCTACACCCTTTTACGATCAGCCGATAACACGATAGTAGCTTTTTTATTCTTCATTTTTTTTATATAAAATTACTTGTTTTGGGGTGGCACTCATGGATAAACTTACCATTAATTGATTTATAGTGGTATTGATTGAAATAACTTTCGGTAAATTCATAGTCTTTAACCCTCTCGAGGCACACCCGGCGTTTCCCGGGGTTCAATGAAGACCCTTGTGTACGCTTATTTCCCACTTTGAGCATCTTATTAATGCTATTCTTTTTTTAAAATAAGGTACAAGTTATAAATAAAATAAAGTAAAAATGGTTCTTCCTTTTTATGGATGTCAAGCGTAAATGGAAACCCCATGATAATGTTTTATCAAAATGAAACACACTTATCCAAGTACTATAGATTTCAGTTTAGTTTCAGAATATATATGGTTATGGGAAGGGGGGAATCTCCTAAACAGAAGGAGGACAAACAAAAACAGGTTTATAGTGTGATAAATAACGATACCCAAAATAATAATAATAACAACAATAATACTATATATATATATATATATATATATATATATATATATATATATATGGTATTAGTGTTTATAAAAAGTGCTCAATAACAAGTAGAGCTGTTCTTTAATATAACATTTTTATTTTATACAAACATCATTGGTTACATACGTTCATTTCCTCGTTTTTGGTCTGAAGCGATTGACTGTCTATGAAGAGTACAACCGAAAAATGTATGCACATATGTAACTAATTATGCTTGTATGAAATAAAAAAAATGTTGTATATCTATCTATCTATCTATCTATCTATCTATCTATCTATCTCTCTCTCTCTCTCTCTCTCTCTCTCTCTCTCTCTCTCTCTCTCTCTATATATATATATATATATATATATATATATATATATATATATATATATATATATATTACTATGTATCCACATAAAATTTTATAAGGGGATATAATTTTTTATGTATCAATTTTCAGTATTTACTTCAACAGTGCTCGATACGTGAATAGAGCTAGGTAGCCTGAAGATTACCCCCGTGGATGAAACGCGGAATCCTCTGTTTAGCTTAATTGCCATAAATATATTTTCATAACTTACTTACTACACACACACACACACACATATATATATATATATATATATATATATATATATATATATATATATATATATTAGTCACATTCAATGAGATAATTATGTTATGAACTTAATATACGTAAAAAACAAAATGTTCTTTTGATATGTTTTACACACATGTATAATATATATATATATATATATATATATATATATATATATATATATATATATATATATATATATATATATACTTTGATAACAAACAGATTATTCTAACCTTTCGTGGTTCCATGTTTAAATCGGCCGAATGTTGAATGGAAGGTCTACATTCATGTAATAATATCACGTTGGATGAGTGCCTCGTCGAGGGAGATTGTGTGTCTGTCAACCCACAGGACTCAACAATGCCGAGCGGATTATTGAAGTCGAGGGCAGAGGCGGGGGGTGAAGACGAAAGCAGATTATTATGAACGCAGCTCAGCTGATCGACCCCCCGTCCCTCCCCACCCCAGGCGAGTTGCCGCCGACGCCACCGCCATCGCCAACATTTCTCTCCCGTCACGACTCTCATTGTTCTTTATATTTACCTGGTTTTGCTTTGTTATTTACCCATCTCCCCACGAGGGCAAGATGCAGCACAAGATCGGCTTTAGTGCATATGTGGTTGGAGTGAGATGGGTTCGGTACTCGTTTTCAAAACTGGACTGAACGTCCGAGCCGCAACTTCTTCTCACAAGTGAGAGTGCCCTCGTCGACAGGCAATATCTCCCCCTCTTTCGGAGGTACTGCATGGGAGGATTCCTCTCTGTAACGTAGTCTGACACACAAGGTCTAAATAATGTATAACACAGGGCGTTTAGATATATATATATATTTATATATATAAGTTTGAAAGATGAAATGAACATTTCAGATAAAATGGAATGTTAGTATATGGAATGAGTGGATAAGCATGTAAACAAACTAGTTAAAATAATGGCACTTACACATGTTGTTTCAGTCTTTGAGTTGGACCTTATTCGTGGTGAAAGGGCTTTTAGCGAAAATGAAATGCCTGAAATGTTGAAGTGGGTGGGTGTGGTGTTAAATTCTGAGAAACGGTAAAGGAGAGAGAGAGGGAGAGGGGGGGAGAGGGGAGAGTATGTCAGTTATTAGAGGAGAGAGGGAAACGATGAACGGGTGGGAGAGAGAGAGAGAGAGAGAGGTGGGCTTTTGATTTTAGTAGGCATTTCTACGTAGAAACAGGGGCGAAATGAATTGACGCTGGCGGTGGTGCGAACGGCATGGGTCGAAGCAGTATTAAGTGCTAGTGTCAGCCAAGAGAAGGGGAAAGGAAAGAGTAGGTCAGATATAGAAATGAGAGCAGGGTCGAAGAAAAGGGAGGAGAGGAATAGATCGGTTATTTGATTTGGTGATAGGTAGCTTATTTGGCAGATATTTGTGAAAAGAAATTGGAGAAAAATGGATTGATGACAGTGATGGTGGTAGTGGTATGGAATGCTAGTATCAGCCGAGGAACGGGGAAGGGAAAGAGTAGGTCAGGTATAAACGGAGAGGGAAGAAAAGGAGCACGAAAGTTTCGTGTTTGACTGAACCCGAGTCTAATTTACATAAAATTATGATTAAATTATTAATTAATTATCATTATTATTGTATCTCGCTGCACAGCTCCCAATTTAGAATGACCCACCCAAAATTTCACCCTAATTCTCAGTGGCCCTTCCGTCTACAGTGGCAACTGGCCTCGTTTGGGGTGAATTATGTTAAAAAAAGTTTCATTATAAAATTTAGTTTCAATTTATTTCAGTTATTCTGAATTATTTAAAAATTATACTTTGTGTAAACAAGACGAGGTAATTTCAGGTTTTTATTTAAAAAGTTAAAATTAAAGATTAGTTTTTACGGCACATAAACAGTTAGAAAATTTATATGAATATGTTATGTTTCTTTCAGTTATTCATAAATTTATATTTGATTTATTATTATTATTATACTTATTATTATACTTATACTTATATTTCTACTTATTATTATTATTATTATTATTATTATTATTATTATTATTATTATTATTATTATTATTATTATTATTATTATTATTATTATTATTATTATTATAAATAATAATAATAATAATAATAATGATGATAATAATAATAATAATAATAATAGTAATGATAATAATAATGATAATAATAATGATAATAATAATAATAATGATAATAATGATAATAATAATAATAATGATAATAATAATAATAATAATGATAATAATAATGATAATAATAATAATAATAATAATAATAATAATAATGATAATAATAATGATAATAATAATAATAATAATAATAATAATAATAATAATAATGATAATAATAATAATAATGATAATAATAATGATAATAATAATAATGATAATAATAATAATAATAATAATAATAATAATAATAAGTATGACTAAAATTATAAGTAAAAGTATAAGAATAAGTATAATAATAATTATAATATAAATAAATTATATATAAATTTATGAATAACTGAAAGAAACATAACATATTGATGGAATAGATGTCATGTTATTATGTTAATATTTTCTGTTAAACTAAGCCCAAATTAAAATAAAATACGTTACATTTCATTTAATCGTTTTCATTTCAGGTTTTGTAATAATAAATTAATCTCTCGTAACCTAGCCTTACATGAACTCTTACTTCTGAAACTTGATTTAAATGCTATTTTTAACACTTTATATATATATATATATATATATATATATATATATATATATATATATATGAACACCGTAGTTTCATAAGAATAACCTCTATTAACTACTAACCTTACAGACACTATATATATATATATATATATATATATATATATATATATATATATATATATATATATATATATATATATATGTTTTGTTTATCATCTATGTACGTACGTTTCGTCCTTTAATCGGGACTCGAGAGCATAGAGATATAACTATTCACTACTGGTTGCGTGATTCGAAACCCAAATTCTGACATCTAGACCCACACGGCCACCGCTGAATAGGTAGATAAACAGTGATAATTTTAACACTTTATTCAGTAGCTTGACGTCAAGAGTGTTCAACTTAATGAAAGGAACGATGCATTTATAGCTAGCGACGTCATGCTGTGTTAATATTACACTAAAAGTGCCCATCTAGAGGGTTTTCAAGGTGCTACAAATTATATATATATTAAACTATGAAAATATATTTATGGCAATCAAGCTCCACATAGGAGGCGTCCACATTTCATCCCCCTAGGAAACCATCAAGCTAAGTTCATGTAATTCGTGTTATTGATTGTTTTTATATATCCACGTGGTGTTTAGTCTAGCGAGATAATCAATCAGATACTTTTTTATTCCCTCCCACGGGTTAATGTTTTCGTTAGCCAATGGTTGAGCTTCTCTCAAACAAAGTTTCGGCTGACCTTTAGTTGACATCTTTATTTTTCGTTTTGTTTTGTATGGAGGTGACGCACCCATTTTGTGAATGTGTCGAATTGACATGTGATGATATCAAATTAAGACTTCGACTAAAATATTATTTTAATTAAAAACAAAAAAACTTATGCCAGTATCACATTATTTTGAACATCATTTGAGTGTTGAAATTCAACACTTTTTGTAGCGATATACGCAATTTAAAATAATGCGTTTATCGCGTTTGCATTCAAACTCTTCGATGTTTTTCCCAAAAAATATATATTGTGTTTCTATTTAGGCAGCATTTTTTCATTTATGCCAACATTGTTCAAAATAACAGAATTCGTCTGTTTAATTATACCTTTTTTATTTTTTCACTTTTTCTGATGTTTTTTTGTATGAAAAAAAAAATCATAAATGTCCCATAGGTATCACGAACGTTTTCGATTCTTCGTCGAATTATCCTCAGTATATAAAGTGGGTTGAGATAAATAAAATTAGCACATTATTTATATCAGTTCTAAGAATTCAAACACAGCAAATATTTGACGTACGATCATTTCTAAAACGATTTAGAATATTTTATTTTAGATTTTATTTTATATTTTATTTCATATTTTATTTTATATTTTATTTTATATTTTATTTTAGATGTTTCTAAAAAGTCGCTTCTTCAGCGCTTCTCATAAGGTCACAAATAGAGGTCAAGCAAGAAAAACATCAAATTTTACCCTCAACAAAAAAACATATATATCCAAAGGAAATGTTATATATATATATATATATATATATATATATATATATATATATATATATATATATATATATATATATATATATATATATATATAATTAATTAGATCTATATATATATTTATATATATATATATATATATATATATATAGATCTTCCATACATAGACTATTTCGCTGTGTCATAGCTACAAATCTGATTGTTTATTAAGATATCAATGGGTTTGAATTCAACACACGCAGAGAGAGAGATAGATAGATAGATAGATAGATAGATAGATAGATAGAGAGAGAGAGAGAGAGAGAGAGAGAGAGAGAGAGAGAGAGAGGGGGGGTGAAATAATGAAGGTCAGGTTATTAGAGGATTATCTCTAGCGACATAATCTTCACTTTGCAGTTTTGTTGTATTTTTCTACTGTGTGTTTTGATCTTTACAAAAGACTCCTTGTCGTTTCCAATTTGCTATTGTAAGATATTTCATTAAAAAAAAAAAAATGAAAAATGGAAAACACACACATACACAATTGCACACAAAATACAAATACACACATATACACATGTATGCACATACATACATACATACATACATACATACATACATACATACATACATACATACATACATATAAAGAACACAAGCACATTGACATGCAATGCACGTGTATACACACATATATACGTTTCATCTATTGTCACATACTACGTTGGGAGAGTTTGAATTACCTACTAGACACAATCCTCGAGTGTCTTCGGTCTCTCTGTACAAGGGTTTGTCAGGACAACCTGACATGAGGATACTTCACCCAACAAGTAAACCCTGACTAAACATTCAAAATAACATAGTATTCGAAGCCCAAATAAGTTCCCTTCGATACAGCTATACACTGGCTCATGCGAGGAAATGGTGCACCTTCTAATGATGTTACCCCAAGTAACAGCACTTAGCTGGATACTCCACCAAACTAGATGAATTCTTGTCCTGAAATCCGGTAAGACCACGAGACAACAAGAAAGATATACTATAACATAGTTAACTGGTTCTAGAGGTAGAGGAGAACTTTAATGTAATATTCGAATATCTATGTATCTCATATAGAGGTCAAGTGTGAGTCCCAGGAAGGGGCCCCTTGATTTCTGAGAACTTCAACTGAAATAAAATGAAACAAAACAAAACAAAACACACCTTAACACACATAGCCTGCCTTTCCGTCTCCCAAAAATTTCAAGCAACCTTCCACACATGTAAAAGTGGATCATGCATTATTGAGAACACAAGCCACTCTCTTCACCAGGTAAGTGATGACTATTCCGGGGTAGAATGTGTACTACATGACAAGGATATTAGTGAACTTGAACACGACCCGCTAAGGTCAATTCACGCGCCGGTGACGAAAGCACCAACATCACTACTTACATACACAGATACTCACATACAGACACACACATAATACCCATATACATACACATATATACACATACATATATACATATGAATACACAATCAATTGTAGAAACACATGCACAAACAAACGCACGTATTCAGATACAACTACACATATACACATACATGCACACACATACAAAACATATGCACATAAACACATACATAATGCTACAGACGTGCACAATAACATTCATGCACACAACAAATACACACGCAACTATAGAAACACATAAGCACATACACACACTGACACTCAAGCACATGCAAGCATACAGTACACACAATCATACATAAGCACATGCAAACACACTTACGCACACATATACACACAGTCACATACACATACGAAACGCATAGACACATATAAGTACACAGATACACATACACATTAACACAAAAGACACACACGTATAAAAACACATACATACACATGTACACATACATAGACCCACACACATAAAAATACGCACACACATATACAAATATACATATAACCATACATATACACACATAGGTATATAGACACACACATGCAACTAATTTTAAGTGTAACCAATTAAAACTTCATACATTTGTTTAACTAACTCTGATTAGAAAGAAAGTGTTTAACGAATTATATTTATTTTCGAAAACAATGTTTGTAAAAGAAAAGACGAGCAACATCATATGGCCACCATTATTTATATCCGTGGTCATAACGAACCTAATTAAGCGACCATTGTTTTCAAGATATGTTAGATAATTAGTTTGTCTAACCCTAACCGTAACCCTAACCCTAACCCTAACCCTAACCTATCATGGACTCATGGTTATCGCAGTTAGTTTTTTAAGCAGCTTTCTTCGAATGAGTCCGTTCTTTACTGGGTGCTACGTAAATCTTACCCGCTAGAGAAATAAGCTTTGATTTGCATAATTTGACGACCTTAAAACAATCTAAGTGTTTCTCGCAATCATCGCCGTAGCTTGAATAGTGATGTGGATAATGTGTGAGTTGATTTTATAGAGTTGAATCTTTTCCTTACCGGGATGTGATTTTTTTAAATTTTCAAGCATCAGCTTAAAGTTAAGATTAGACGCTATGGGAAAATATTATATGCCATAGAATTCAACAAAAGGTGTTTGAAAACTTAATAGGTTCAATATGGAGTATTTGTCAATTGCCTAAGCACGGCGAATGCGGTCCTTTGTCATTTTAGAAACCAACTGTTTTAAGCTAGTTGAATGAGTTATTTCCACACACTTAAAATTTTTGTTAATAGAGAACTTCCATGATGCTCCTTCTCGACTTTATTTTGCTCTTGGCTTCCTCAAATTGTATTTTAAAAAATAGAAATCGCTCCAGACAAGGTAAGAAGCCACTTAATGTTAAGAGCTTAAAAAATACTACTTCAAGATAAAAAACTAGCCAACGATAAGTGTTAGGTCGATAAATTCCGACCCAGAAAACAGCAATTCTTCCCCATTTGTCAAAAACATCGCTCATGGAATGTGAGGACTAAAGGACAAAAACATCACTCAATAAGTCCCGGGTCTAACTAGTAAAGAAACAACTTTTAGGCAAAATTCTATCTTACTCGGGGTGATACACTGATTCAAACGCTTCTTTAACAATTCAATGTCTTTTTTGTAGAAAGATTTGTCGTTGAGCTCAAAATATGCCTCAGTTTCTGATACCACTTCTATATTGGAGCATCTTTTGAGGTCTGCAAACGGCCAGTAGTTGCTGAGACGA
Organism: Sepiola atlantica; assembly: GCA_963556195.1. Lineage (NCBI taxonomy): Eukaryota > Metazoa > Mollusca > Cephalopoda > Sepiida > Sepiolidae > Sepiola > Sepiola atlantica. Next base: position 128,802,274 of record OY744528.1, on the reverse strand, counting down.
GATCCGGAGAATAGGATGGGTGCCGAAGCAATTCGAAGTAAAATTCATGTAGATTTTCCATCGTTTTGATCGACTTGTGACACGGTGCATTGTCTTGGTGAAAGATCATTTTTTATTCTTCATTTGTGGCCGTTTTCTGTTGATTTCTTCACACGCACCAATAATGCGATATAGTATTTGATGATTATTCTTTTCTCAAGGTAATCAATCAACAAAATACTTTGCGCATCTCAAAATACGGAGGTCAACACCTTGCCTGCTTATGTTTGCGTCAGTAGTCGTCTTGGATGGCGCACCTTCCACGTGCTGCTGGCCACTCAGCTGACTGTCGATTTGACTTTGGAGTGAAATGATCAATCCATTGTCACACATTGAGGCAAAAATTCCTTTTTGTTGCATTGAAATCGACACATTGTTGTTTTTGATCGACTGTGAGCAAATGCGGCACCCACTTTAAACATAGCTTTCTCATTGACAAATGTTTATGCAAAATGGTGAATACACTGCCTTCTGATATCTTCAACTCCTCTGCTATCTCACGCAACATTAAAAACAAGTTTGTGGATGTTTTTGATATTGTCCGGAACAACTGTCGGATTTTGACGACCTGAACGTTCAGCATCATTTGTGTCTGTACGATCGCGTTTAAAGTCAGCATAAAACCACCTGTTAACCGTTGTTTCCGAAGGAGCCGAGGCTGAATAACACTTATCAAGCTATTGCTTTGCTTGAAGAGTATTATTCCCAATCAGAAAGCAATGCTTAATCAACAAACGAAATTAAGATTTTTCTGTTGTTTTGAAAATTTGCAACAGTAGCTTCACTTAAATAATTGTAATTTGTAAACTAATAATCCAATTGAGCTTAAATGTATCTAGGTGCTATTTGAAGGTTAACACTTGATACAAATCATATGGATTTTTTGAATTAGTGACACCATCTACATGTCAGTCCAGGGACTTAATGAGTGATGTTTTATCTTGGAAGAATATCACACACTCCCTAAATTTCATCCCAATGTTTATTTACTCCCATTTAAAACCCACTCCCATATAGAGATCGGCCTGCCTGTCTTCGGTTCTAAGCTAACCGGAAAACAGTTGATGGTCTACACTTAGAAAGGCTTGGAAGGGTCTTACTAACCCTCCCCAAATTTTATTTACTTTATATTTTCCTTCTTTTTAAGGCATTTTTGTTGTCCAACTCCCAATCATTTATCATATTCTCATATATAATCATTGATCTCATTATTCCCATATATAAAATACAACCAGTTTCTCCGGTAGCGTTGTAATTAATATCTTTTTAATACAACCTACATAATCGAATCTGCTTCATCAGTCCTATAAGGCACATATTGGTCTGTCTTGTTAAAAAGTAAACATTGTATTTCCAATCGATATTAATATTTTAATATTTAATTCTGATTAATATTCTTTTTTTTTTATTGATCGTAAATAAAAGAAGAGGAGGGTTTTTGTCCTCACGCAGAAAAAATAAACAATCGCATGTACATGGATGCTTTCAACTTATTTCAAAAGAACAAAAAGTAACTAGAAACACTAAATAAACACAACCATACACAACCATACACAACCATACACAATCATACACAACCAGGACATTCGAATTGAATTCGGCAAAGTATACTTCAGACGAAGACGGTAAAACTAAAAAAACAGCAGAGGAAGGCATAGAAATTAAATGGAAACTAATTACCTAGTTTCACATTTTACGTATTGTAATAAGCAACAATCGAGAGTCATCCCTTGTATCTCTGTAAAGGTGAATATTATTATTTGTCAATTCCTCATACCAGGTGTAAAGAGGAATCGAGAGTAACCCCCCTTGTTTTATGATTATCTCCCTTTTGTAGAACGAAACTACAAAATCTCACTCCACGTGTATCGGTTATTCTAAGCAAAATAAAGCTTTCTCAAGTCTTCTCAAAACATACGTAAAATGCTAATCGAATATTTAATGAATATTTTTTAAAGCCTTCGGTATTTGTTTATTTGGTGAACTTATCTACGCTATCGTTTTTTAACGATTATTACTGAAAAATTATTCTTTGAATGAAAATCAATTTAAATCAAATCTGGTTTGTAATTTTTCACAAATATTTAAAACATTTATCGATTGGTTTTATTTGGATTGTCTGGCCTACTATTCTCTCCTTTGTTGTTCTGAAGAAGGTCGGAGGTTACATCGACCGAAACGTTGTGAATATAAAAACCAAGATGAGAATAGCAGTCTGAATAATCCAAATAATCCTAATTATCAATCTTCATCCAAAAAGATTCGAAACATTAATCGCTTAATTAATTTGACACAAAACCAATCAACCAACAAAATCAATCGACCAACGAAATCAATCGGCCAACAAAATCAATCGACCAACAAAATCAATCAACCAACAAAATCAATCGACCAACGAAATCAATCGGCCAACAAAATCAATCGACCAACAAAATCAATCAACCAACAAAATCAATCAACCAACGAAATCAATCAACCAACGAAATCAATCGGCCAACAAAATCAATCAACCAACAAAATCAATCAACCAACAAAATCAATCGACCAACGAAATCAATCGGCCAACAAAATCAATCGACCAACAATTGCGATCCCTGACGTGGCCACTATTTCGAAACTCTGCTAAATATTTAAATCATAAATCGTGTCCAAATTCCCGAGTTTGACAGAAATATTCCCGAGTTCGCAAAAGATACACCTGAAGAAGGCCGTAGGTTATAGCGGCCGAAACGTTGTGATAATAAGTAGTTCGAAAAATCGAAATTATACAAATTATAATTCCTTATCTTAAAAATTTAGAAACATAAATGGTGTAAATTTGTAGCGTGGATCATGGCTTGAGCGCTGGTTGTTGTTGTTGTTGTTGTTGTTGTTGTTGTTGTAATCTTCACGGAGTAGAGGTGCGTAGGTATGTCGTCCAGAAGAATTATCTCTTTCTCTCCCCCCCTCTCTTTCTCCCCCTCTCTCTCTCTCTTTAAGTTTTTGGTTGTCGGGTTCTTTGTTTTTATTAGAAATTGTTATTTCACATCGGCTCGTTAAGTTTATCGCTTCGAATCATTTTCGTCGAAAATGTTGAGTTCACACATTTATGCGAAATAATGTTTTTTGTTTATTTTGGGATCGTCTGCTGCTTTGTAAACCTCGGAGAAAGCAATTGATTTTGATGAAGCTGATTCCTTTAAGTACAGAAGTAGGAAGATATGAAAAGGAAAAAACGGAAAATTTAAGCCGAATGTACGGAGAAAGAATGAGAATAGCTTATATAAGTATATAGTATTCTTTTCACGTTGCATATTAAATTGTAAAATGTCTTCACTCCATGTTATTGTATTATTTGCGTTTTTGCGCTTAATCAGAAGTGTATGTGAAAATGTGAAATAGCTAATTTGTTTTCATTTAGTTATTTTAAAACTTAAAAATAGAAATAAAAAATATTATTTAATTAAGAGTTAAAGTTTAGCTTTAATTTTTTTTTAGCCATTTTTAAAAAGTTTAGCCATTTTAAAATGTTTAGCCATATAAAAATGTTTACCCATTTTTAAATGTTGAGCCATTTTAAAATGTTTACCCAATTTGAAATGTTTAGCCATTTAAAAAAAGTTTAGCCATTTTTAAATGTTTAGCCATTTTAAAATGTTAATCTTTTAAAAAAGGTTTAGCAATTTTAAAATGTTTAGCCATTTTAAAATGTTAATCTTTTAAAAAAGTTTAGCAATTTTAAAATGTTTAGCCATTTTAAATGTTTAGCCATTTTAAAATGTTAATCTTTTAAAAATAAGGGTTAGTAATTTTAAAATGTTTAGCCATTTTTTAAAAAGTTTAGCCATTTTTAAATGTTTAGCCATTTAAAAATGTTAATCTTTTAAAAAAGTTTAGCAATTTTAAAATGTTTAGCCATTTTCAAATGTTAATCTTTAAAAAAAGGTTTAGCAATTTAAAAATGTTTAGCCATTTTTAAATGAATTATTTACTGAAGTATTCTTAGTTTAATGTTTTTTATTTTATAAAATAGAACAAATTTTGTTTCTTAATATTTTTTAATATATAATTTGTTTTATAGTTTTTTTTACTTTTAACTATAAATATATATATGAGAATCTGAAAAGGTTTAAAGAACACTGCGTAATTCGTTTTAATTTAATTTTTTAGAAACTTGAAAATAACAATAAAAACAAATATTTAAATGATTAAACATTTTAAAATAAATTATCCACAAAAATGTTTTTAGTTTAATGTTTGTTATTTTATGTCAAAAGAAAAACTGAATTTCGTTTCTTCTAGATTAATTGCCCTTCCAAGGCTTGAGTCCATCCTACTATTTAGCTCATGGCTAGTGGGGATGGATTCCTAACTGGCTCAAGTCCATTAGAAAAAAGTTACTTTACATCCAATTCTATTTCCAAACTCATCGCACCGGGTATCTCCAAATTAGTAGTGGAACTTACCATGCACAAAGTTGCTTAACTTTGGGTATCTAACAAGAAAGTTGCTTAACTTTGGGTATCCAACAAGAAAGTTGCTTAACTTTGGGTATCCAACAAGAAAGTTGCTTAACTTTGGGTATCCAACAAGAAAGTTGCTTAACTTTGGGTATCCAACAAGAAAGTTGCTTAACTTTGGGTATCCAACAAGAAAGTTGCTTAACTTTGGGTATCCAACAAGAACCGATGTTTCAACGTCATATAGTCATAAGCTTCGTCTTCATTCGTTCGTCATTATTTACACATCAACTTATCGGTTTATGGAATGCGTTATATTTGCAAAACAATTATCCCCCCCCCCTTCCCTAATAACCATGTGATGATTTTCATACGTTTGGCCGGCGAGTAGTTTTATTCTTTCAACAATAAAACGATATTTTTTCAATTCTTAAATGATCTTTTGTTTAACGAACGCTAAAATTAACAAAGCGGAAAAAATGTCTTTGTTAATTACTAAATAATGACATTTTTCAGCATGCGCCAAAGCAACTGTAGAAAAGGCGCTGTCCGTCGGTAGGTTGGACGTTCACGCTGATGTTTGAACTAGATAATTCGTCCGTCTATCACGTGTATTATCAGATGTGTCCATGCATCTCTGCAAAAGGCTTAGTCCGTCGGTTGTCCGTTATGTTTCACTTCGAAATTGCAATTTCATCGCTAAACGTGCAGATCGAATGGACGTACTTTAAGAATGGAGTCGTTTTGTTTTTGTTCTAATAAATAAAACGATAAATAAAACTTTCATTGTGAAATTTCAGCCTTTATAACTGCAGTTGCATATGCCACGAATGGATACAATTCGGGTATAGAATGGTGATTTTGTCTTCGACCCCCACTATCTTTTTCGTCGACGGAAACAGCTGTTCGTATCTCGTCATGAAGATGGTCGCAGTGGTGACGTAACAAGCGTCGAGATGTCAATCTTTTCGTCTTCCTTCTCTTTGTAGCTGGAACAATGTAAGCCATTAAAAAGAACAGCAATTAACTCCATCATTTGACTCTGGTTTAACTTCTTGCAGTAATTTGCAGCAATTCAATCAAGATTTCAACTGCGTCTTCCCCTCCGGTGTGTCAACGTGATTATAGCCGTAGGTGGTTCTGATTGCTACCATTACAAATGGAATTTCAAGAAGAGTAATGTTGGAAGTAGCAGCAACAGCGAATGTTGTTTTTAAGTATCTATTCTCGATTGGACAAAGGCTTAAATCAGTAGTTTCTTTAAATCAATCGCAGTGCAAGAAATATTCACTTCCAAATATTTGCGTTTAATATAAAAACCTAAACGCTACATTTTCTCTCTCTTTCTTGTCTTCTTTGCGAGACAACAAACGTGCGCACGACCCAATCCTGCCTAGACTTTTTTGGGGCCGAATCTTCTTGATAGACGCAACCAGAGACAGACACCAACTACGACAGCATATACACACTGCTAATTGAATTCATGTACATAGTTCATACACGCACTCGCTCACTAACAAACCAGCCACGCTAATATACATGCACATCTACAATGCCTATCCCATTTACAAACACTGTCACACGTAAACGCACACGGCTCCAACCGAAATGAACATATCTACTCAAATTCTCACTATAGACAGAAAAAACTTCTCGTAACTTGGAATATTCTAAGGCTCTCTTAAGTTCCGTATTCTACCAACTCTTTGTCATTCTTGTCATAAGAAGTTGTCAATAAAATTGATATATTTATGTATGGATAGACTTTATCATTCTTTCATTTGATTATGTTTGTGATCGGTACAACATCCATCTTAGATTTTCCCGTCATGTGATATGCGCATGTGATCTGTCAAAGGCAGACCACCCTACTAGCTGAAAATAAAAGCAAACAAAAAACAAAGAGAATTTTTGTAAGTCATTTTTAATTCTTATAACTTGCTATGAGCTTGGTAGTTTCAACACCACCTTGGAATTCAATGCAAGGTTTGACATCCATTCCCCAACAGAAAACGGAAGCATCAGATACTATTTATGGCTGGTAAAGGAATACTAAAAACCTACTACAGGAAAGTCAGGCCTATCACCAATAAAGCTCAAGATCTAAAGTGAACCGAAAGCAAACCATTAACAATTGACTCGTATGTTCTTCTAAATTCCATCTATTTATGAGCTTTCTGGATAGAATTGGTGCAGTATGAAAGTTAGTGGATTGAATGAGACCCTAGAGCAAGTTTATGAAAAAGGCACAGTACCACATGTGACACGATGAGGAACTTGCTGGTACACGTTTATTTATTAGTTAAGTCAAATTAATTGAGAAATAATTAATTAAAAAATTGGGGGTCCACACATGTTGGAGCGATAAAATATTGCCAACTTTGTAAACGAACGATTTAATTTAAAAGATAATATTTTTGTGTTGAGTAACAACTCAAGAACACCTGTTTTTATTAGAAACAACGAAAGCTGAAATGGTCAAATCGTAGTTTTCGGAGATTGTATTTGCGAGTCTAATATGACAGAAAGTACTCGGGCCGAATTATGTTTACAATTTGAAAAAACTTATGATTTGGGTTGAGTTGACAACTGAAGATGGAAAACTCCAACTAAGTTTTGTTATTTTTCAAATCACAAATTTGGAAAGGTTGAAATTACAAATTGTTATTTTTTTTTTATTTTAGCAGAATACTCCGGAGATAATTTTCACATACGAGCGATCAATAGCAAAACAAATTATGTTGGCAAATTAAAAGGGTCATGACAGTACACTCACCACATTATATAAATATAATTATCTATCAGCAAATACTTAGGCGTTCTAATTTTAAAATAAGAACCATCCTACATGTCGTGGCATGGTTTTAAACACACCTTTTTAGGTGAAACAAAGGCTTTTATTGCTCGACTAATCAGAAGATAGCAGAAAATGCAGCACAAGTTGTAATTGGGTAGTGAATCATAAATTCGGTCTCAAGTAAAAGTTCTCAATAAAAGAACTGACACTTGAGGTATTCGTCAGAAAAAGACCGTTGGTCAACTGAGTGAGAGAAACAGACAGATTGAGAGAAGGACTGAGTCGGCGACCAATCAAAGACAAAAACGGATTCTTTCCTAAATTTGACATCCTCTAAGGGACAAAAATATAAAGCAACTTTCAAAGTCGCCTAACTATGACTTAGCACCAGTCAGGTTCCTCAACTTGTCTTTTATTCGTCCAAAAGAACAAGATAACTTTTCCTTTTATTGGAGGAATACTATGGAAAGTAAAGGTCTGTAAAGTGATGATTAGTGGTTGTAGTGTTGGAGAGTCTTCAGAAAATGGAAAGTTCCTCTGCTCAGTTTATAGAAAAAGGGTTAGGGTTAGGGTTAGGGTTAGGCGTAACTAATTTTTTGTGGTTCTTATAAGAATTGGGTACACAAAAAGTGCCGTAGAATTACAGGTAGGTTGAGAGATGATAACCAGTTTCTGTGCAAGAAGTGTAAGACAGTGGAGATGGATGAAAACTCAGATGTGGAGAAAATATATTTGGATGGTGAAGCTATTGAGGTTATTCAGAGGTTTTGTTACCTTGGTGATAGATTGGAGCACAGGGATGGGCAGGTGCTAGTGTGATTACAAGAATTAGGAGTTGATGGAGTAAGTTTAGGGAATCATTAAAACGTCAACCAAGGAAAAGTTATATCAGGAGTATGATGATGTATCGAAGTGAAACCTGGCTAGTGAGAGTTGAGGACATGCGTTGCATGGAGAGAAATGATATGAGAATGATACAATGGATGTGTAATGTGAGTCTTAGACAGACAGTTCTGATGACCCCAGAGGAATATTAAATCTGAAGAGTATAGGGAGATGTGTGCAGAACAGGAGACTTCGATAGTATGGCCACATTGAAAGAATGGATGAGAGTTCTTGATTAGTAGATGTAGAACAATTGAGGTAGCAGGGTTAGTTGGTAGGGGAAGGTCAAAGAAAAAATGAGAGGAAGTGATAAGAATGGACTTGAGAGAAAGAGGGATAAATAAAGACCTGGCCAGAAATAATAACGATGATGATGATGATGATGATGATGATGATGATGATGATGATATCTCAATTGTGAAAGCTGTTCTTGAACATGCAAAATCAAGTAGAAAACGTTGTGATACTGATATGCTGATCTTAATGATGCATCATTGGGGAAATTAGACTATTAGACTATGATGCATCATTTGGGGAAATGGAGTATTGGAACATTCTTATTGTTCATGACGGATGTCAGGGTTGATCGACAACGCGAGTAATGCCAGATGGAGAAATTGATTACGATAAAAGTCTGACTTATTTGGATGATAGGATTATTGGGACAGATCATACATGCATGTGTTGTGGTGACACTACGGTAACGGTTAGGGTCTGCGGAGCATAAGTGACAAGAATGGTATGAGTTGTTAGCGAAAAATTTTAATGCGTTCGAAAATCATAAGAATTAAAACAAAGCCGAGAAAATACAAAACCAATTCCCTTTTCGGATATCGTATGGTTATCAGAAGTAAATAAACCATCTGACCAAGTTAACCAGACAGTATTAACTCGAGGGAAGTTTTACAGATCCCATGCTTGGGGCGGTGGGGATTCTTAATGAACAGCCAGATTGGCCTATCAGAAAAAAAGGGCTGAATTAAAACAGATAGAGTAGAGAACAGGGTGGCATCTTCGCATCTTCGCATCTTCGCAACAGTGCCAGAGAAGGAATTTCCTTTATTCCTTTTCTACAAGTTGTATTAACGTTCCATGCATAAACCAATCAGCTGATACTGTGTTGAAATTTATTTTCTTTAATCTTTTGTTTACGACCAACTTGTAGATAAAATAAAGAAATAGTATCGGAACAGTTAAACAGAGGTGTCGCCAAGATCAAGTCCAAATGAAAGTCAATATTTCTCTCCAGTGTAAAAAAAAAACGTCGTTCAGTCCAACATAAAAAAATCCAGCACTATTCTCTCCTTTCGTTCGCTTTACGATCCCACGTTCAGAACGATCTCCACATCTCTCCCCGAATGTTAATTTTTTCCTTTTCTTATTAAAAAAAATGCGACGCATGCAAACCAACTTAATTTGCATAAATCTCCCTCTCGGCGCCGCGACCCGGATCTTAAAATAAAAACCTTATTTGACTTTCTGATGCCTTTCTCCTCCCACTCCTCTTTCTTTTTTGTCGTCAGCGAGCGTTTTCGGGTTCGCTCCCCACACACAGCATACCAGACGCTGCCTCTTTGAACGGCGCCGACAAGTGTCTGCATTTACGTCAGTTGGCCGCTCCCCGTTACCGGAGCATCATTCGAGGAACAGCTGCCGTCCGTGATCTAAGAACACAACGTGGGGAGGAAAAATGCATGTCGTATGAATCACCAACCAGAACCAATGACGAAACACAAGCGATGGAGTTACATTTGCGCCGCATTTTCGCCAGAATTTGTGAACATAAGTTGAGTAGTTTTAGCACAAATCCCGTTGACAAACAAACAAACAAACAAACAAACGACATACAAACAAACAAACAAACAAATACACAAACAAACAAACAAACGACACACAAACAAACAAACAAATACACAAACAAACAAACAAACAAACGACATACAAACAAACAAACAAACAAACAAACAAACACGAATGAAAAAAATACTCCACCATCTCTTGGGTGTCAGGGATCACAAAACAAAAAGAAGAACAAGGAAGTCAAATGATAACAATATAACATTTATTACTGGTGCTCAAATACATTTCTATATACATCGGCCTCTCTATGTATCACTGTCACTATGACAACGTGTGTGTATGTGGATTTAAAAAATATCCATTTTGCGGAACAAAAGTAAAGTTTGGGGGAGGTGAAAATGGAAGAGGGTCAATCGGTGCATCAAGGGCAGATTTTGAACAAGTTTAGGCAGGGAAGTGCCAGGAGAAAAAAAACGGGACAATATATATATATATATATATATATATATATATATATATATATATATATATATATATTTAAAATTAGAATTTTTTTGTATTAACATAGGTTTGGAACCAACATGGTCATCGAATACAGTGGATGTTGCACGTGTGTCTAGTGCACTGGTGGGTGTAATAAAAAATCGATTTCTTTGTTCCAGATTCGATTTTGAGATTGTCGACTTTGGGGAACCTTTTTTTGATTCAATAAAACAGAACTCGCAAATTCCTTCTTCTCTTTATTAATTCTTCTTCTTCTTCTTCTTCTTCTTCTTCTTCTTCTTCTTCTTCTTCTTCTTCTTCTTCTTCTTCTTCTTCTTCTTCTTCAAGCACCTACTTTATCATTTACTAGCAAGCACTCCCCGGCGTGGCTCGGGAATGAATGAACGAACCCTTATATACTCCTGCTACCAACCCTGAACTCCATATAACTATTGTAATTCTTATTCTTTAATTTCTATAATTTTCAATTTTCGAAAGATAAATATAGTAAAACGTCGTATTTTCTGTTTAAGGATGTCCGGCGCTATTGCAGACCCCACGATATTATTGCAAAAAAACATAATACACAATGAATACCATCACCGAATTCCTCGTAAACTTTTACTCAATAATAGTTGTGTTTGATCTTGGTATTTTCAATTGCACCCCCGGGAAAAAGTTATAGACAGAGCGACTACATATATAGAATAGATTATGATCTATATAAATGAAAGTGATTTTGTGCATGTGTTTGTGTGTTTATTTTCCCGTGCGTTCGCAAAATATATTTATGATAAAACAGTTTTAGTCAATCGGGAATATGACATCAGTTAGTGTTTAAAAGTGTTTAAAAGTGTTTATTAGTGTTTATTGGTGTTTATTAGTGTTTATTAGTGTTTATTAGTGTTTATTAGTACGCATGTGATGTTATCTAATGTCCAAATTGCCTGTTTAATTAAAGTGTTTGTCTATTTAAGAATAGGGTGATTTTTTCCTCCTCCCAAATATTTACACATCACTGCGCAAGAAGGTAACTATATTTGCAACACACCTAGATGATTAGTTAGTAAACACTTCGTGACTATTTGTCCCTTCACAATCCTAAAATACTCACATCCAAATACAATCGCCGCAACACATTACTTGTGATAGCCCTGATGTAATATATTATTTCTTTTATGTTTCGGAATTTTTTAGATGAGGGTTGATAATTTGTAGAATTTGGTATATTCGAACTACTGTTCTCATATTGGGTGTTTTTATCGCAACGTTTCGGTCGATGTAATCTTCGACCTTCTTCAGGTGACAAGGTACAACTGAAGAAGGTTGGAGGTTACATCGGCCGAAACGTTGTGATAAAAGCACCCAAGTTGAGAACAGTAGTCCTAATATACCAAATTCTTCAAATTATTTCCTTTGTACAAAATGTGTCATTAGCGGATGCATCGGTGGAACAAACACACCTATTAGACCTAGATTAGATAACCATAAACTTACTATCAGGCAAAATGGATAATAATACTGAACACACATAAATCAGCTATTAACTTCGACTTGGGTATAATAGGACTATATGACGTTGAGACATCGGTTCTTGTTGGATAACAAAGTTAAGCAACGTTAAGCTTGCTAAATACTTAGATGGGTGACCATTTGGGAATACCAGGTGACATTAGTTTAGTAATAGAATTGGATGTAAAGTAATTGCCAGGTATGAAGCCATCCAACTAGCTATAGTAGTATGTACGACACTTTCGAGTCTTGGTAGGGCAACTAGTCTTGGAGAAGGAAAACTCCGAAATAACAAAAGTCATTATCCGTTGAGAATAGCATATTCTTTTAATAATAATATTACATACACGACATAAAAATCTATAAACTATTATATATAACACTCATATCCTTAGAAAAGAATAGTCGTTTTATTAACAACGAAACCGTGGGTACATTTTGACGTCATGTGGGTGGGGATCGCTTTTGGCCGTGGACGGATATTTGCATCAACCGGACACATTATATTACAGGATAAGAACGTAAGAGACGCACATAAGAGAAACGGTTGGAGTATAGGAGGTTGAAGACACTGAAAAAAGGAGACATTTTTTAATGGAAAGTCAAACAGAATTTCACGTAGGGCGTCTGGAGACGTGAACAGCGTTAAAATATGTGTGGGATTTAGTTGGAAAGAGACGAACGAAACGGGAAGAAAAGTTGTATTAAAGGAACGCGTAAAGGTATCTGATGTGCAGTTGCTTAAACTAATCTTCTTATATTTGTATTTATCAAGTTCTTCATAAGTAGTAAGAGAGAAGAGTATGTATATTTAAGAGAGGAGCATATGTAGATTTAAGAAGAGGGTATGCAGATTTAAGAGAGGAGGGTATGTAGATTTAAGAGAGAAGGGTATGTAGATTTAAGAAGAGGGTATGTAGATTCAAGAGAGGAGGGTATGTAGATTTAAGAGAGAAGGGTATGTAGATTTAAGAAGAGGGTATGTAGATTCAAGAGAGGAGGGTATGTAGATTTAAGAGAAGAGGGTATGTAGATTTAAAAGAGGAGGGATTGTAGATCCAAGAGGGGGGTATGTAGATTCAAGAAGAGGGTATGTAGATTCAAGAGAGGAGGGTATGTAGATTCAAGAGAGGAGGGTATGTAGATTTAAGAAGATGGTATGTAGATTCAAGAGAGGAGGGTATGTAGATTTAAGAGAAGAGGGTATGTAGATTTAAAAAAGGAGGGATTGTAGATCCAAGAGGGGGGTATGTAGATTCAAGAAGAGGGTATGTAGATTCAAGAAAGGAGGGTATGTATATTTAAGAGAGGGGAATATGTAGATTTAAAAGAGGAGGGTATGTAGATTCAAGAGATGAGAATATGTAGATTTTACTTTGAAGAGGATAGACTTAAAACCAATGACGGTGACTTTCATCTTTTTCTGATGAAATTAATGTGAGACACAAACAATCACCACGTGTCGTTAATTATACGCTTACACTTTTAGACCTATCTATCTATCTATCTATCTATCTATCTATCTATCTATCTATCTATCTATCTCACGAAAGCTAAGTGGTTAACGACGCGGACTGAGGACCTGGGTGTGCCGGGTTCGAATCCAGTTCATTCCACAAAAACACTTTCATCAAAACCCACACCTGACCTTGTATCTAAACCCCTGGAGAGGAGGTAAATAAAATAAAAACCTAATATCTATTATATTAGTTATTCTATCTGTACGTACGACTTATAGGTTTCCACTTTTTTCAATAAGTTTCACTAAAAGTTCAACGATTCTTTAAAACGTCACAAGAAAAGACATTTGTAAAAAAATCGTTTAGAATTTAATCTTGTCATTGTGTCGCATGAAGTAGGCATTGGAAGAATGGTCCGGACACCAGGAACCAGTATTTATATAATAATTTGAACCAGACACTCTCGGGTATCCACGCTAGTCTCAATCTGTCTGTACTACAAACAAAAAAGCTGGTAATTCATAATTGGTGTATGACTTGCAATTGGCGGTGAACAGGGAAAAGCGTGAAACCTGGACAGACGGACAGCTAGGAAGGAAGCCAACTTTAATATATATATATATATATATATATATATATATATATATATACATATATATATACATATATATATGCATATATATATATATATATATATATATATATATATATATATATATATATATATATATATATATATATATAAACAGCAAATCAAGAAAATAGGTATGATTGGATTTAATCAAGATACCACTTAAGTTGCTCCGTACACACTGCTGAATATCATCGATAGAAACACTATAGTTCGTGAGGGAAAATCCGAATTAAAACGTATTAAAAACGTGTTTGAAATAGATTTAAGCCCGGCATCGACGTAACTGTCAGTTTCCCAAACAACGATCACCAGACGCTAAATAGATATGAATTTTATTTACTACTCTCATCCCTTTTTTCACACTGTGACCACTCAGGGTTAGGGTTAGGGTTAGAGTTAGAGTTAGGGTTGTAGGTTAGGGTTAGGGTAAGGGTTGTAGGTTAGGATTGTAGGTTAGGGTTAGGATTGTAGGTTAGGGTTAGGGTTAGGGTAAGAGTTAGAGTTAGGGTTGTAGGTTAGAGTTAGGGTTGTAGGTTAGGGTTAAGGTTAGGGGTCGTTCTTTGTGAGGCTGGCAGTTACATTGATGCTGGCTCTTAATACAGTTTTAATTCGGATTTTCTATTTAACATTATATATATATATATATATATATATATATATATATATATATATTAGTCAACCAAATAGTATTGCAGTTTAGGGGTTCAGCGGTGACGTTCTGTGATATTGTGATATTTTGCTTGAAAGACTGGACGATATATTTTAAATTTTATCTTTGTCAACAGCCACTCATTTGTTTAAAAAAAATGAACATTTCGTCTGTTTGGTTGAGTGCAAATAAAATGATTCCGTTTGTTTGTCTGTTGGTTGTTTTTCTATTTAACTTCTCGTCGCTCTGTTTGTTGGTCGGCATTCGCAGTGTAGAAAACTGTTGAGCTTGTAAAGGATTCCATTGACGGCCATTGCGTTGTTATTGGCCGGTTTTGACAAGGGCATATCGAACACCATCAAGTCACCGTTGGCAGCCAGTCGGAAAGTGAGCGTCTCACCCTGGACAGATTTCATGTTGTACATGGTATTCGGAACGAAACCGCAGGGCACGAGAAGACGGTCGAGCATGTGATGGAGGAGGTGCTGTGCCAAGAAAAATAAGAAGAAAAATAAGAAAAAGCTGAGAAATAGTAGGGGTAAAAGAAGACAACGAAAACAAATTTAAATAACTGCTCAGACAAAATGGACTTGTGTCAGACTAGGATGATTCGAATGCTAGATGTTTTAAAAGAAGTAAACGATGAGGTGTGGAAGGAACAGCTGATTCTAAGAACGATAAAACATCACGAGACAACATCCCGAATCAATTCTATGATGAGTAACAAAGTGGGAAGAAGATATTCCGATTCCTTCACGCAGACAAACTCAGAACGGTGAGAAACGGGAAGAATAATTCAGAGGGGGACACAATCCAGTTTAACCTCAGACACCAAGTTTCATCTCTTTAAGGTGTGCACAGACTCAGAGAAAACACACCGGATAACTAACAGTTGGTGTTGGCATGCGCTGTCTACAAAATAAAGAACGAATGTACGACAAAATAAACACAGATGTACAAGCACGACATCATATATATTTGCGTAGGAATTCTGTGTATATATGTCTACATATAGATATATGTATGTGTCTATAGTTATGCATATGCGTAGATACGTGTTAACACACGTGTTGAGTATTGATTTACTCCTCTCCAGGAGTTAGGCACAAGGCCAACGTGTTGAGTATGTATGTATAAATTGTGTTTATAGTGAATTAATTCGATGACCGTTAGAATATTGGACAGAAATAGGTAAATATTGACCAATATATATATATATATATATATATATATATATATATATATATATATATATACATATATATATATATAGTAAGCTATGAAAATATATTTATGGCAATTAAGCTACACAGAGGCTCCCGCGTTTCATCCCCGGGGTGAATCTTCGGGTAAAAATGCATGGAGTTATTTTTGCCGGGTGTTTTTATATACACGGCTGGCTAGTTAACCAATCAGATTCTTTGTTGTTCTCTCAGCCAATCGTTGGGCTTCCCACGAACAAAGGTGTGGTTAGTGTTACTTCCTTCCTATATCCTGTTCTATTGTTCTTTTTTCTATAAATTGGCATATATCCGGTTTCCTTTACTGTGTCAATATAATGGGTGAATCTATTTTATTTTATTTTAACACGTGGTTCCTTGTATTTCTATTTTAGGTTTTTATTTTTAAATTGTTAAGTTTAGTTTTTTAAAGTTATTTATTTATTTATTTATCGTTAGCCTAAGGTAAATTTATTTCTGTGTAGGCAGCTGTTTGCTATCTCACTTCTCCAGTTTAATAGATTTCGAGCGTCTTTAAAATTTAGGATTTCAAATTTTTCATTAAGACATAATCTACACGGGTCGTCTAAAGTTCTACATGTACTGGCCTGTCGTATTATTTTCCATTCAGTTATTGGTGAGCGTCCATTGTCTTTGAGCTCCCAGAGGTGGTTTGCTAGTGCAGTTTTAATTCGACGTTCTCTATTTTTAAATGTGCTTTTGTGGTCATAATATTTAGTTTTAAAATCTAGGGAGGACATACCCACGTAGTACTTCTTGTTATTCGGTCTTTCCTTGGCAAATATTGTGGCTTGGTATACACTACTTTTGGTTAGGCATTTATTTTGTAGTGGACAAAGTGTACGATTTATGCAGTTACATCTTTTCTCTTCATTGCTAACATTTTCATTCCTGTTCGGGTGATTACTATTAGTGTTTTGTTTATTTCTTTTTGTAGTTTTTATATTTTTGTTCTTAGTGTTATTTTTGTTATATTTCTCACTTTTTTATGTAATTTGTTTTTTTTTCTTCCTCTCTACTGTTCTCTTTTAGTATTTTGTTATTGTGTGCCTATCATTTCTAGGTTTTCGCAGCAGCTGTAGGATAGTGTTAGGTTATTTTTATTGAATATTTTATGCAGGGGATTGGTTACGGGGAAGTGTTTTTCAATCAGATTTACGAATTTTTTGCCCAGTTTAGTTTTTAGCATATGGTTATAGGGCGGGGCATAGTAGATTATGTTTCTTTTTCTTTTCTTTTTAATTTTGTTGTGATTATTAGTGTCCTGTTTTTTATATTTAATTTCGGTATTATGGTAACCACTATTTTTTAGAGCTATATTGTAAATGGAATTGTCCTACTATTTCACAAAGAATTTATATATATATATATATATGTAGAGAGAGAGAGAGAGAAAGAGAGAGAGAGAGAGAGCTAGCTATATATATATACAGAGATCAAGTTGTCTTGTATATTCCATCAAATAGATCTAACAATGCTCTTTTCAGTTCATTCTTTTACCATTATTTCTAAATTCTAAAACTTTCTACACGAGTTTTTTTCAACTTTGTTTCAAAACTCTGTTGCGATATTAGAAAACAAATGTAATTGTTTGGTAGATTTTTTTGTTAGATTTTGTTACAAATACATTTTCATGTGCGAAAAGAGATATAAAAATGTTGCATATGTCATTCATTATTTTGAAGATTGTAATTATCCCCCACCCTAACTCATTTCCAAGTCGTTAATTCTGTGGATTCTCATCTTTTTTGTTTGTAATTAGAATAATTCACTTTTGTTTGCATGACGTCACTGTTAATGTCATCCCACAATTCCCACGTATGAGTCAAGCAACCCGAACGGAAACAGAAGAATGTTTGTGAATTGAAGCCAAAAACTCAGTAATAAAGTAAAGCAACGATAAGGTCCTTCTTAAAAAAAAAAAAAAAAATTAACCACAAGTGTTCAAATTCCAACATGGCGTCTCAAATAAGTCCAGATAATTAATTTTCTGCAGAGAATTGATGACCCCCGCCCCCCAAAAAACAGTCAAACCAACTGACGGGATTTCCCCCTTTATAAAGGGGACTGTGACTATCGTGTAACCCCCCCCCAGGAGCTTGTGGTTCCGTGCCAGAACGATAAGAACACTTCCAGAGACGTCCTAGTATACTGGTTCGAATGGTTTCGGTAGGAATCCGAATAAGAGAGCTCGATGTCCAATTAAGCAGAGCAAGTATAAATTTGAAGATGAGATGAATTCGATGCACATTTCCGTTGTGTACATAATAGTCTATTTCGACCTTATTTTGGTCTCCTCAGATGTACCTTCAACCACGATTCAGACATAATATTTATTTGCAAAATATCTACAAAATGCGGCACAAGGCCAAAAGAGGGAAGGGGAAAGGGATGGTCTTGCTTAACTTAAAAACGGGCTAGTTCCATTTTGACCGTCATTCACCAAAATACCACATTTATACTATACATCCTACGCCTATCACCAAAAGAATATACACCATGAAAAACCTACTTAAAACCCATATATACAAAATTATATGCAACGGGAGGGGGGGGGGGGTAAGATAAAATATATATACAAAAATGATGAGAATATATACAAAAATGAAAAGCTGTAAAATGAAAATATATACAATATAAATGCGGTTAGTAAAAAAGCCCCCCCCCCATTACTAAATTGTGACAGTAACGCAGATTTGCCAGTCGAAATCGAAAATCGAAAATCGAAAGTTTTGATGCAGACCCCAACGCTTTATTTATACCACACCTCCTTCAAAAATTTCGATGGGTGACCCGCACCCTGACAAATCTGGGCTTTGTCACCTAGGGAGGGAAGAGGTGGGGAGTTACAAACTAAAAACAGGGACAAAAAAGGGGGTTTAATGAGATCATTCACACACTAGCTAAATTATTAAACTGAAAAACATGACTAAACTTAAATAGGCCTTGATTCGACGGTCGTTTCTGCACGCCAAAATTCTTTGCCTAAGGCACGTCCAAATACGACTCTATACTAGCACCAGTCACTCTACACAGCTTTCCCACCTCTCACCCACCTTTCACCAAAATCTGACGAAAGGAGCCCCACCCTCTCAGCCCTAATGCGAGCTTTCAGGTAATATTTGAAAATCGCAACAAGATCTAGAGGAGCGAAGGTCTCATCTCTGTAGACTGTCCTCATACGCGTCTTCGATATCGCGTCTCTCATAATGGCAAGCAAGCTGAAAAATAAAAAAAACGTTTTAACTTATCCGTTGTCGGAGCCCAATTGTTACATACATTAACCGGCTCCAAGACAAAAGAAGACACATTAAGAATGCGAACCATGAATCCAGAGACAAGCCTAATCAGCGGCAAGACTAT
The DNA here is from genome assembly GCA_963556195.1 of Sepiola atlantica. Classification (NCBI taxonomy): domain Eukaryota; kingdom Metazoa; phylum Mollusca; class Cephalopoda; order Sepiida; family Sepiolidae; genus Sepiola; species Sepiola atlantica. The sequence continues at coordinate 128,782,972 of OY744528.1, read as the reverse complement.
ACGACAGGAAACGAAGGCATGACCCAAGATCTCGCCCTCGTCACCGCACCTAAGGGAAGTCGGCGAATCTGCCAAGCGAGCTGAATTAAGCTTCTTACGGACCCAGAGCGTATTTCTTATCACCAGCCAGGCCAACGATGCCTCGTCGTTATCGAAGCACCTTAACCCAGGCGCCCAAGGCCAGATCAAGCTCCTCAATCCTAACATCTCGAAAGGATCCCCTCACTATAACCCGATATAATGCCTTCCGGGACAACAGCAGGGTGTCAGAGAGGCTTTCTTTCACCCTTGAGAAGAACTTCAAAACATGTCTACATTCGCGAAACAATGCACACTCGCCGCGAGGCAACATGTGTGCCTCCCCCTCGTCCAAGTGTACACTTTTGAAAGCAAAGAAAGCTTTCTTGGTGTCCTCCATCCAGAAGACACCATTTCCGTCAGTCTGCGTGCTCATTCGGTCTAGGTAGAATAATCTGAGTGTGTGTTGACGGATCCCTATACATGGCATACCTAGACCTCCTTCAGAAGGATGGAGATAACAAATCTCGCGACGGACCATAGGGGCCCTACCAAGCCATAAGAGCTTGAAAAGAGCCACCGCTGCATTTCCAGCAGTGTATCCGACGGGAGTGGAAGTACCGATAGACGATATAGGATGATCGGGTAAATGTGTGTGTTGCACACATCCGCTCTCCCATTTAACGAAAGATTTCTACGGGACCACAATCTAGTTGCGCCCCGAATCGCTTTCAATACTTCCGACCAATTTTTCTCCAGCTGGAGATCGGGACCAAACCAGACGCTAAGTAGCTTGCAAGGCCCGTCTGTCCAGCTAAAGAGCCCCTCCAAGGGAACACCCTTCCAGGCGCCAATACGCAAGCCAATAGATTTATCGCAGTTAATTTTGGCCCCTGTTATCGTTTCATACAATCTGACTTCTCTGTCGACAACGCTTATCTCGGCACTGCTCGTTACAAGCACATTCAAATCATCGGCAAATGCGGACTACTTTAACCTGGTGCAACCACCAGGCAAAGTAATCCCATTAAGGGCCGTGAATGAAGGGCTCCAACACAAGCACATAGAGCATCGGTGATAGTGGACATCCCTGACGAAGAGATCTGGATAAACTGAAGGGCTCAGACCTCATACCATTCACCTCTACCAGTACCACGGGGTTCGTATACAAGAGGCGAATCCAGGAGCGAAATTGCGGGCCAAAACCGGCCGCAGACAAAACAGCCTCCAAATAACGATGGTCAACTCTATCGAATGCTTTGGACTGATCTAAATTGATCAGCGCGGCTTCAGTGTCGACTTTATCTAAGATCAAGTGTATCGAGTGCAAATTATCTTGAATCATCCTGCCCTTTACAGCACAAGTCTGTTCTGGGCTTATAAGACGAGCCAAGACAAGCTGCAGTCGATTGGCTAAGATCTTGGCCAAAATCTTTAACTCTGCATTTAACATCGTTAAGGGCCGACAATTATCTAACCCATCCCCACCAGTTTGCTTTTACGTAACAACTTCACAATACCCATGGTCAAGTGCTGGGGAATAGTCCCATTCCTAAACCACGAGTTAAATAAAGCTGTCAGTAAGGGAACAAAAAAGGGCGACAACCTCAAATACACCTCGTAGGGCAAACCATCGATCCCGGGGGACTTGTTGAGGCCAACCTGCCTCAATGCTCCCCGAACTTCATCCTCTGTTATGCAACCTTCGCACCTAGCCGCTTCGGTCGCATCAAGGCGAGAAAAGTCGGCTAAATAGGGGTCGAATTGCGCTAATGACAAACCGGGCTCCCTGGTGAAAAGATGCTGGAAATGAGAGCGAAACGTCTCCAGAATACCTGGCGCAATTTATGCTATTATTTAGTAGTTCCTTAGAAATGGAGAGGTAAGAGTCTATTATATCAAATTGAATGAATGCAGCTTGACTTTTAGTTTTCATTTCCTTAAACCATTTAATGGTGTCCCCTGAGTCTTTCCATAAGTTGAATTGTGTAAATCTACATGCCTCGCTGATTGCATTTTGAAGTATTTTTTTTAACTAACGTTTCATCAATCAATCGAGTTTTAATCATGAACATGGGGAGTCGCTGATGTGATCTCTGATTGACTCAAAATCAGCCTGCTCGTAGTATTTCGTTATTTTGAGCAACGGTTCATCAGCTTTTGGGCGACTTTTTAGGGTGATATGTATCATTAGCATAATGTGATCAGCATTCCCGAGTGGGCTGTGACACATAAGCCTCGGGCATTGAAGGCAAGAAAAGATCTAGAAGTGAGGCTTGTTGGTCTACTCGATCGGGGATGCGGGTTGGAAATCGACAGTCTGAGAGAGGGAGTGAGCTAAGGAGAAATTATACGTAGTTGCCGGCTGCGTCAGTAAGGCTGGAGAATCCCAACCAGTCGCGGTGGTGGGCATTAAAATCCCCAAATATATATATATATATATATGTATATATATATATATATATATATATATATATATATATATATATAGAGAGAGAGAGAGAGAGAGAGAGAGAGAGAGAAAGAGAAAGAGAGAGAGAAACATGCCAGAAGTAAATAGACCTCCGTATAAACTGCGATGTTTGTTTAAAATATGATATTCCCTTTGCATTTTTTTTTAGCGCAAGGTCCTTTTGAAGCCTTCTGGTGATCAGTTCACGAATATTATTTGGAGGAATTTCTTGTAATGTTTCCTGCAGTAAATCATAAAAGTTCTGCTTATGAAGAATGTTCCTGATTCTTTTTTTTTGTTCGAATGATTCGATCTGATATGGCTCAGAAGTGTTCAATAGGGTTCATCTCTACCGACTGACTTGGATATTCCTGCAATATTCGCAAGTGAAGGAATGATAAGCATGAATCCTTATTTATGGAAGATGGGACTCTTTTTCCACACTGCTAACTGCACACAAGATTGGTTACATTAAAATGGGATTGAAACAGTTCTGTGGCCAAGCCTGTCGTCAGAGATGAACCCAATCGAAAACCTCTAGGCCATATTAGACCAGCCCAAACCTTTATTAATACCCTGTTTATTAATATTCTGTTTATTAATATTCTGTTTATTACTATTCTGTTTATTAATATTCTGTTTATTAATATTCTGTTTATTAATATTCTGTTTATTGAATATCCTATTTATTAATTATTAATATTCTGTTTATTAATATTCTGTTTATTAATATTCTATTTATTAATATTCTGTTTATTAATATTCTGTTTATTAATATTCTGTTTATTAATATTCTGTTTATTAATATTCTGTTATTAATATTCTATTTATTAATATTCTGTTATTAATATTCTGTTTATTAATATTCTGTTTATAAAATGTAAGTGTTGTGAGGGAGATTATACGCTTACAAGATTTAGATTCGCCTGGCGAACGCAAACATAAAAATACTGACAACTACACTAAATAATACTAAACTTGCTAACAACCGTAAACTAAGAACTATCCATTCTTTTTTCCATTTCTTATTTCTCGTTGTCTATGGAAAAGATAATGAATCTTATTGATAACAATTCCGAATTTTAATGTTATTTTTAGTAAACTCAGTTACAATAGAAAGGGATGTAATTTTCGCGATTATAATTATATAATCATTAGATGAGTGTTTCAGTTCGTTTGAAATTAATCACTTAAAAGTTAATAAGTAAAAATAAATATAAAAGCAAAAAAAAAAAATGACCTTCACGACAAACCTTTTTCAACAATTCAGGGTTTGACATTAACCTATTCAGTTGAACTCTTTGCATTGAGTCGAAGGCATCGTTAGTCGGTGCCAAAACCGTGAATTGGCCATCGTTAGATTCGAGAAGCCTCACCAAACCGGCCGTTTCAATCGCCTGACGGTACTGACTGCAAAAAAAAAAAAAACAAGTGTAAAAACAATAACAAATTAAAAAAAAAACCATAAAAATTGTAGCTGATATTCTCGTAGAAATTGAATGAATAAAACTTAAAACAGGAAGTTCAGTCAATCAGTGCGTTTGGCGATTAAATAACAATTTCAACTTTAATGTAACGGATAAACGAAAGTTCTATTTCAAACTTAAGCGTGACAGACCGACGAAAATGCTATTTCCACTTAAGCGTGACAGACCGACGAAAATGCTATTTCCACTTAAGCGTGACAGACCGCCGAAGAACATGTTATTTTAACCCTGAGAGTGACAGGCAGATAGAAGTGCTATTTCAACTTAAGCGTGACAGACAAGTAAACAAGCTATTTAAACCTAAGCCTGACAGACCGCCGAAAGTCTATTTCAAACATAATAGGCCGAGGTACGTGTCATTTTGAACGTAAACGTGACAGACCGTAGAATGTTCAAATCGACCGACAGACGTCTAATGTTTTTACAAATCGAAAATAAGAGGAATCGGTGCTTATAGGGTCCCTGTAGAAAATTATTTTCATGTAAAATCAGTATTTTGTACTTACTCAGTCATAGTTTCTCACTGACGGTACGAAAAAGAATTTAAAAATATCAAGTAGAACTTTAATTAGAACGATTTTTCCATTTCGATGTACAACGTCTATTCGCTGACATTTTGGGTGTGGCCGATTGATGGAATAGCCAAGGGCAATAACTCCGTTTTTATTGTTATAATTTAAAAAAGAAAGAAACACATATGCAATAATAATAAAATATATATTCATTAAATAAAAAAAATGAAAATTAAATAATTATTTTTGATTTCTTCACCGGGGTACTTTCCACGATATAATTTTCTTGTTTTTTTTATTTTTTATTATTTACATGGTAACTGGGTACCGTTCTGCTATTTCCCTGAAGACGGCACCAAGTTTACCTGCCCTTAGTTAGCTATTCCATCAATCGGCCCAAAATGTCGGCGAATAGACGTTGTACATCGCCCTTATGGAAATGGAAAAATCGTTCTAATTAAAGTTCTGCTTGATATTTTAAATTCTTTTTCGTACCGTGAGTGAGAAACTATGACTGAGTAAGTACAAAATGATGATTTTACATGAAAATAATTTTCTACAGGGACCCTATTCTAAATAAGCACCCGAGGAATCTATTAAATTTGTACGTTTAGGGATGCACATGTTAATTCAATCTGACGCGTGACAGACCAACTGACAGATCAATTCACTGACCGACGGACAAAGCCTCTCATAAAGTTGCAAATATGGACGCATCTCAAAATATGGACGCATATTAAAATATGGACGCACAAATGTATATATATATATGTTTTTAAATTCCCGAAACAGTTTTTCATTGTAAACAACTGATGATCCCTTAAAATAGTGTTAGAAACTAACTAATATAATAACTGTAAAAAATAAATTGACTTACATGAGTGATTTTCCACTGGAAGACTTGAGACTATAATTTTTTTTTTTAATTTTTTTTTTATATAATTTTTTAATTTTTTTATATAGTTTTAATGGTTGAGAAACTTCCGAGACTATATATATATATATATATATATATATATATATATATATATATATATATATATATATATATATATATATATCTTTCAGTCCCGAGAGATAATAGATACCTCCTGTCTGCGCGTGGAGTCTATAGTGGAGCTACATCTATCCTGTAGCAAGGAGAAGTACAGGACGACTGAATACAATGCTGGGATTATTCAGAGAAAGAATGGAGTTTTCCTTCTCCTCGTTGTAGAACCGAACCTCATGAGTCTATTTATCATAACTTGAGGGAGAATATATGGATTTATACCTTTCCAAGTGTATTAAGTGAAAGTGATGCAGTCGCCCCGACAGAACTCGAACCTTGCACGCCGAACTCACAGCCCACGCCTGTAACCACTCAACCACGCCATTTCCATAGAGTTGCATCAGTAGTTACATTGAAAGGGGAGAATGTCTCTAATATCTGTATCATGGCTTGTGTAGATACGATATTGTAGACATCTGTCAACAGCAGATGGTAACTTGCAGTGTTTTTACTTGCGTTCTTCACACTTTTCTATGTGGTCTTTTGTCTATTTTCAGATTTAACTTCTAGTTTTAAGGGATCAATTCGTATTCGAAATTTGCTGTTTTATTAATTATGTTTTTTGTTATTTAATTATTGTTTCTTTCTTTTCATTCTGTTGCATTAATTTTTTTATTTCTAATTCATGTTAAAACAATAATTAATAAAACAGCAATTTCGAATACGAATTGTTCCCTTAAAACTAGAAGTTAATTCATTGAAAATAGTCAAATTGACCACATAGAAAAGTGTGAAGAACGCAAGTTAAAAAACTGCAAGTTTTGATCTTTTCTTTCATAAATTTCTTACGCATATAATTAGCGCTGTTTTCTCTTCTAAGCATAGCCTACTGTAACTAGAGTTGGTCATATAAGTTAGCACTATTTTTTGATTTTCCGTGTTATTACTGGTGTACTATTAACATGAAACAAAAAACATGATTAGCTTGTGAAGGAATCTTGTGTATGTGTCCCTGTCAACATACCTGAGCGCAGGATCAGCTTGAATGAGTCCCATTAGAGTCTGTTCGGGTGGGATGAGTACCTTGTCAATTGTATGGACTACGCCACTGTCACTTTGCCGGTCAGTACTCACAACTTTGGCGTCATCTACGACGATACCCTGAAACAAGATGAAAGACATAAGAAAATAATATTTTAAAAGCCGTTTTTTATTTCTCTAATTATTTATATAATATTTTAAAAGCCGTTTTTTATTTCTCTAATTATTTATATAATATTTTAAAAGCCGTTTTTTATTTCTCTAATTATTTATATAATATTTTAAAAGACGTTTTTTATTTCTCTAATTATTTATATAATATTTTAAAAGCCGTTTTTTATTTCTCTAATTATTTATATAATATTTTAAAAGACGTTTTTTATTTCTCTAATTATTTATATAATATTTTAAAAGCCGTTTTTATTTCTTTAATTATTTATATAATATTTTAAAAGCCGTTTTTTATTTCTTTAATTATTTATATAATATTTTAAAAGCCGTTTTTTATTTCTTTAATTATTTATAATATTTTAAAAGCCGTTTTTTCTTTCTTTAATTATTTATAATATTTTAAAAGCCTTTTTTTATTTCTTTAATTATTTATAATATTTTAAAAGCCGTTTTTTCTTTCTTTAATTATTTATAATATTTTAAAAGCCGTTTTTTCTTTCTTTAATTATTTATAATATTTTAAAAGCCGTTTTTTCTTTCTTTAATTATTTATAATATTTTAAAAGCCGTTTTTTATTTCTCTAATTATTTATATTTTAAAAGCCGTTTTTTCTTTCTTTAATTATTTACAATATTTTAAAAGCCGTTTTTTCTTTCTTTAATTATTTATAATATGTTAAAAGCCGTCTTTTATTTCTTTAATTATTTATAATATTTTAAAAGCAGTTTTTTTATTTCTCTAATTATTTATAATATTTTAAAAGCCGTTTTTTATTTCTTTAATTATTTATAATATTTTAAAAGCCGTTTTTTTATTTCTCTAATTATTTATGATATTTAAAAAGCCGTTTTTTATTTCTTTCATTATTTATAATATTTTAAAAGCCGTTTTTTATTTCTCTAATTATTTAAAATATTTTAAAAGCCGCGTTTTTTTATTTCTTTAATTATTTATAACCTTTGTTTCTCGACGAAAACCTCATCTTCAATAAAGTTTCAATCGGCTCCAGGAAACACGTTGAGTTTGGACGCGAAAACGGGATTTAATCGCAGGTGTGGCGGACGTAGTAAAGCACACATCACGTGACAGCCATTTTTGCATTTTCGCTAAATAATACCCGTGAGAGCCGGTTTTTGAACCAAAAATCTAATTTCGTTTTAGATGGATTTTTTTGTGCGTTTTCGACCACGCCGTCGGCCAGTCAACATTATTGTGATACATGTCAATCACATAGGATTGTGATACATGTCAACCACATAGGATTGTGATACATGTCAACCACATAGGATTGTGATACATGTTAATCACATAGAATTGTGATACATGTCAATCACATAGGATTATGATACATGTCAATCACATAGGATTGTGATACATGTCAATCACATAGAATTGTGATACATGTTAATCAGATAGAATTGTGATAATGTCAATCATATAGGATTGTGATACATGTCAATCACATAGAATTGTGATACATGTCAATCACAAAGGATTGTGATACATGTCAATCACATAGGATTGTGATACATGTCAATCACATAGGATTGTGATACATGTCAATCACATAGAATCGTGATACATGTCAATCACATTGAATTGTGATACATGTCAATCAGATAGGATTGTGATACATGTCAATCATATAGGATTGTGCTACATGTCAATCACATAGAATTGTGATACATGTCAATCACATAGGATTGTGATACATGTCAATCACATAGAATTGTTATACATGTCAATCACATAGGATTGTGATACATGTCAATCACATATAATTGTGACACATGTCAATCACATAGGATTGTGATACATGTCAATCACATAGAATTGTTATACATGTCAATCACATAGGATTGTGATACATGTCAATCACATATAATTGTGATACATGTCAATCACATAGAATTGTTATACATGTCAATCACATAGGATTGGGATACATGTCAATCACATAGAATTGTTATACATGTCAATCACATAGAATTGTGATACATGTCAATCACATAGAATTGTTATACATGTCAATCACATATAATTTTGATACATGTCAATCACATATAATTGTGATACATGTCAATCACATATATGCTTAGAGTCTGGTTACTTTTTGAACATTGAGAAAGTTTCTCTTATGCTAAATGCGGCTGAAGTCTTCATATGTTTTAAACACACCAATTATTTTGAGGAACGATTCATATTCCATTGATTTAAGTGTTCATGTTATTAAGTTGTTCGCTCTTTCGATTTCACCGGTTTGATTGTGACTTTTAACTGAAAGTGAAAAACACATCGATAAAAGCCCAAGAAAAAGAGTCAGAAACAAAACTTTGCGGCGAACACTGTAGTGTGTTTGTGTTTCGGTGAATTGTAATTTCTTATCAATCAGGTCGAGAATTCTTCATGGGTTCTCCTGACGCGTTCCTTCCAACCATCTCTGTCTGGCATAGCTGTCGCCATCTCCTCCAGATGGCATCCAGAGTTTTTCTACAAGTTGCTCAATGTAGGTGAGTTGAGGTTTCCAACCGATATTTTGACGCGCAATAGATTCCATGGATCCTGAATGAGCTTTACACTCACCGGACCATAACGTCCTAGATTTTTATCTATTGAGTTATTTCGAAGATAATCTTTATCAAAACAATCCTCAGACTATTCTTGAACTGAAGAAGGTCATGCCAGTCAAAATCAGTTCAGAAAGGATTGTGAGTTTTATTAACGTTTCCATTTGTGGCATTTTTAGGACATGTTGTACACTTCCAGCCTCGATATTTTTGGATCACATTAGGTCATTCTATCTATCATTATTTGTATCGGTTTCGTTAAATACTGCTTCCGTTTTCATACTTTTCGAACATAGGCATTTCGAAGAAAACCTTTTTATTCATTGTTTATTTTTACGTTTGGTGAATACAACTTCGACCTGTATACATTTTTGCACCGAGATTCACATTTTAGTTTCTTTCTTTCTTGGTAAATGCGGCAAGATATTTAACGTCTCATTCTTTCAGCAAAACTAAAACAGATTCAGTTTTGAAAGAAAATAACGCCTTAGTTTTGTAAGAATAACATTTTCATGATCTTTGTGAAAATTCACGCAGTGATAGACAAACAAACACATTGGCAGGAGGTCATGCAATGTTCTGACGTCATGGACACGAAAGACACAAGTAAACATTAAGTGTAAGTGTGTGTGTGTGTGTGTGTGCGTGTGAGAGAGAGGAAGAGTGGGAGAGAGAAATAGAGAGAGAGAGTTAGAGGGAGAGAGAGTGGGACAATGGGAGAGTGAGAGAGAGAGAAGATAATTTGTAAAAATACCGCAATTAGTGATCACCATGTGAGATGTTTTCTGCCGATTGCAAAAGCAGATGGTGAACTGTTGACACAAACGAATTATGAATTCTCTTTAAGAGTTCCAATTTCTCCCGCTTTTTCTCTACCT
>OY744528.1:128645354-128765354 GCA_963556195.1 Sepiola atlantica | reverse complement strand
TACCACCAACACAACTATCAACAGCTACCACACACGCACACACACGCACACACACACACACGCACACACACACACACACACACGCACACACGCACACACGCATGCACCTGTATACATAACAACACACTATCAATGCTGAAGGGGAGAGACCTGGAGTGTTCAAGAGGAGACTTGCTGTCACTTAACTCTGATGGAAACCACAAGTATTTGATGCTGTGAATAACGAAGGTAATAACAAATAACAAATAATGTTTCGTGATTTTTGAGGCGGAAATTGATAAATTGAATTAATTGGATTAATACGCGAAAAGCCACCTGTTCTTGCCGCTGGAGTAATAATTTGTGAGTGAGGAAATAATAATAAGAATAACAACCAAAAAATGTCAACTTTGCAGTTGATAAGTGAGTGTGCAGATTTGCGAATTAGAGCAGGCTATCTTCAGCGAACTGTGGTAAAAGTCGATCAAAATCAAACCCGTCCACAGGAGCCTTCTTCACACAGGCGTCATCTCCCCAAACTGCAACAAATCTCTGACGTCTGCTGTTTTCCAAATACGGTGAAGTGCTGCTGGAAGGTAATCAATCTGTGTCATTTGGCAATGGAAGATGCCATCTTGGAACAAAGGGGGGTAGTTATAATACAGGCGAAAACGGATGATCAGTCAGAAAATGAAATAATGAAATAATGAAATAAGGAAATAATGAAATAATGAAATAAGAGCACTGTTTTAACTTACAATCAAACGCTGCGTCCGTTGGTGCGAAAAGGGTGAAGTTTTCTTCGTTTCTCAGCGTTTGTGTCATTCCAGCGTCGTCAGAAATATTTAGAAATTTGTGAAGTTTGAGGTCATTGGCGAGCTCAACCATGTTCTTCACTGTAAAATATATAACACATATACTATTATAATCGAGATTTGGTGTCTGTAAGCGTTGGAATATTATTCAAAAAAGTACTTTAAGCAACACTAATAAAATGATTGGCGTCCCTTTTTGAATAATATTCCAATATTCACTAACAATAAAATCAAAACAAAAAAGATGGAATGCAAATCAAAATGCCTGACACCCGAGTACGAATTTTTTCAAACTTTTTTAGATGGGTCCAAACTCAGTCCATCCGTCACACTTCAGCTTGAACGAGCATTTGCAATGCAATGCTAAACGCGCAACTTGAATAGACGCATTTTGTTTTTTGAATGCGCCCAGTCATTTATATACGGTCGATATGCATTGCTCGGTCTGTCATAAGTTGGAAATAGCATTTTCATTGGTGTGTCACACTTAAGTTTGCAATCACTAGAAGAGCAGATTGAATGGGCGCATCATCATCATCATCATCATCATCATCATCATCATCATCATCATCATCATCATCATCATCATCATCATCATCATCATCATCATCAGTTTTACATGCCGGCATGTGTTAGATGTCTTTTAGAAATTGACTTCCAAATTAACCTATCTCTGGTCAGGTCTTGTTTATCCGTCTTTCTCTAACAATCCATCCTTATTATTTCCTCCCATATTTACCTTTGCAATCTCATATCAACTGACCTTGCTACTCCAACTGTTCTATATGTATTAATCTAACAACTCTCATCCACTCTTTCAATGGGACCACACTAACAATGTCTCCTGTTCTGCACACATCTCCTTATATTGTCCAAATTTAATCTTCCTCCGAGGTCATCAGATCTAAGTCTATTTTTAAGACTCACATTACACATTTATCATATCATTCTCATATCATTTCTCTTCATGCAACACATATCCTAAACTCTCACTCCCATCACACAACACACATATCCCTGATAGAATCTTGCCTTGGTCGACAGTGGTAACGCTCTGCTGGTTAGTAATGGCAGAAGTTCCTTACTTATTACATATTGGCTATTTTTCTCAACGTTTTGCTCCATGGAAATTCAGTTGGCGACCTTCTATAACATTGGTTATGAACTGTTGTCGGACTCTCTCGTCTCATCTTCTTTGCATCTACATTAAACACGACAACTTCATGTTTCTCACATTATATAAAAGAATAATTATATAAAGAATAATTATATAAATGATAATTATATAAAGGATAATTATATAAAGAATAATTATATAAAGGATAATTATATAAAAGAATAATTATATAAAGGATAATTATATAAAAGAATAATTATATAAAGGATAATTATATAAAGGATAATTATATAAAGGATAATTATATAAAGAATAATTATATAAAGAATAATTATATAAAGGATAATTATATAAAGGATAATTATATAAAGGATCATTATATAAAGAATAATTATATAAAGAACAATTATATAAAGGATAATTATATAAAGGATAATTATATAAAGGATCATTATATAAAGAATAATTATATAAAGAATAATTATATAAAGGATAATTATATAAAGGATAATTATATAAAGGATAATTATATAAAGAATAATTATATAAAGAATAATTATATAAAGGATAATTATATAAAGGATAATTATATAAAGGATCATTATATAAAGAATAATTATATAAAGAATAATTATATAAAGGATAATTATATAAAAGATAATTATATAAAAGATAATTATATAAATGATTATTATATAAAGAGTAATTATATAAAGAATAATTATATAAATGATAATTATATAAAGGATAATTATATAAATGATAATTATATAAAGGATTATTATATAAAGGATCATTATATAAAGGATAATTATATAAAGGATAATTATATAAAAGAACCATTATATAAAGGATAATTATATAAAGAATAATTATATAAAGGATTATTATATAAAGGATCATTATATAAATGATAGTTATAAAAAGGATAATTATATAAAGGATAATTATATAAAGGATAATTATATAAAAGATCATTATATAAAGGATCATTATATAAAGAATAATTATATAAAGGATAATTATATAAAGGATCATTATATAAAGCATAATTATATAAATGATAATTATATAAAGGATAATTATATAAATGATAATTATATAAAGGATTATTATATAAAGGATCATTATATAAATGATAATTATATAAAGGATAATTATATAAAGGATAATTATATAAAGGATAATTATATAAAGGATAATTATATAAAGGATCATTATATAAAGAATAATTATATAAAGCATAATTATATAAAGGATAATTATATAAAGCATAATTATATAAAGGATAATTATATAAAGGATAATTATATAAAAGATAATTATATAAAGGATAATTATATAAAAGATAATTATATAAAGGATCATTATATAAAGAATAATTATATAAAGAATAATTATATAAAGGATAATTATATAAAGGATAATTATATAAAAGATAATTATATAAATGATTATTATATAAAGAGTAATTATATAAAGAATAATTATATAAAGGATAATTATATAAAGGATAATTATATAAAGGATAATTATATAAAGGATAATTATATAAAGGATAATTATATAAATGATTATTATATAAAGGATAATTATATAAATGATTATTATATAAAGGATAATTATATAAATGATTATTATATAAAGGATAATTATATAAAGGATAATTATATGAAGGATAATTATATAAAGCATAATTATATAAAGGATAATTATATAAAGCATAATTATATAAAGGATAATTATATAAATGATAATTATATAAATGATTATTATATAAAGGATAATTATATAAAGGATAATTATATAAAGGATAATTATATAAATGATTATTATATAAAGGATAATTATATAAATGATTATTATATAAAGGATAATTACATAAATGATTATTATATAAAGGATAATTATATAAAGGATAATTATATAAAGGATAATTATATAAAGGATAATTATATAAAGCATAATTATATAAAGGATCATTATATAAAGAATAATTATATAAAGAATAATTATATAAAGAATAATTATATAAAGGATAATTATATAAAAGATAATTATATAAATGATTATTATATAAAAGATAATTATATAAAGGATAATTATATAAAGGATAATCTGTATTTGCGGTTGTCAGACAATTATCCCTTAACGCCGTTAGACTTTTCCAGCGGGATTGTCATCGTCCTTCCACAGACAGCACCTGCTATTCCCAAGTGGTCACCTATTTAGTGCTGGTCAGGCTAAATTATGCATCCATAAAGCTATGGATCCCATTAAAAAGAAAATACTTTTTATATAATTAAACTTTTCTTTATGGGAAATACAAACATTAATTAAAAAAAATATATTTAAAAATTGTATTCAGTAAACTTGAATAAAATGAAAATTTACAGTTTTTTAATTCAGAAAATTTAACAATTACAACATTCTGTAAAGTTTAATAATATTTGTAATAAACAAACATTGAAAATATTATTAAGAAAAATACGTTAAGTTTCTCTTTAGGTCGTCTTGGTTTTATGCACCCCTTGCTTCACTACACACTTTTCAGAGACACACAGGTATCAATCGACTCTCGTGGCGGCAGGAGGCCAGTCAGTGAATCGGCCATAAATATCGTTTTTATAATAACTACCAAGGGAGACTATTCAAGTTGAGAGTTATTTCCCTTTAAGCACCATGGGTAAATTAACGGATTGATATAGTTTCGCGCACATATCACGAATGCTTTTTAAAAATCTTCTTCTTCTTCTTCTTCTTCTTCTTCTTCTTCTTCTTCTTCTTCTTCTTCTTCTTCTTCTTCTTCTTCTTCTTCACAAATGCGTATTATACATTGGTAGATAAAACACCATTATTGTTAAACACATTCAGGAAAAGAACATATTTCGACGACCCTATTTTAATTATTCATTAAAATTTAAACTTTCAACTGGTCACAAAACCGTAGAACTTTAAAACCACCGTGCGCCACGCCAGACAGCTTGGAGCCACTCAGTCAGTGATAACATTCTTTCTTGTATTTTCACATACTATACCGTCATCATATGATACACGGCATATCAGAGAGGTTGACGCTATGTGCATCACATATGATTCAAATAACAAGTAAAGAACCGAGGCAAATTTATTAAAAAATTATTATTATTTAATTAAAAAGTCACATCAATTGCACCGAACAAAATCACATTACATAATGTATATTTTGATTGGGGGAATGCAACATTGTTACGACGTTACTATTTAGCCGAACCCCAACGTTGTCATAACATTATGGTAACGTTACAAAGTATCGTAGCTAAATATTCTACCCTGGTCAAATTGTAACAGTGGCAAACTATTTTGTAACTATTTTGTAACTATTTCTTTTTTGCTCAGAGTTCTTATACTATGCTGATTTTGCTCATGTATTGATAGATCAGGTGACTTGGCGTAGCAACCCTCCAGCGAAATCTTTACAGCTTTTTGTTCACTGTAAGAAGAGCATAGCTATCTAATTGCCAGCTACGTAAAAACACATTTCCTCGTTCACTTCCTACCTACTTTAGACACGTCTGCCAGCAACCCGCAATGACGACTATCATACAGTGTCAATCACCTGACGCACCCATATTCTCACGCACATACTTTTTCACAGAGAATACTGCGTCACGCAGCAATCCAATTTACGCTCTAAACATTTGTGCACGGAACTTTCAAAATTTCGTAATACATCTACACGTCATAAATTTCATAAATTTCATAATACATCTACATTTCATAAATCTCATAGATTTCATAACACATCTACATTTAATAAATTTTATAAATTTCATAATACATCTACATTTCATAAATTTCATAAATTTCATAATACATCTACATTTCATAAATTTCATAAATTCCATAATACATCTACATTTCATAAATTTCATAATACATCTACATTTCATAAATTTCATAATACATCTACATTTCATAAATTTCATAATACATCTACATTTATATAAAAGCTTATTTTCTTCATTTCTCTCTATAAGGTGGTTCCAAGCGCTAGCAGTTCGAGTAAACAAGCTATTAAAGTTGAAAGCCCTCGGCATCTAAGAACCTCTGCTTTGAAGAAGTGGGATTTTGCTGACTGGCCGATTGGTCGGGAGTATTTACGTCGAGGGTACACCAGTGCAGTAAGTTCATCGGAGCACATTCCATTAAAGTACTTGTAAAACAAGCACAGTGATACAACATCGCGGCGATGGAACAAGGACTGCAGCTTGTTAGATAGTGTAGCCCTTATGAGATTAGAGATTCTTTTTTGGGCCTGTCGAAGAGGGAGAGACTAGTGGTTGGTGCACCAGCCCAGATGTGACAACAATACTCCATGTATGGGCGGATGGTGGCTTTGTAGAGATATATGATACTGGCAGGTGCGAGAAATTTTCTAGCCCGGAAGAGGGAGCCCACTTTCTTTGCAGCAGCCGTGGTCATATTTTCTACGTATTTATTCCAATTTATGTTACATATGAATGTTAGGCTGAGTAGTTTGAATGACGGACTCTCAGTTGGAGTGCTATTAGCCATGACAATCGGTGGTTGAAAAGGTTCTTTGTAATTTTGAAAGGAAAAGAGCTTTGTCTTAATCACATTAAGTGTTACCACTCATTTATGTCCCCATTCCACTATTCGATATGCATGTGATCGTTTTTACCACATGTCGAGAATAGAGCGTAGTGTCGTCAGCAAATATACCCATCTCGGATACAGTTGCATCAGGGAGGTCGTTTATAAAAATCAGGAATAATAACAGTTCTCATGTTGATTAGATGTACAGCCATTGAAGACAACCTAAAACTTTCTTTCGACTAAGAAGGATCTGATTATATTAAATATTCATCCAGTAATATCGTAGGAATTATTTTTTATGAGAAGACCTTCATGCTAGACCTTGTCAAAAGCTTTAGATATATCAAGCGCTACAGCCCTAATTTTACCAGCTTTGTCCAGAGTATGAGACATGCGTTCTGAGATGATCATTAGGGTAGTACGTGATTGCCTAAATCCATAATGTTGGTTAGAAAGAAGTTTAACATTAACGGGATGGTGAACTATCGCTAGATTGATTAAAAATTAAAAGAATTTAGTGAAGAGCGGGAGGAGACTGATAGGCCGATAATTTTGCGGGTCAGTTCTTTCAACATAATTCTTTAACACTGGTACCACAGAGGCAATTTTCCAGCTATCAGGGAAGCAGGTTTCGGTAAGGCATTTGTTGTAGAATTTGCAGAGAACAGGGGCCAGCTCAACAGAGCATTTAAGTACCATAGCAAAGATAATATCATGTAGACAAGATTTGTAGGTGTCAAGGTTTTTTTAATGATATCTCGGACTTGGGAAGGGATGGTGATCAGATCATTGAGTGTGACTTCAGTTCGCAGTGGAAAGTTTGGAAGGGAGTGATTTGTGGAGTCCAAGGTAGAGTTCAGGGCGAACCGCTAGGTAAGCAGTTGCCACGCAGGCGACATTATGGTGGTTGGATGGTGGGGGAATTGTTGATTGCTCATTATTCATCACATTATTCAAAAAGATCTGTAAATTTTCCTATAATTCAAGCGATAAAATCATTTTATTTTATTTCGCTTATTTCTTTTGTATCCCCATCCCCGTTTTCTTAGTTTCGTTTCGATTTGAAAATGAATGTTAATGCGACGCTACAAGGCAACCCATTTAAACAATACAAGTTGTAACGCTGTCGGTAAGTTGGGGGAGTCGTAAAAACGTTATGAAAACGTTTTTTTTTCAACATTTATGAAACGTCATTTTGCTAGCTGGGATGATCGTGAGGAGAAAAGTAGTTCCGAAGTTACAAGAAATGAGATAATAACTTCATGCTCATTTTTTCGTTTAGAGAAGCGCGAGTTAAAATCGTATAATTGCACAGAATAGACAGATCTGATATTAAACCCACGTGGAAACGTTCAGAGAATATAAGGCACTAGAAATAATAAACCCTGATTGGTTGAACAGATCACATGATAAGTTATAAAAAAGGATTTTGAAATAGTAAGTTCGTTACTGAAATACAGAACTAGCACAAGGCTCCATTTGCTTGCTCACATCTAAACAAAATGGTGAAGAAAAATCCCAAGAAGTTATGACGCAACAACCAGGCCGGTATTTGTTTTGCGGTTTATAAATTCATCTTTTATAATGTGTTTGTTATGCATCTTTGACAATCTCCATTTTTATCAATCATTGCACTAAACATTTACAATATTAATAAAATAATATACAAATGTGAATCCTATTTTTATCCCCAAAACATCTTTTGTTTTGAATTCACACGATTTTTCTAACTTCACAGTTTCCACTCTTCTTCTTTATCTGATCTGACAACTTGTTTAGACAATCGATTAATCGATTAGAAAACAATTAATTGGTTAAGAGTTTTAGTTTTTTAAATCTGCTTTGACAGTGAATTTCGAGATCGTTCATTGTGTGTAGCCCTATGTAGATTCCAGCCACGTAGACGAACCAACAAGGCGATACGAACCGACACGTGGGGGGGGGGATAATCTACACGATGGAAGGAATATTCATCGTTGTTTACCTGCAACTTAGGGAGGTGACAGTGGTTAAATGGATAACTGACGACTTTGGTGTGACAAGTTCGAATCCAGTCGGTTCCATGGTACCACTTTCATTTAGGAATGTTGGCAACCTTCACGTGGTTCTTCATGTATAAATGCCGACAACAGAATCGAACCGGTGAACAATGTTGTACCGTGTTGATTTGTACGAATTTACTTTTTCCCTCCAACTTATTTAATATAAACGGTTGCAGGATTTGCTTTTTGATGTTTAATATTTTGCAGTTTTACACATTTCATCATCATCATCATCATCATCATCATCATCATCATCATCATCATCATCATCATCATCATCATCATCATCATCTATATATATATATATATATATATATATATATATATATATATATATATATATATATATATATAAACAATTGCATTCGTACAAATTCAAAAGTGTTATTTGTGTGACCTTGTTCAAAAACCAACCAAACAAGTGAATACAGGATAACACATTACCCCCCCCCCTTGTGAGAAAAAATGAATAGAAAATGAAATAGATAAATTTTAAATGGTCAAGAAACCTGCCTTCATTATTCATGTTTATTTGTAATTTTTACAAAAATGACAAATGTACGAGTGATGCAAGTTTCTGTTTCTTTTTTGGCACTTATCTGCCCTTACCTGCGTCAGGGAGAAGGACGGTGTCTACAGCGTGGACGATTCCATTGTCAGCCACCATGTCGTGTTCAATCAGTCTGGCGTTGCCAACAAAATGTCCGTCCGGAGTGCAGGAGACCTTCAAGCGAATTCCATTCATATTCGTCAGACCGCAGGAAATGACAATCGCATCGCCGCAGATGATTTTCCGAGTTACATGATGGGCAACCAATTCTGTTAGGAAGAAAGGAAATCAACGACGATGATAGACGTCGAAGTTAATGTTTTAAATGCTTTTATTTTCTGAATGATACTTTTATGATTTATATGATATCTATATGATTTATATGATATCTATATGATCTATATGATATCTATATGATGACATCTAAGTCGGTTACACTTAAGGAACCTGTGTATGCTTTATGAAGAATACCATTATAAAATATCAGATTCATTGCCGCAAATCGAGTTAAATGTTCGAATATTTGGTGTTTCTAGCTGTTGACGTGATTTAAACAGAAGGCACCAGACGCCAACCAACTCAAACAGCAGACGTTTGCAAGTACCAAAACTCTGGGTTTTAGCATAATGCGCACCTGTACATAGACTACTTACCTGGTGTGGGTCTTTTTATCCACAATGAATGATCTGTTTTAATCGAATCAATCCTTGGAGGTCGTCTGTTCTTCTTGATGATATATACATATACATAGAAACAGCAATGCTATAAGAATGCTACCCTCCCCCAATAATTGAAATCAGTGACACATGTTTTTTAAAAAGCGTTTATAAACAATTAAATAATGAAAATTATCATCATTTAATGCTATTAGCCGTTCATTGCCATCAAAGTGTTATTGTCTTATTATTATTATTATTATTATTATTATTATTATTATTATTATTATTATTATTGAATAATATACATTTCGATATTATTTCTTATTGTTATCAGTCAATTATTATCATTATCAAAATACCAAACTGATTACAGTAAGCGACTTCGATTGTATGAAGACAAAACTCTCAAACCAATTTCAAGGTTATTTATTTTCATGTCCAAAACTGAAATAATTTTATTTGGAAATTGGCAAACTGACAGTTTTGCAACTGTATAACAAATTTTAATACTGTGAATATCAGAATAAAGAGAAAACAGATTGAATCTATCATTATGAGGTAACATTTGTTGTCAGACAGTTTGTTAGTTACCTATAGGGTCCAAAATTACCCGACAAGATTTTACCAAATTTGGCATGAATCAGTCTTGAAATGCCGGCCGTGTTACACAGAAATGGGGTGGTACTACTACTACTACTACTACTACTACTACTACTAGAAAAGTCTAAACATAATACTAATTTTGTTTCTGCTACTATTACTACTATTACTAATACTACCAATAGTAATAGCAATTGGTTTCAAAACTATTGACAACGTTAGAGTCGCTGGGTTGTCGAAGCTAATCAAATAATGAATACAAATTATGATGTTGATGTTTTAATGAAGCCCCAACAGCCCCCCCCCCCCGCAGAAGTTAGTAATAGAGGTTATAGTAATAATAAAATAAAAGTAAAAGAAAGATCTTACGTTTGAGAGTTTCTTTATTCCTGAGTTTGTTTCTGACCCTGGGTGTAAGTTTTCGAATGGCCCGATTGGTGGGTGCAAAAATCGTTAATGGATTCGAGCGGATCAACTCGTTTGTCAGTTCGGCTTCATCGATCATGTCGAGAAACATGCTGAACTTGTTCTTCTCTTTTGACATTAAGCTGATCACAGTCTCACCTTCGTACGGTTTGATGACCTGAAGAAAAAAAAAATGGAGAAAATAGGGAGAAGAAAAAAATGGAGAAAATAAAGAGAAGAAAAAAATAAACATAAAACAAAGAAAAAAAACGGAAAAAAATGAAGAAAATAAAAAGAAAAAAATGGAGAAAAAAAATGGAGAAAATAAAGAGTAGAAAAAAATGGAGAAAATAAAGAGAAGAAAAAAATGGAAAAAATAAAGAGAAGAAAAAAATAGAGAAAATAAAGAGAAGAAAAAATGGAGAAAATAAAGAGTAGAAAAAAATGAAAAAAAAAACAAAGAGAAGAAAAAAAATGGAGAAAATAAAGAGAAGAAAAATGGAGAAAATAAAGAGAAAAATAAAAATGAAAAAAAAAACAAAGAGAAGAAAAAATTGAGAAAATAAAGAGAAGAAAAAAATGGAGAAAATAAGGAGAAGAAAAAAATGAAAAAAAATAAGAAAAAAAGTGGAGAAAATAAAGAGAAAAAATGAAAAAAAAAACAAAGAGCCGAAAAAAAAAATGAAAAAAAAAAATAAGAAGAAAAAATGGAGAAGATAAAAAGAAGAAAAAATGAGAAAAAAACAAAGAGAAGAAAAAAAATGGAGAAAATAAAGAGAAGAAAAAATGGAGAAAATAGAAGAAAAAAATGGAGAAAATAAAGAGAAGAAAAAAATGGAGAAAATAAAGAGAAGAAAAAAATGAAACATAAATAAAAAAAAATGGAGAAAATAAAGAGAAAAAAATGAAAAAAAAACAAAGAGCAGAAAAAAAATAAGAAGAAAAAATGGAGAAGATAAAGAGAAGAAAAAAATGAAAAAAAAACAAAGAGAAGAAAAGAGAAGATTGAGCTCTTGAAATTTTTGCGGCACAAAAAATGAATATTTTCTACTCATAAAGTCTTTTTTGCAATAAAATACTAAAAAATACAGAAAGTCATATAATGGAACATTTTCTTCATCTATATCAGCTATTCAATACAAAGTATCAGATAATAATGGTGAATTTCAGTGGAGCAGTCGTGCCTGATCCCTCGTTACTACTGCTGTCATATGTGATCTAATATGAGAGAGACATACTTAACTATTCTTCATTGTTTTTAAGTCTTTCACGTTTTTTATCTGTATAAAAAACAAACAACAGCAAAAGCCATGATTTAAGAGTTCAAGCGTTCGCAACGGTTTGTGCGAATAACTTACAAGTCTGACACAAGTTCACAGAATCAGTTATAATTGGATCCTCTGAAAAGTTTTGGGCTATTTCAACAGTTTTGTCTTCAAACGCTTCACGTCGCAGGTGTCACGTCGGTACGACTGATAGTTTAATATGACTTGCAGCGTTTTAAGCCACCGGCAACCCTAACTCTAACCCTAACTCTAACCCTAACTCTAACTCTAACCCTAACCCTAACTCTAACTCGACTAACAGTTATTACAACCTCGTACTTTTCTAACAGTACTATATGGAACTTGCAACTTTCGTAATTTTTCAGTTGTTTTTTATGTCGACTTACAAAAAACATCGCCCAACTTTGGAGGTCAGCAGTATGACTTGCACCTGCTCCTTAGCTGCCCAGCTGTTGCATTCTGCAAACCATATTCGAACCGCTGATTCACTCATATCATATTCGACACAAACACACGCCACACATTGGTTTATACGTTTGTAGATTACGTGTCGAAAATTCAAATTTGAGATATACATTTTAAACCTTAATAAGAGCTGACTAAAGCGATATATGGTCGCCGCCGCGCTGCGAGTGGTGACACAACATCGGTTTTACGCAGCATCACAGCTGTTACATGAGGCAGTCAGAGACACTCACTGGGAACTCATTATTTTATCGCTTTCAAACAGAAGGCGACATATAGAATTTAATGGAACACAATTGACAACATGTCTCTTCAACGCACCGGTATACTTTCTTGGATGATGTGTGTAGATGAATTATTGTCGTTTTCAAACCAGCAGAAAGTGGTTAATTGTATTCACCAAATCGGATAACAATGCTCTTCAACGGACCAGCATCTCCCCTTTTCAGACATGTGTGTGTTTGTGTAATATAGAGAGTTTATTAAAAGAGTTTATTAGTGTAATTAATTACAATAGGTAGTTATGTTGGCTAATTGGCTTGTAATGCATATGGGAAACGACCGGCTGTACCTGTACGCCATCGTATTACTCGAGACTAGCTTTGTTGTTGTTGACATGCTCCTCGGAATAGTTCATAGGAAGGGGTATCAGTACTTTCTCTACAACACCGACAGAAGGCGGAAGAATTGTATTTACCAGGTTGTAAGCGATAAAAAATCTCCCCAACGCCCCGGCACATTTCCTTTGCACATATGCGATCCTGCGCATGCGCACGTGTGCATTGGAGTTTCCGTTTTTATTTGTGTCACTGTATATAACGATATATTATTGTTGTGGAGTGATAAAACCCCTAACGCTCCTTTCACGACAATAATGAACTAAGTCCGAAAAGGACTATAAATAGATTGTTTTGGCAGTTTTATTTGTTGTGTGAGAAATAAAAGATCTTTAGTTTATTTCCTCAATTTGTGTTTGAGTGTCTTCATTTCTATTAACTTTTCGAGTACGATATCCTACAAAGTTAGTAGCGATTATTTAGAGCAAATCTATTCACTTGATAAAAACAACACAATTTGTCAATGTATTTGAATCATAATTTCGTCGTCAGCAAATTAGGCAACCACATTTTAATTTTAATCGGCGCTTTTTTCTTTCTAACGCCATCTTGAATCTATATTCCACAGCCATATTGGGAACTTCAATTTACCTCATAAGTAAAACCAGCATAAATAAATCAAGTTGAAGAATAAACAAACATTAACATGTGCCTCTTTTAACACGTTTATTTATTTAAAGTAAAAGTCTATATTAAAAAGTAGGGATTCGTTTTATTGTAAAGGAATATTTTATTTATCTTTACGGAGGAGGGAGCAGCTTTAACAAAAGAAAAACAACTGCGCTTGACAATAAGTAATTTCACTTGTCTCTTTTCTTTGTATTTTCAATGGAAAGAACGTACTTCCAGTGTAGACATAAACTTCCGGTGATCGACATAACGGCGTCATATGTTGCCCAAATTTCACGACGTCTTTATCGTTGCTTGTACGGAGGAAGAAGACAAAAATCGTTTATGTTATTGCCACCAGATGGCGCTGTTTATCTGTGTTTGTTTTTCTTAAGAAAAGAAGGTGATGACAACATACACATATGTGTGATTCAGATAAAAAGAAAACATCATTTATTTGTCTTATGTGTATGGAAATGGCGGTGGTTTGATCTCAGCGTGTCATGTTCGAGTTCTGTGGCGGTATAGCATCACTTTCACTAATAACCTTGGGAAAGGTATTGGGAGTCCAACATGCGCATAAACAGGTGAGAAAAGTGTGCGAGAGTGAAGAGGCAAACATGGAAATAGCAGAGGCAGTCGTAGGAAATTCCAAACGAACCATGAAGATTGTCACAAAAGAAGTGGAGCAGAATGCGTGTGTGAGAGTAGGTGAGTATGTAGGCAGAGGAAGCTGAGATGGTAGGTGGGGAAGGTGATGAGCGTAGACTGTACGATAACGAGCTTTGTGTTATTAATTTGGACTGGAAAGAGAAAGGTTACAATAAAAATAATGAATACTACATTATATATATATATATATATATTACTATTTCATATATCCACATAAAATTTAATAAGGAGATATAACTTTTTATGTATCAATTTTCAGTATTTATTTCAACAGTGCTCGATACGTAAGTAGAGCTAGGTAAGCTGTGTAGCTTAATTGCCATAAATATATTTTCCTAGATTACTATATATATATATATATATATAAGTAAGGGATAATAAAATTTATTTTATTTGAAACCTCTTGTTTTGAACAACTAATGACTTAATAGGTATTGCATTTTATACAGTCTTGATTCTTATACTTATATATATATATATATATATATATATATATATATATATATATATATATATATATATATATATATATAATTAACTTGCTACAAATATCTAGGAGGTATAAATCCGAAGGAAGTTGAAACCGGGTTTATGAGAGTGCTCAATGAAAATTCAGAGCAAAATATATTTTTTTGTTGGTGATTTTATTATTCCATTAATTGCGACAAAAGGATTCCATTGTCGCTTGAAGAGTTGACGTTCATTGCGAGCGTTAATGAAACAGCATATATTTTGTTGCAATTAATGGAATAATAAAATCACCAACAATATATATATATATATATATATATATATATATATATATATATATATTATATATATATATATATATATATATATATATATATATATATATATATATATATATATACGATTATTTGTATTATATTGACTTTCTTCATGTTCCATATCCCTTTCAGTACTCTGGCAAGTTCCATGTATTTGTTTCGTTTTTCTGTTTCTTTGATCTTCATCCTGTGAATTGCTGAGTTTATCTGTTTGTACCTTCATGTTCCATAGGATTTTGTGATTTTCATTTTCCACCAATGTCTCCGGTTTGTGTCTGTACCATTTGTCTGCATGTTCAAAATTCAGTCGTTGGCATAGTTTCCAGTTTCCGGTTTCCAGTTTCCAGTTTCCAGTTTCCAGTTTCCAGTTTCCGGTTTCCGGTTTCCAGTTTCCAGTTTCCAGTTTCCGGTTTCCAGTTTCCAGTTTCCAGTTTCCGGTTTCCAGTTTCCAGTTTCCAGTTTCTGGTTTCCAGTTTCCAGTTTCCAGTTTCCAGTGTACTTCCTCCCTCACAGTCGTGTCTGTTTTTGTATTTTTGAGAGGCTAGTCTGCTACATTCACATTCATCTCTTTGTCTACAGTCTGTATTTACTGTTTTCCAGGGTTTTAACTATTTTAGCTTTGATATAGATATTACTAATCGCATTGTTCTGTGCAGCTGTCAGTAGCAATTCCGTTTCTTTATTCCAGCGTCGTTTTCGCGAGTCTCCTCTCTTGTCATCCTTATGAATACTCTATGCAGATGTTTCTCTTCAAACTTTTCTTTTCTCGTTTCGCTACTCCATGTATTGTTCACGTTGACGGTGTCTCTTGCTGTGGGGATCAGCCTTTCTGAGTTCTGGGTTATGTCTTGTTCCAATTCTTTTTGTGTCACCCACACAATCTTCTAGACTTACAAGTCCTCTTACCCCTTCTCTCCTTTTCACGTAGAGTCGGTTAATATCATCTTCCGAGTGCATTGTGCATGGTCATTAGTTTCCTAGTCTTCCTAAGTTTTTCTTTTGTCCAACCTATAAATGGGCCAGAATGTCTAACAAGTGATAATGCTCAGGAGTTTATTTCTTTTACTAAATTTCTACTATATAATTTAGTTTCTAAGAGTTTTCTTGTGCTTCTCAGGTATTCTCTTCCGATTGATTGAGAAGGGTGGAGGGGAGAAATACACACATAAAGGCAGAAAGGGGGAGAGGTAGAGAGATAAGGAGAGATAGCGAGGTAGATAGCTATAGAGAGAAAGAGAGGGAGAGAGGGAGAGAGGGAGAGAGGGAGAGAGGGAGAGAGATTACGTAAAAAAGGTTACAAAAGATTTGAGAAACAAAGGATAAAAATAAGATATACTGAGAAAGAAATGAAAAAAGAGACAAAAAATAGTAAAAAGGCAACACACATAAAAGAAAGAAAGAAAGAAGAAAAATAGGACAAAACGTAAAATAGTTAAAGAAAATAAGTAAGAAATAAAGAAATGAAAAATTAGGAAAGAAAGAATAAAAGAAAAAAGGAAGAAATAAGTTAAAAAAAAGTAGAAAATAAATTACGAAAAGGAATGGAAGAATGAAAGAATGAAAGATTGAAAGAATGGAAGAATGAAAGATTGAAAGAACGAAAGAGAAAATGGAATAAAATAGGAAATAAAATAAGAGTTTAGAAAAAATGAATAAGAAAAAGGGGAAGAAAGATGAAAATAAAGAAAGGATGAAAGAAGGAATAAAAGAAAGAAAGAAAATAAAAAAGAAAAAGAAGAACGAATGGAATAAAAACGCATTCAATTGTTGACAGATTAAAGAGTGATGTCTTTTTCTTCGACTGGGACGGAATTGCGTTTCATGCTGTCGACGTGTGGGCGTGTGTCACTGTATTTCTTCAAGAGGGTGGTCGTTCAAAGTTATCATCCGTGACAAGAAGCTTATCAAATGTTTTGATAGATAAATAACACGTGTTTATACGAGGTGTAGGAGTTGCCTCTGAATCAGTTGGACATCACGACACAAGTGATTCATTTCAAACATGTAATGCACATGTGTTCTGAGTTGCAAACAGTTTCAGCACTCAATGGGTATTCGAAATAATAATAACAATAATAATAATAATAATAATAACAATAATAATAACAATAACAATAATAATAATAATAATAATAATAATAATAACAATAATAATAATAACAATAATAATAATAATAACTTGAAACTGCAAGAAATCTTATAAACGTTGCCCCTCCCCCCAACAAAAAGGCATCAGCCTCGGCTGATACCACACAAAATAGTCGTGAAGGGTCAAGGAGGATGGTAGGACCGAGGAGGGAGTGCACTAACCAGATCTCCCCTAGATGAGTGCAAAGAGTACTTGGACCTTGGGGAGGCTTATTGCCACCCAAATCCCAGTGAAGACCAATGGTCGTTGCTAGCGAGAAATCAATTGTAAGCGGCTGTTGCGATACCGCAAAGTTATTTGCAAAGGTTATCGAAAGAGATGGAGAGTACTAAAAATCTGGGGAGACTTGTCACCCAGACTCCAAGGAAAACCACCGGTTATTATCATTGAGTTTTCTCTGATGATGACCTGTGTGAGAACTCCTAGTGAATACAAATAATAATAATAATAATAATAATAATAATAATAATAATAATAATAATAATAATAATAATAATAATAATAATAAGGGAAGAACTGGAGACAATAGAGGGCATGGGACTGTCTCACCAAGTCGAGATGAGAGCAGCAGGCGAAGAGGATAGCTATAAATATTTGAGAGCTCTGGAAGCAGACTCCATCCAATCTCCATAAAGGAAAGAGAAGATTGGAAAACATATTTAAGAAGAACAAGGAAACTCTTAGAAACGAAATGATATTGCAGAAATCTAGTAAAAGGAATAACACGTGGGCTATATCACTAATAAGATACTCTGGACCATTAATAGTCTGGACTTAAGAAATACTCAGGTACCTTGACCAGAAGATTAGAAAACTAATGACCATACACAACGCACTACACCCAAAAGACATACTACGTAAACAGAATGGAAGGGGGAGAGGACTGGTAAGTATAAGATACTGTGTGGAAGACATAAGAAAGAGCTGCAGAAATACATAATCCAGAACACAGAAAGACTGATCACAGCTGAGGAAGCACCAACACCAGAAACAAAAAGATAATAAAAGAAAAATGGGAAGAAAAACAGGACGTTTCATAAGAAAGACAACTGAAGAGATCTATCAACATTCCTGGTCATGGCTAAGAAAAGGACACTTGAACAGAGAAACGGAATCTCTACTGACGGCTGCACAGAACAATGCGATTATAACTAACTAAGCTGAAATAGATAAAACACAGTAAATGCAGATTGTGTGGACAAAGAGACGAAATAGTAAATCACATAATAAATGAATGTAGCAAACTAGCCCAAAAGAATACAATAACAGACACATCTGTGTGGGGAAAGCAGTACACTGGGAACTATGCAAACGACTGATTTCGAACACGCGGACAAATGATACAAACATAAATCAGATGTGATAATAATCAACAAGAAGGACAAATTCTGCCAAATCGTAGATTTTGCCGTTCTTGCAGACCACAGAATGAAGATCAAAGAGACGGAAAAACGAAGCAAATACACGGAACTTGCCAAAGAACTGAAAGGAATATGCAACATGAAGAAAGTCAGTATAATACCAATTGTAGGAGCACTATGTACAGTCCCCCCCCAAAAAAAAAGCTGGATAAAAGACTGGGAGAATTTACTGAGATCTTACAAAAGATGGCAATGATAGAAACAGCTGCAATCTTAAGGAAAATCACCAAATGTCGAAACAAACCCGCATAAGCTGCGAACGGTAACCAGTCACATGGAAGTTACGATAGGAAGAAACCAAAACCACTGGAAGAAAACCACCACACGAACCAAGGAACAGAAACTGCAAGAAATAGCATGCCCCCCCCCATCCCCCCCCCCAAAGTGTTGGCTCCAGCCTCAGCTGATACCACACAGCCTAGTCGTGAATAGTCAAGGAGAGCACTAACCAGACCTCCACTGGAAGAGTGCGGAGAGCACTGAGACCTTGGGGAGGCTTATTGCCACCCAATTCGAGGGGAGACCAATGGTAGTTGTCAGCGAGAAATCAATGGTTGGCGGCTGTTTCGATACCGCAATATCATTTGCGGTGGTGATCGAAAAGAGGTGGGGAGTACTGGGAATCTGGGGAGGTTTGCTGTCACTCAGACTCCAGGAAATACCACCCCTTATTATTAGTGAGCAATCACTGACGATTACTTGTGTGATAACTCCTAGTGGCTACTACTACTACTACTACTACTACTACTACTACTACTACTACTACTACTACTACTACTACTACTACTACTACTATAAGAAGAAGAATGGAATACAGACAGATGAACTGAAAAGAGAATGGAAAGAAGAGAATGAGAGAGAGAGAGAGAGAGAGAGTGGAATGGAGGGGGGGGGGGACAAAAACGGCGTGGAAGAAATGGAAGATGAAGAGTTTGACTAAAAAAGAAGAGGAAAATAATAATAATAATAATAATAATAATAATAATAAAAATAATAATAATGATAATAAAAATAATAACAATAATAATGATAATGATGATAATAATAATAATAATAATAATAATAAAAAAAAAATAATAATGATGATAATGATGATAATAATAATAATAATAATAATAATAATAATAATAATAATAATAATAATAATAATAAAAATGATAATAATAATAATGATAATGATAATAATAATAATAATAATAATAATAATAATGATAATAATAATAATAATAATAATAATAATAATGATAATAATAATAATAATAATAATAATAATAATAATAATAATAATAATAATAATAATAATAATAATAATAAAAAAAAAAAAAATGGTGCCGGCCTAGGCTGACACCAGACAAAATATTTGTAGAGGGTCAAGGAGGATCAGAAGATCGATGAGGGACAGCACAAACACAAACCTCCACAGATGAACTGAAAAGAGAATGGAAATAAGAGAATGAGAGAGAGAGAGAGAGAGTGGAATGGAGGGGGGGGGGACAAAAACGGCGTGGAAGAAATGGAAGATGAAGAGTTTGACTAAAAAAGAAGAGGAAAATAATAATAATAATAATAATAATAATAATAATAAAAATAATAATAATGATAATAAAAATAATAACAATAATAATGATAATGATGATAATAATAATAATAATAATAATAAAAAAAAAAATAATAATGATGATAATGATGATAATAATAATAATAATAATAATAATAATAATAATGATAATAAAAATAATAATAATAATAATAATAATGATAATGATAATAATAATAATAATAATAATAATAATGATAATAATAATAATAATAATAATAATAATAATGATAATAATAATAATAATAATAATAATAATAATAATAATAATAATAATAATAATAATAATGATAATAATAATAATAAAAAAAAAAAAAATGGTGCCGGCCTAGGCTGACACCAGACAAAATATTTGTAGAGGGTCAAGGAGGATCAGAAGATCGATGAGGGACAGCACAAACACAAACCTCCACTGGAAGAGTGCGGAGAATGTTGGGACCTTGAGGAGGCTTATTGCCACCCACATCCCAGAGAAGACCAATAGCCCTTACCAGCGAGAAATCAATTGTAAGCGGCTGTTACGATACCACAAGGTTTTTTGCGGTGGCTATAGAAAAGAGGTGAAGAATACTGGAAATCTGGGGAGGCTTATTGTCATGCAGACTCCAGGAAATACCACTGGTTGTTGTCGGTGAACAATCACTGACGATGATCTGTGTGAGAACTCTTAGTGAGTACAAATAATGATAATAATAAGAAGAACAACAATAGTAGTAGAAAAAACCTCGTCGATTTCGCCGTCTCAGCAGGTCAGAGAGTGAAGACCAAGGAAGCAGAAAAACGAAGTAAATGCATGGAACTTGTCAAAGAACTGAATATGGAACATGAAGAAAATCACTATAATACTAATAATTGTAGGAGAAGTAGGAACAGTTCCGAAGAACCTGGAAAAAAGACTCGGAGTAATTGGAATCATGAGTGAGACCATAGAACGCATTGATGAATTGGATTAAAAATAAAATATGAAAAAATCAAAGGAACTGAAAGCACATGCGGTGGCACCAACATCGGATGATACCACATAAAATGGTTAAAGGGTCAAGGAGGATAGAAAGACCGAGGAAGGCGAGCGTTACATGACTAGGGCTGCTGCAACTTTTAATGGAGAGAAGGGTTGACAGGTGAAAGTTTAAATACCGATCTTAGCGAGAAAAGCCCGCAAGTTGGTGAAATCACGTGACTTCCAAGAAGAGAGGATTCTACCTCTTTCCTGGCGACACTTCAAGAATAGTAGAAACGAACGCCGCTGTTCTCCATTTAGCCCCATTGAGGGTAGGGGGCGCCTGACACAACTTAATGAGGACAGGAAAAAGCCGTCTGGTATTTAATCTTACACTTTCTCTCTCTCTCTTTCTTTCTCTCTCTCTCTCTCTCTCTCTCTCTCTCTCGCACGCAAGCAACCGTCGCTTAAAATGTTAACCCTTCTCACTGGTTATCTGGTGACTGTTCTTGATGTTAAGAAATCTAGACGAACCGTCGGGTTCAAAACCTTCTAAGAAGAGCACCAACCAGAAATCCGAGGGGCGCTCAATAAGTAATGTCCCTGACTCACTTCCAGTTGTCTGATGAAATTTGGCATGTGAATGATTTATATCTTTATGGGTTATGTTTCAAAAAACAGCTCTGAATTAATTGTGGTTTCTGATTTACAGGTGTTTAAACTGAGTCAGGTGTGAAATGGAGCCAGTTGAGTTTCGCGCAGTGATCCGGTTTCGTATGTATGTATGAAAGAGGTGGAAAGCCGACTAAATTCAATTTTGGTCAAGTCTAAGTCACCTATACACTCGCCAAATGAGTCGAAACTAACAAACCTCAGCTTCCTCACATGTCGTTATTCTGGTGGCCATTAGTTCAACGCCTGTTAGGCCACCAGAATAAAGACATGCGAAGAAGCTGACGTTCGTAAGTGTCGTCTCATTTGGCTAGCATATAGCTGACCTAGACTTGACCAAAATGGAATTTAGTAGACTTTCCTTCTATCTTAAAATCTGGCTTCAGCTGGTGTTTTCCAAGGCGAGGCTCTAAATTTTCACTTTTGATTTGATTTTCATTCTGCCTTTGACAAGATGCGATAGCATAGAAACGTTGGTTGATGGACATAATGCTATAATATTGTTTATTTCAATATATATATATATATATATATATATATATATATATATATATATATATATATATATATATATATATATATATATTGTTAAAAACAACAGAATTCGTCTGTTTAATTATACCTTCTTTTATTTTTTCAATTTTTCTGATGGCGTTTTTTTGTATTAAAATCAAAAATGAAGAAATTAACAACATCACAAATGAAATCAGTGGTAACGTTTTAAAATGCGATTTCGTTCTGTGATGTCATCCAGCGTTGCTGAATTTAAATCGTCCACGACGTCCTGGAACAATGCGAAAAATCGTTCTATGCACGTTTCTCCGCAGTCTTTTAAAAATTCTGTTCTTTTTCCAGCTTTTTTGTTCATTTGCTTCTGACACCTGAGAGTGATTCGACGAAGAACCGAAAACGTTCGTGAAACCTATGGAACATTTATTAATCACGTTTTGGGGTGGTCTCCTTTAATTGAGTGCATGCGCAACGTACGAAATGTTTCCCGTCGATGAAAATCTGGAATGAATTTCATTGAAGATCGCAATTTAACATAATTACCATTTTCGATTATTAATCATCTGGTACACTTTAAACCTTAACCCTAACGCTAACCCTAAAACATAACCCTAAACCCTAACCCTAAAACATAACCCTAAACCCTAACCCTAACCCAAAACCCAACCCTAACCCTAACTCTAAACCCTAACCTTTTAAACTCATATTCTTATTTTCACTCTTTCTCCCCACTTCTCCCCACTTCTCCCCACTTCTCTCACTCCTTCTACCAACTCTTACCTCATTTTTCTACTCACGCTTATATTTTCTCTCAATCAAAAAGACCCCGCCCCTAAATTCTTCAAACATGTTTACGTTGTTTCTTTGTTGCATGCACCTGCACATGTAACAATACACTCTACTTCTAATAATCAGTTTTCGGTTGAGATGAAAGCGACACAAGTAACTCGTTTCTAATAGACAGTGCATTGTTTCAACTGCAGGTGCACGCAACCAGACTTACTACCATGTTAGATTGCAAGAGATTGTCTCTACACATATACTTTCATCTCTCTCTCTCTCTCTGCGTGCAAGTTTATTTGCATTAACGTGGTACAAGGCCGATTTTGAGTGAGGGCTGCTCCGCACGATCAAAACACAAATAAGTCAATTGCACTCGTTGACCCAATCAAGTTTGCTCCAAATCAACGCATTTAATCGACTCATTCGCGTGTCATTAAAACATCACATCTTTTCTGCAAAAAAATTATTTGATTCTGCAAACCATAATGGCCGGCCGGGCGTTTAGTTGCGTCTATATTTCCATTGACTTTCTATTAACATTCTTTCTCTAGTTTGGCCAGGAAGACAGACGTCTCAGACAGGGTTCTGTAAATACAACTGCTAGCGATTTCAAATATGCCCTTGTCTCCTAAGACTTGTCTCCTAAGACTTGTCTCCTAAGACTTAAACATGATGCAAAAATCACTGCGTTTCGTATTTCTCAGTCCCCCTCCATCCCGTAACAGTTGGCGAAAAATGAAAGCAGAATTCAAATTTAACATAGAAAAATCGAGATTGTTAAAACTCGCGAGTGAAAACAATGTCTAAAACAACTGGTTTAAAATATCGGTTTCAAACAAACTCTTCAACTATTTCACAATATCTTTTTAAAACAAGGAAAAAACTATTTCAAATATTTAGGGGTTCACTTAAAATAAAAATACACACAAAAATCGTGTTTTCATTCTGGCCCCTAAACAGGTCCACATCAATATAAGTAAAAACACCTCTAAAACTTATAATGGAATAATAATAAAACAAATATATATATATATATATATATACATACATATATATATATATATATATATATATATATATATATATATATATATATATATATATGATTATTTTTATTTACACAAACTGAGATCTCATCAGGCAGAGTTAGAATCCGATCTTAACCTCAGATCATATTTGGAGAGTATGAAATGGAGAGAAAAAAAGAAGAAAAGATTTAGAAATTTAGGGAGTCACGTGGTTTAGGACCATTAAAAATCAAAAAAAGTTCAAATCTAAAATCTAAGATCTAAAATCTAAAACAAAACAAAACAAAACAAAACAAAACAAAACAAAATAGAACAAATAAAATAAAATGAACTAAAATTAAGATAAAGTGAAAAGAGAGACATATAATAACAAAACTAGGATAAAGATAGATAGATAGATAAATAGAAAGATAGATAGGTAGATAGATAGAAAAAATGAAAACGTCTGTTGATTCAGACAGAGAGTGGAGAGGGGAGAGGGAAGATAACATGCAAGTGAAAGTGTCAAGAAATCGACAGTTACTTCGGCTTGTGCGAACAACGTATTGTCAAATCAGCTGTAATTCATGGCAGCCTTTATGTGTATAAGTGTGTAGACATGTTTGTGTGTTCTCAAATCAGTTGTAATTGGTAGTATCATATATGCGTATATATATATAATAGAGAATGGTAGTTTGCTTGAAGTATTGCTGGAAATTGTGGTAAATATATTAAGAAGGCTGGGGGCAATGCAGAATAAATAATAAATCGAAGTGGGGACTTACTATTTATTTTTCTGTACAGCAAATGTGGTGTCGGCTGTGTGTGTTGTCCGGATGATAGTTAAAAGTCCATCTGTGTGGAGAATTCGCCCAAAATAATTTTGGACGAATTCTCCTCACAGACGGATTTTTCCTTTGGTGTCTATTTTTGACAAAGGGAAGATTCTTTTCCCGAAATATTAAATAAATGATTCTTAATCATCATCCGGACAACACACACAGCCGACACCACACTTGCTGTTATAAGATTTTACAGAAAAATAAATAGTAAGTACCCCCTTCGATTTATTAGATTTTTCTTTCCAGACTTCTTAACACACACACACACACACACACACACACACACACACATATATATATATATATATATATATATATATATATATATATATATATATATATATATATATATATATATATATATATATGAGGGTTGATAATTTGTAGAATTTCGTATATTCAGACTACTGTTCTCATCTTGAGTGTTTTTATCACAACGTTTCGAACTTGGGAATCTTTCTGTCGAACTCGGGAATCTGGACGGAATTTCGAACGGAACCCTTCATTAAAGCCACGCATGCTCTCGTTGCATCGGGGAAGTTTTGAATAATTCGCAATTCTTCGTATCGCCTGCGGATTGAACCTTCAACCTTCAGATGACTGTCACTTAGAACTGAATTTTGGGAACCTTATACCTATTCTTGTTTTTGATCTAACTACTTATCACTATAGATCACTAATTATCTATTATTTAAAATCATAGGTTCCCATATTGTATTGAATTCTATACTAGGTTTGCTTAGTAAGTCATTGTCGTCTAACATATGGGCTGCTTCTTTGAGTCGTTTTACTCTCTATCTATAATTTTTACTTCATCCCATAAGGGTAGATGATTTCCCTTTTTCCTTCCATATGTGGTCAGCCATACCAAGGCCACCGAGAGTTAACAAGGCCAAGCAACTAACTTCCTGCCCCCCTCTGACGTCATCGTGTTTGGTTAACTTAATTTCGCGCCTTTTTAAATTTAATTTCATAATTCAAAAAGTTAAAATGCCTACTGCATGCGCCATTCCCCATTGCCAGAGCAATTATAAAAATAAATTGAAAGTCTCAGTGTTTGGATTTCCAAAAGAAGAAGAATTACGGAAAATATGGATACACGCAATAAAGCGAGATATGTTTACACCAACTAAATATAGTGTAGTAAGTTTGAATTTTTTTTTAATTATATAAAAAAAATCAAAAATCTGAATTACTTATTCATTATTATTTGATAAAAAAAAGTAGTGTATAGCCAATAATTATTGTTTCCATTTTTTTTTCGATGTCTTATTAAGTGTAGTATATTTTCTTTTCTCTGTACTTTTGTAGATTAAATCAATGAAATAATAACGGCATATTTAATCAATATTTTCACAAAAAATATTGATTAAACAATGCTTTATTCAATGATAATATCGTTAATTTTTCGAGTTATAATGATTTTATGATTAGTTAAAACAATTTTTTTATTTTAAACATACAGATCTTTATTTTCATTAAAAAAAATCATGGATTTTTATATATATATATATATATATATATATATATATATATATAAAATATACGTTTAGTAAAGGTGTATTTTGTTTTAAAAAAAAATACATTTTCACTAAGATTTAAAAAAAAAAAAAAAAATTTGTTTCACTATATCTCCTGTGCTTGTTTATTAATAAATATTGAAAATTTGATTAAAATTGGTTGATTTCCTGAATGTTGGTGAGATTTTAATTGAAGGGAGGGTCAAAATGTTTTTACATATTGGGGATCGGCCTTTGATTTTGCACATACCTATCTCTTAATAGCAAGATAGGAGTTGGTGATTCCTTTATTAAACAAACAGTTAACATTGAACTTTTTTTTGTATAATTTTTAAACAAATTTCAAAGTCTGAATTACTTCCGCTTGATTGGGTTAGAAGTTTAAATAATGGTATCGTTTGTATTTAAATTATTTCTTCAGGTTTGTGAACTTCATTTTCGACCTGAGGATATAAATAGAGAGACATCCGCATTTGACTCCAAAACAGGTAGAACCATTACAGTTAACCTTCGGAAACCATATCTCCGAAATGGTGCTATCCCTCGAATTCTGCCTAACTGCCCCCTATTTATCTGCATCGTCGACAAGCTTCAGAGAGTCACCAGATTCTAAAAGAGTACGACTTGAAAATTCTGCATTTAAACGTGCTTTAAGTGAAAGCATTGCTACTGATATAGCATATACACGAGAAGATTTTCAGAACTCTTGAAGACATAGAAAAAAAATTAAATTTTGTTGATCAAAATTGGAGCATTATTAGGCAAAAAGATAGACTTATTATATGCCATATTAGCAAATATCCATGTCCCAAAATCACACTGTCCCTGGTAATTGCATCTGATTTAGCAGTAAATGTATTCTGCAGTGATGTGGAAATGAATACTATAGGAGAGTATAAGATTCCTAAACATGTAACTGATGAAAATACTCTACACATTTTGATGGAGAACATGAAAAAATGGATATAGAAGAACAGAAAACTAAACATCAAAATGTAATTTCTATATTAAAATTAATCTTGTCATTTCTGTTATTAGTGCAAGATGAATCATTTAAATATTTCAATACAATTAAATTCATATACGAACAGATAAACATAATGACACTGAATAAGTATAATTATTCGAGTGAAATGATGATATTTCCTTGTTATATAACTGCTCCCCTAGAGGGTACAGACTGTTAAGAGACACTAAAAATGTAATTTTATCATGTTATTCGACCATCAGAAGACTAACCTTATCAACCTCTATGAATCCTGTAGTTGAACAACATGATAACAATTTTCTTATGTATATTTTAAAAGTAAGTTCAAGTTACTAGTGCAGGAGGACATCACAGTATCTTTACTTGTTGATGAAATTCATCTAAAACCTTATTTTGATTATAAGGGTGGTAATGGTGTTGGCTTAGCCAACAACATCAATGAAGCTGCAACAAGTGCATATGCTTTTATGCTTAGCAGTGTATTCTCACAATATAAGGATGTTGTGCACGTTATGCCAACTAAATGTCTTCGATCTGAGAACTTATTTGACATAATCAAACGTTTAATAATTGGCTTAGAGGAGATAGGCTTTAGAGTATTATCTGTTATAACAGATAATAATGCAATAAATAAAAGGCTATGTCTTTCTTTTGTAGCCCAGCAAAGCTTTCAATTGTATATCCACATCCAGTGCTAAACTCTAGACCTCTTTTCTTATTCAACTCAGTACATATATTAAAATGCATTAGAAACAACTGGCTTGGCCAAAAAGATGCAAATAAATGCATGATGTTCCCAAAGTTTTGTCATAATGGAAATCATGAATTAGATAACATCCAAAGTGCCCCATTTTCTAGCTTACACAAACTTTATGACCTGGAATCTCAATCACTTTTGAAATATTGTTACAAATTAACTTCAAAGGCCATTTCTCCCACTAATCTTGAAAGGCAAAATGTTACTTTGGTTCTGCAAATTTTCAATGAATACACTATTCAGGGATTGCTGACCTTAGGAAAACAGAAATGTTTGGCCAACTTTGCAGAAACTGCAGAATACATAAAGATATTTTATATTTGGTGGGCAATAATGAATGTAAAAACGCCAAATAACGGTTGTCGGCTTAACAATGAATATGCTAATCCACTTAAATTAAATGAAGAAAGTTATAGATTTCTCTCTGTATTCTGTGACTGGTTATAATGTTGGAATAGTATTCCTGGAAGAACTGGGAAATTAACAAAGGAAACATACACTGCTTTATATCATACCACATATGCAATTCTTGAACTGACTAAGTATTGCATAAAAGAAATAAACATGACGTATATATTACCTGGCAAGTTTCAAACAGATAACCTTGAGGCAAGGTTTGGCCAGTACCGGCAACTTAGTGGGGATCAATATAATGTCTCTATACGTCAAGTGTTTGAATGTGAAAAGAAACTCAGAATGTTGTCAGTATTAAAACTTAGCCTGCCACTTAATAACCAAACTATTGATTTGAAGAATTTACAAGAAGCTAACTGGGATG
The DNA here is from genome assembly GCA_963556195.1 of Sepiola atlantica. Lineage (NCBI taxonomy): Eukaryota > Metazoa > Mollusca > Cephalopoda > Sepiida > Sepiolidae > Sepiola > Sepiola atlantica. The sequence goes on along the minus strand of OY744528.1, from coordinate 128,736,187 downwards.
AAATGGCAAGGGAGCAACAGCTAGATTTTTTATAAATTTAACATAGATGTAACAGATGATGATGTTAATCAGTGCAGAGAAGTACTCCCTGTTATATTATACTTAGCAGGTTATTGCTGTTATGCAGTTTTTAAGAAAATGAAATGCAATAGCTGCAAGATTTTAGTATCTGGAAAAGCTGACGCAGAAGAGGTAAACCTGTATTTTCAAGGGATTAACAGAGGTTCTCTGTTATATCCCAGTGATGTAACAAAGAATTTTGTTATTTATAATTACATTGTTATATGTAAACTTGTTAAAAATTCTTCCTTTCTTAAGTCGGTCCATCAGAGAAAATTAGGTATGTTTATAACATTGAATGTTTTGGCAGATGCTAATCTTCTTTTTCATGTTGACTCTTGTGATGAGGGTCACAATATTGAAAAAATAGAAAGAATGATTATCTGGAGTTCCTCCAATTCTATACTGAACAATTTTTGTGATATGAAAAATGATCACATCAGTAAGAAAAAGCTAAACAGAAAAAGAAAATTAGAAACATTCTACTAAATATTTTCTATAAGTTTGACTTAAAAAAAAAAAAATTCTGCACTAAAAAATATTTCTGCACTAGTAACTTTGTTTGTATTTACATTATTTGTTTGAATTTATTTTGTTTTATTTTTTTAATTTATCGTTTGTTCTCATTTTTAAAACTAACTTATCGTTTGTTTTTATTATTGTTTGTTTACATTTTTAACATTATTCATCGTTTGTTTTTAATTTGTTAGTTTATTTAATTGTTTGTTCCCGAAATTCATAATTCAGTTTTTTGCAGTATTTGATCGTGAATTATTATTTTCTTTAAATTTATATGGAATAAAGTTCAGTTTCAGGATAAATCAAATCGTGTTCCTTCCTTTTCTTTTTTTACATGCAATTTTTAAAGTTTTCTAATGCTTTGTTTTAAATATTTACAATATCGTATGGTCAACATGTTTTGATATTTTGGATAACTTTAGTAAAGGTGTTTTTTGTTTACAAGAAATAATACATTTGCACCAAGCTTTATAGTAATGGATTTATTATATTCCGTGATCATTAATTAATAAATACTGAAAATTTCATTAAAATTGGTTGATTTCCTGAATTTTGATGGATTATTTAGTGAATGGAGAAGTCGAAATGCCTTCTTATTGTTATTACGACGGCATTGTTTTGACACGGAATGCAGTGACGTCATTTTCTAGCCAACCGGCCTGTAGTAACTCTCGGTGGCCACGGCCATACCCGACTTTTCGATTTCTCCACGTATTACGACTTTCTGGTGTTCTTCTAGGCTTACCTTTAGTGGACGACATGTCTCACCTTTGTATACTTTTTCACACTTACATGGAATCGCGTACACACAGTTCTTAGTCATTACTTTTTTCGTAGGGAGTTTGACTCTCACAGGATGCTTTCGGAACAACTCAACTCTCCGAAAGCATATATATATATATATATATATATATATATATATATATATATATATATATATATATATATATATATATATATATATATGAGAGAGGGAGGGAGAGAGAGAGAGAGTTATCACTTTGCATGCAGCTGATTCAGATTTCAAACCTACTGAATACTTGAAAGAAAGATGAAACGAGTTTCAGATTTCTTGTTGATGGCTTGCTTGTATTCACTTCGTTGTATTTCCGATGATGCGGAAGCAATATATATATATATATATATATATATATATATAGAGAGAGAGAGAGAGAGAGAAATGTGTATTAAACGCGAATTTAATGCAATAAAATGTATTTAAATGGTGTTACACGAGAAATTCGTGAAACAGAAGGAAATGTTTCTTTTTCCATCGTCAATTCATTTAATTGCACTTTTTGTATCGCAAAACGAGCGAATGATATTTTTATTCAACGGTTTCACGTTTGAACGCGTTTACGACGAAATTGTTCATGCGTAGACAACTCATATTAACCATTCTTCCCGTGCAATTCCGTTTGTTGTTGATTGTGACCTATTTCTCTCCATTTTATTAGAATCGACTTCTTCCTTCTCAAATTACCTACATTTCTTTCACTCGTTTCTACGGTGACTCCAATGTCTCGGGTGTGGCATTCGTCCCGCTTTTTACAAAGGAAGCATTCATAGTCGCTTGCTTCTTGATCCGAATCGTGCTTCCAGTGTATAGGGTACCACATACCTTTAATATACGATCTGTCTGATGGGGCAGTTCAAGAGTCTGTGTGCATGGCTCGGATCACATTCTCTTCAGAATAGACCAAATGTGCAAGTTGTATGAGTAATCATTAAGTGCATTTTAATACTCATTCTATATACTAGCTGTCCTTACCAAATTATTATTAAATAAGAGACACAATATGGAGGGGGGGGTTGCATGTAGGTCGGTAGTTGCTTGTACACGTAACATCTACGTCCTTTAAAATGGAATTCATTAATTTAAGCCATCATTTTATCAATAACTACTTGTTTCTACCCAACGTTACTCAGGAGTCTTTAATTTTACTTAAAAAATGTCTTTGAAATTAAAATGCTTCCAAATTTCCAAAGGTCACGAAGCAAATATCAAAATGGCTAACTTGTTTACAAATAAGCCGAAATGCATTCCGACGGATTTAATTTCGTAATATTTCATTGTAATTTACGTTATTGAATTTTTTATTAAAAAATAATTGATTAGTAGTTTGAAAATAATGTTTAAGTCACGTAATGTATATTTATTCAAATAGCTGACTGGTTTCCAAATAAACTGAAATTCATTTTGGTAGCTTTCGTAAGTAAATAATTGTTTAATATAAGATTAAAAATAATGCATGTTATTCTACGCTATTGCATTTCAAATACTAATTTAAAAAAATACGGTTGCCGAAGCACGGGATTGAACCGGGGAACTTTAGTTCTTTAACGCTCAGTTAATTGATCTATTTAAGTAATAAAAGTAGTTTTAAGTCTTTGGTTACTTTTCATTTCATATAATTTTTTTTAGCGTTGCAGCTCAATTGCCGTTATCAAGACGTCGACAAATTTGAAATTAATTTATGTAGAGGATTAAAGTTTGAAAGCAAGAAGTCAAATATTATGAATTGCTAAATGTGTTAATATGACCTCGAACAACTTTGTTTATTTAAATGATTCTCCAAAGTTAATTAACCTTGAAATATTATTAAAGGAAACATGTGTACGTCAACGTATCATATTTCTGAAATGTAATGTATTATATCAAAAATACGTATCCATAATAGAAACTTGAATGTTTTTTATGTGAAAGAAAATAAGAGTTTACTTTTCATATATATATTTTTTCGGCAACTATATTGCTGTTATCAAGAGGTCGACAAATTAGAAAGTAAGTTTTGCCATTAATTAACGTTTGAAGGCAAACGGTCAAGTATTATGGATTGTTAAATCTGTAATAGTTAACTCTAACACTAACAATTGTGTTTATACAAACGATTCTCCAAAGTGAATTAACCATAAAAGAATATTAAGCGAAACAATTACATGACTGCGTACCAAATTTCCAAAGTCCTTCTATACGATAACGCTGAAAAGAAAGGTAATGTATGGAAGCCCGTATCCGTAAGTATAACACTAATGTTTTCATATATGATCTTTTCTAAAGTGTATGCGATGCGTGCCGTTCAGTTTTTTTTAATTTAAATTAAATAATTAAAGAAATACGATTAATAACAATCGGTGTTTGCTGTAAGCTAAATGATTAGCGGCGAACTGTTAATAACATTCCTAAGTAATATGTGTTAATGTTAGAAAATGTGAAAGATTGTTACGACAAGCACATCCGTAGTGTTCGCAACCGTTAAAACAAATAAATTTGGATCAATGATTCAGTGTAAGGAGTGACGGGCGTAATACATGTTACTGTGAGAGTTAAAACTCCGTCATCTTTCTCTTAAAAAGCCAACTAAAAGATTGACTCAGTAAAAATCGTTAAATCTATTAACGAAATTGAAAATGAATATTTTTTTTTCATGACACAGACCAATTTATGATGAACATGAATGACGAACCAGATTTTTTTTATGTAGCTTTTCTTTATTAAGCTATCCTGGTTTAAAAAAATTAATAAATTATAATTAGACCGAATTCGTGACCATGTATAAAAAACGGGTTGCATGAACACTAACGCTATTGGAAGCTTTCAGTTTTACGAGAATCTGAACTTACTAAAAGTTATATTAAACAGAATTAAAGAAATTAACTTTGCACATTTTTTTATTTTAAATTATTTTATTTCATTTATTTAAAAAAATATTAAATTATCGTAGTTTTTAAATAAAAAAATAACATTATTTAAAAAATATGTTGAAGTGATATTGTACATTTTTACATAGTGTTTTGCCGAGATACCAATGGAGGTACACATATATAAGTAAATATAGATAAAAAAAACATCTTTAAGATAATGACATATCTTTGAGAAATGTAATGTAATATCGGTCCGAGACAGATGCCCTATCTCCATTATAATAAGATACGCCTTACCTGATCAATGATATGAATGATGCCGTTTGTTGCTTCGTTGTTCGGGCTGAGAATGCGAGCACAATTGACAGTTCCGACCTGAAATAAAAGAGGAGAGATTGAAAGAAAGTTACAGACAAAAGTATTTGGGGGTCGGGGAGAAGTAAGACCCTCCTCATTCCAGAGGAAAGGAGTAATATTCGTATCCCTCATCCCGGAGGAAGGGGTTAATATTTTGTCCCCTACAATTTTGTTCAGTTATTTTAATGTTTATATAATGATAAATACAAATATCTAAGCGCGTGTCCGTATGCCTCTCAAGCTTATACACTCGCCCCCCCCCCCCACCCCAAGGGTCTACCCACAACGAACGCTAATAAATCAGGGTAACCGGATTATTCTATGATACTTATTTTAACCGACGTGCAGCACCAATTAAGAAAACCCTGTAACGATTTCATGTCTTGTATAACAAATACAGCAATTACAACAATTAACTTGAATGGTCTGTCCGAATTTTCACACAGTTTTCACCATGGCAGCTTATGTTTTCATTGCTCTGAAGTATTTGTAGTTGTTATTAAAGGGTCCAAGGGTGTTGTAAGTAAACTCGTCCTGAAACGGGTACCCTGTCTATTAATAATATAAAGTTATCTTGTCGGATTTTTAAAGTTAGAAGAAAAGAAGAAAAGGGGACCTTGGGTTAACTCTCGCTTCCCTTATTTTGTCCTTTAGTCCTCAAATTTCATGAGCGATATTTCTGAATACTTAGTCCGACCCAGACGACTGCTAATATAACACATTTTAAAATAAGAACCCTGGTGATACCAGATCAGGCTGCCCTGTGGCTCCCTTAGACGAAATTCACCTACATTGACGTTTTTTTTTTGTTTTTTTTTGTAAAACTTAATTATGTTCTACAAAACCAAAAACAAAAACAACAGCCCCTCTCCCTTTCTCCCTCCCCGTTTTTATTTTATTTTTAGAACTTGAAGCATAAATCTTTTACTATAATGACCAGATTCGGCATTAAATAACCCAAAAAGGGTTGATATGCCGTAAAACAAAACTACCAAACCAAACTACCAAAATAAGAACCTGAAAATAAAAATCAGCAGGGGGGATAAATCATCTTAAATCGAAGAATATAATAGGAATGATCTATTTTAAGTTTAAAAATATGAAAACAACTGAAAATTAAAAACAAAAATAACTTCACTAGATCCCGGAACATCGCCATATTGGTAAAAGTAGTTAATAATCAAAGTAAATAATAAATGATCCCAAATCTACAAGGATCAACTCAAATCCATTATGAGGTCAACCGGATTTGACCTTGACATAACTGGAAGATACCAAGAGCCAAGAAGACTATGGTCGCAGTCGATGAACACAAGAGTTACACGAAGATTGACAGGCCCAGCACACCTACGCTAGAGTCACAGAGTGACTGTATGGCGGCGCATTTTTCACGCCATTGAATGTCGTCATTTGCTTTCCAAATTCTGCAAAGAAACGGCAATTCAAACATGAAACTATCTCCTCGGGAAAAAAGTCAATGGTGTCGCGTAAGTGACAGTACAAATTGTCAAACGTCTTCCGCAGAAAAGCAGGGCTTCCGGAGAAAATTCCTTTCTATGGCTGTTGAATATCCGTAATGCACCAACTGAATGTCTCAACACGAAGATCATTTGGAAGACGAAGAATGGCGACAGTTCCACAAACAACTCTGCTGAGAATAACATGAAAAGAATGCTTAAATATCATAACTAGGCAATTAACTAAGAAGCGATAAGCGACAATATAAGCGTTATGGTACCCTACCTATAACGGACTTTGGACTCTTCCATTCACAATAAATACTGGAAGCATATGCTTCTCAGGGTTTACTCAACCCCAACCCGTTCAGTCTCGCATTAACTTCGGTTGATTGAGCACTTCGGGATGGGGTAAGGTGATACCAGTCGAGGATTCGTTCTCGACAATCAGTCCGACAGGAACTGGGACATTTCAGTGGTCTTTTATCTGTCGGGCTGAGGAATACGGTCCTGGGTTATCCTAGGAGGTGCACCCTCCCAAGCATTGCCTCCACTCTTTGGAGTGGAGTAAGTTTATTGCTTACTGCCTGGAGCGCCCTGACCGAGTAATGCCGACGGAGGCTGCCTAGGCAAATTTTTATTATAGGCCAGAGTGCTCCTCATTTAGAGGCGCTGGCTTGACTCTCCCCCACCTTCCGGCCTTGTGCCACATATCCCTGTGGTGGGAAGGAATTAAATACCGAATCAACCCCAGTTTATTCTGGCCGTCAACACTGACGTAGCACTGACTCTTGTTTCTCTGTTGTATTATACTTTTTTTCTTCAATATACTTGTTTTCGCTAAACCCCGTGTTCGTGTTTTGATTCCGGCCCCGAAACAGGTCCACATCAATAAGTATCCAGTCATTCAGCCACATGCGAGGGAGAGTGGAGTGACTTTAGTCACAAAACTATTGACTGGCAGGTCATATGAGACTGGGAGGTCTGAGATATCGACGAAACAATTTTTTTTCTCCATCAAGCGCCCCCCGATAGATCAATAGACTCCTTCTCAGAACAGCAACCACAAATACGCGCGGAAGGTCCCGCACAACTGGTGCATGATATGAGAACGAAACCGGACTTGAAGAAGGCAAGCAAGCTGACAACAGAAAAGAAAATCAGAAGTGAATATATAACTCCATTTCCTCTCACCATCGCTGATAAAACGCATTAGCACCCCCCACACACCCCCAACACCCGCCACACATGAATTAACGTATTCCAATTTTAAAGGAGGTAGACGTTACGTGTACACGCAACTACTGACTTACATACCCCCCCATGTTGTGTCTCTTATTTAGTCAACTCTGCTGAGTCGGGTGACCACACTTCGTAATGATTAATGTACTTAGATTCGTTGTCCTGTTCATATGTACTAACCCATACACCACAAAAAATGCACTCCCGGTGTGCCAGGGTAAAATACCTAAGCTAAAATATTTACACAGAAAACATATACACATCAATTAATTCGACATCTCCGTAGTTTTGTCGAAAAATTATATCTGTCAACAATGAAGATCTTTGCAAATGAAAAAGAAAAACAATAATAACATAAAATAATAATAATGCGGCGCTCCCTTGTTTTTTGCGATAATATTTTTTATAGAAGAAATACATTGAACTTGAACTCTTCATCAATATCAAACTATGCTTGAAGGTGAGATGATCCTTGGTGAGATGATCCTTGGTGAGATGATCCTTGGTGAGATGATCCTTGGTGAGATAATCCTTGGTGAGATGATACTTGGTGAGATGATCCTTGGTGAGATGATCCTTGGTGAGATGATCCTTGGTGAGATCATCCTTGGTGAGATCATCCTTGGTGAGATAATCCTTGGTGAGATGATACTTGGTGAGATGATCCTTGGTGAGATGATCCTTGGTGAGATGATCCTTGGTGAGATGATCCTTGGTAAGATGATCCTTGGTGAGATGATCCTTGGTGAGATGATCCTTGGTGAGATGATCCTTGGTGAGATGATCCTTGGTGAGATCCTTGGTGAGATGATACTTGGTGAGATGATCCTTGGTGAGATGATCCTTGGTGAGATGATCCTTGGTGAGATGATTCTTTGGTGTGATGATCCTTGGTGAGATGATCCTTGGTGAGATGATACTTGGTGAGATGATCCTTGGTGAGATAATCCTTGGTGAGATGATCCTTGGTGAGATGATACTTGGTGAGATGATCCTTGGTGAGATAATCCTTGGTGAGATGATCCTTGGTGAGATGATCCTTGGTGAGATCATCCTTGGTGAGATGATCCTTGGTGAGATGATCCTTGGTGAGATGATCCTTGGTGAGATGATCCTTGGTGAGATCATCCTTGGTGAGATCATCCTTGGTGAGATCATCCTTGGTGAGATCATCCTTGGTGAGATGATCCAACCATATCGAACGATATTGGCTGACTGGATAATCGAATGTATGTAATACTACGAGTAAACGCGGAATTTATTTTTTAATTATTTTAATTTTCGGATGTACCCTTATTAGGGATCTAATGGCGGGATTGGATCACTTACCCCGTTCGGGTATTTGTTCACCCGTATCTTGGCGTCTTGAAACGCAGATTTGTACTCCTGGGTGCGAACAAAATCGCTGAAGTTCAGTCGGCCAGGCACCACGTGATACAACGCTGTAGAATCGCTCACAACTCTGAAAGACAAACAAAATGTGAACAGGAAATGAAAATTATGCAAGTTATTGAAACGGAAGTTAGATGTATATAACTAAAAGCAACTGTCTGTCTGTGGGTCCAGCGTTTCCTGTACGTCAGAGTTATAAACTGCTTCATAGTAAAGGTGGGGATAACAAAAGGCTCTGATAGGTCGAACCGCATGACTTTTTGAAATAGCTAAATGTTAAGTTATCTCAGTTGGTGGGTGACAGCGGTGGTCTCCGAAGGGCCACGTCGAGGTTGCGAACCGCCATAGTAAAAGTGGTGCTATGGATCCGACAGGATTTGAACACGGCACGTCGAATCGTCAGTTCGCACCGGTACCGACTACACCAGCGCAACCTTACAGGCATGGAGATAATACTTCAAGCTACCTGGAATTTATAAAGCAATCCACGAGACGGTCGGTGATATTTGAGAATTGAATACAATCGTATTCTAAATATTCGACGTCGTATGTATTCATCCACTCATTCTAAGCCAGCTTCCAGCTACGAATAATGAAAACCAAAATGGCGATCTACACCAGATCACCATGTGCGGTGGGGGTCGATATGAAACCACCATACAATCACAGGAAAGGAATGTTTAACAGAGTCACCATGTAATTGGGATAGTAGGGTTAGGGTTAGAGTGTCTAACCCTAACCCGCCGTTTTATTAGTTGACAATATAAAACTAGGGGTTTTCATGAGGCAGATTACAACTTTCACAATTTAACTATTTTTCTGATGACAATTCGCCGACTTGGCTGTTCGTGCGTCTCTCCATCGCGTTTATTCGAGGAAATGCTCTGAGACTTCTCTCGATCTGCCTAGTCAGCAGAGCATTCCTACCCAATTTTTAGAAAAGTTTCTGGCACATATGTGCAAGCTTTTAAAATAAAAAGAAAGAGGCTCAAAATTCACTGACTTGTATATTCGATTATTGAGCAGCCTGCCCTTTTTTTAATGAGAAATAATGGAATTTATTTTTCACGAAAAATGATAATTATAAAAACTTCATATTTTTATTTAGTTAAGATAAATAAATGTAGCCCGGGGGCGTAATTGTGACGAGTCGACATAGTGTGTCTTCAGCACACACTTATTCTTAGAGATGAAAGTTATGTGGTTTTTGGGTGACACTGTATCTCACGTCACTTGACAGCCACACCGTTTTTATCACACACACACACACACACACACACACACACACACACACACACACACACACACACACACACACACACACACACACACACACACACACACACACACACACACACACACACACACACTCTCTCTCTCTCACACACACACACACACACACACACACACACACACATATATATATATATATATACATATATATATATATATATATATATATATATATATACATACATTCAAATACGGGATATCATATCCCATACGTACTTTAAAAAAAAGTTATTAATTGTTGCATACTTCGAACTCTGCAGATATGACTAAGCAAGTCCAACCCTCCGCCTGAAGACGATTAGGACAGCCAGTCGAAAGTACTCGCAAAAGATGGAATAAAAAGATACCCACGGATCCTACATTTTTTTTTAACTCCATACAGATGTTTAAAAACAATTGGTAAAATAAAAGTTGAGAGACAAAAAAAAAACTACCAAGATATCTTTCAGTCGACCCTTTTCAAGGCAGCCGTCGACAACGAGATATTCTCCCTCGTTGTCGACGGCTGCATTGAAAATGGTCGACTGAAAGATATCTTGGTAGGTAAGAACAGATAATAATGGCAGTGCGCGTAATATTTTTTGATTTTCTATTAAAATTTTGTACCTGAAAAAATCTCTCTCATTCTGTCTGTCTGTCTGTCTGTCTGTCTGTCTGTCTGTCTCTCTCTCTCTCTCTCTCTCTCTCTCTCTCTCTATCTATCTATCTATCTATCTATCTATCTATCTATCTATCTATCTATATATATATATATATATATATATATATATATGTATACATATATATTAGCTTTTTCGCTTTTGATAAAGCCTACGCAACAGCTGGGCGAAACGTTGAGTTTTATATGTTAGTTTGGTATTCCATCTCAAGATATATTTTCATAATATTGAGTTGATGGAGATTGAAGCATAAAACGATGTTGTTTTTTAATTATTTTATTCAATATTTCGAACGCCTTGCATTCTTCGCACGGAATGATGAGAGCAATAAAAAAAAATAGAAATGAGGCTACCCACACACACCTTCGTGAGCGTTGAACACTGTAGACTGAAATGACACCCCCCGCCTCCCGGGTAAGTGTATCTAAATTTTTATTACGGTCTGTGCAGATTGTTCGCGGCCATGTGGGCATGAGCGTCGGTCTCGTGATTCTAGCCTTAATCTATGAACTGCGTTCGATCCCATGCGACCGCTTGCAACCGTCATTCATACACTGATGAGAGTAAGATAATCCGAAACGTTAATTAGCGTTGACTGTACGAGTGTTTATTTATTTTTATTAATGCTCGACTCGCTATTGAACACCTTGGAAAAAATATTGGTTCATGTTCATTTTGTCATTTTGATTATATATATATATATATATATATATATATATATATATATATATATATATATATATATATATATCTATATCGGTTATCCTACTAACGGTGCTTCCACACAGAATGCAATAAATTGCGAGTATAAGCATTAGGAATGGTATTATGTTTTTGTTTTTGGTAAATAATATTAACCGAGGAATCATTTCGAGCTAAAATCCACGTAGTATTACGCACGAAAACGTGCGAAAAGCACGGTTGAAATCTATGAACTATCGAAGAAATCTGTCCAATATGACCGCCAAGTGTCACGCTTTAGATCGACCGGAATGTGTTGAACGAAAAATGAACCCTTCACAGAAAGCAATAAGCAATAAAGTTTACAAGAGTGTTAAAAAATATTTAACACTAAATTATTTTATACCTAATTTAAATGTTCGAAATAAAATAATATATATTTCTAAAATAATATATATTTCTAAAATAATATATATTTCTAAAATAATATATATTTCTAAAATAATATATATTTCTAAAATAATATATATTTATAAAATAATATATATTTATAAAATAATATATATTTATAAAATAATATATATTTCTAAAATAATATATATTTCTAAAATAATATATATTTCTAAAATAATATATATTTCTAAAATAATATATATTCATTAAATAATATATATTTATAAAATAATATATATTTATAAAATAATATATATTTATAAAATAATATATATTTATAAAATAATATATATTTATAAAATTATATATATTTATAAAATAATATATATTTCTAAAATAATATATATTTCTAAAATAATATATATTTCTAAAATAATATATATTTATAAAATAATATATATTTCTAAAATAATATATATTTCTAAAATAATATATATTTCTAAAATAATATATATTTATAAAATAATATATATTTCTAAAATAATATATATTTCTAAAATAATATATATTTATAAAATAATATATATTTCTAAAATAATATATATTTATGAAATAATATATATTTATAAAATAATATATTTTTATAAAATAATATATATTTATAAAATAATATATATTTATAAAATAATATATATTTATAAAATAATATATATTTATAAAATAATATATATTTATGAAATAATATATATTTATAAAATAATATATTTTTATAAAATAATATATATTTATAAAATAATATATATTTATAAAATAATATATATTTATAAAATAATATATTTATAATTACACACGGCTTTGCTTCGTTTCGTTTCTCCAGATCAACAATTCTGTTTTTCTATCGCATCGTCCGACATTTTCTATTTTACTAATAGTACATTGATTTTACTCAAAAAACCTTCCTACTATCATAATATGAACAAAATATATCTCTCTCTATATAAACGAATTTTACTACAATTTTTGAATTTTCTGTGTGGGAGCACCGTTAGTAGAATTACCTATATTTCCATGTAAAGTTAGTGGGAGAGAACGCCAGCAGAGTGCTCGATTATAAAGACAATGTCAAAGATAAAAGCGTAGTATCTATTTATATATGTATTACAGAAGATCAGAACACATCGGTACCGTCGGTTTCAAATCAAAACAAAGGGGTCTATAGTTGGTTTCCTATGCCGGACTCTCTTCAGCCTCTGTTTATGTCTGTCTCCCAGAAAAATGGCGGTTCGCGCGTTTTGTGACTTTTCTATGATAATCTCTCTCCCCTTTCTCTCCCCCTTCTCCCCTCTCTCTCCCCCTTCTCCCCTCTCTCTCTCTCTCTCTCTCTCTCTCTCTCTCTATATATATATATATATATATATATATATATATATGGACGATAGAACTATATTTAGAATACCAGTACTTGTGTTTACATGGAAAGAATACAAGGCGTATTTCTCTCGCATTTCAAAGAAAGCGTTATCTTCGCATTGGCCGAATAGTTACGAGACCAGGGTGCATAATACTTGGATCCGGGGGTAGAACGGCGATACGGTTACGTAATTGTATACTGACGATCGTAAAATAATAACGCGAAACATATATATGTCTATGGATATAAAAATATTTATTTATTTATTATTATTATTATTATTATTAATAATAATAATAATAATAATAATATATATATATATATATATATATATATTATATATATAGGAAACGCCTAGATCGATTGGCGTATATATATATATATATATATATATATATATATATATATATATATATATATATATATATATATATACGCCAGTCGGTCTAGGCGTTTCCCGAGGAAATAATGAGTAACAAAAATAAACTCCTGCTCCCTGCCCTGAGACTTATATTAATATTTTTATTGTGTATTTGAAAGTTGGTGAAATTTCTTTTTCTGTTTCCAACGAATGAAATGACTGATGTGTTTATGAAGGAACCGAAATGCATAATGGTGGAATTTAATTTCCTAATGAAATAAATGTATTATATAGAATTGTGAAAACGTTATGTTTGGTGGAATTGCACTGACTTTTTTAGTGCATGATGAATATGGTTCCAATCCTGTTGTTTTTAATCTTATTTCCTCCATGCGATGAACCCCTACTTTCTCTAATTATGTTTTGAACTTTCGAAGAATTTGTTTTGATGGATATTCGGTTTACTGTGCAGATATTTGTAACGATGGGAACTTCCGCTAGGTTATTCTAAAATACCGACAAGTGTCGGATGCTCAAGAGAAATGCTTATAAATACCCGGATGCCCGGATGCTATCAGAGATGGCGTCGTTGTTGGGGACGAAGATCGTGTAAGCTTGATTCTTTTTCAGATTCCGCTGGAAACTTTTCTTTTTAGCGAATTGGGAAAATTGTTTCAGCTGAAGATTTTCGGCTGTTTTCACCAAGTCCTCCAAGGGTTTGCCTAGCGAAAAGAAATGTCAATATTAGAAAATCTCGATATGATGAAACAAAAAATCTGTACAAAAAAGATCATTGGTGGCCAAACAAGAACAACTCGATTCTTAAGATACGACCATTCAATATGTGCGTTTAGTGATGAGAAAAATGTAAAAGTGATGCTATGGAATTGACTGGATTCGAACGTGGCACATCCAGGTCGTCGATCCCCATCGCTACCCGACGTTCGGTGATAAAAATTCTATTTCAAACTTATGAGTTGCAGAACAAAGAAAATGCTATTTTAAACTTAAGCGTGACAAAATCAAGATATTCGCATAAACTTGTAACAGTGCGGATCCTAGTTTGTTGAGATATTGACTTAAGTGTTGCATCTTAGAGAAAATGCTAAGATCCACGCTTACATTTAAATTGTTAGAAAAACATTAGAAAATGCGCACAAGCAGATAAAAACATGAAGATTGAATGAAAGAAGAAAACATTGTTAACGAACGCAAGAAATTTATATATACACAAAATGACAAAACATTTTATGTAAGTAATTGTTCATTTCAAATGTTCAGTTCTCAGAGAAAGTAATAAGATGTATGTGTTTATGCTTGTAAGTTATGAGTGTGTATATGTGTGCGACAGTGTCGGCATTTGTGTGATGGTTTGCGTTAGAACGCGTAAATGTATGAATGTGTGTCGCCTTTTGTCAGGGTGCGTAAGTGTACGACTGTGTGTTTTTGTGCGTGAGTTAAAAATTGATTAGGCGTCCTTTGACCACTTGGTGTAGGTCGCTTTAATATCACTTGGTGTAGGTCGCTTTAATATCACTTGGTGTAGGTCGCTTTAATATCACTTGGTGTCGGTCGCTTTAATATCACTTGGTGTAGGTCGCTTTAATATCACTTGGTGTAGGTCGCTTTAATATCACTTGGTGTAGGTCGCTTTAATATCACTGGGTGTAGGTCGCTTTAATATCACTGGGTGTAGGTCGCTTTAATATCACTTGGTGTAGGTCGCTTTAATATCACTTGGTGTAGGTCGCTTTAATATCACTTGGTGTAGGTAGCTTTAATATCACTTGGTGTAGGTCGCTTTAATATCACTTGGTGTAGGTCGCTTTAATATCACTTGGTGTAGGTCGCTTTAATATCAGGGTGCATAAAAATGTATGTGCGATTTTGGGCGCGAAAAAAGAGATTTTAATTCGGAGTAGTGCGGCGGATGTAGTTGAAAGCATATCACGTGACACAACTTTTTGGGGTTTCTCTAAATATATCGCTGTGAGCTGGATTTTGTAAGAAAAACATATTTTTTCGATGTTTTTATGGGGCGTCGCTTGTGTTTTTTCACCCACGCCATTGGTCAGTTAATATTATAGGATTGGGGTACATGTCAATCCTATAAACTCAGCACCCTTGAATCAAACTACATTTCTGGCAATCGCATACCAATTTTCATTCCATATCGCTCTTAAAATATTAAGATTTATCGCGAAAACGTAAGCATGACAGAAAAACCAACCGACAAAAAAACAAACAATTTTCATATAAATGTGAAAATGCATTTCAAATATGTTGAGTGCAATGAAAAATACTTCGTCTAAATGACGTTTTCTCCTATATTTCGGACGCTGATATTAAAAAAATAATAGGATTAATAGGTACAAATTGTCGATTTCGTTCAATCACATTTGTTTGACTAAAACACTGACTAAATATAGATAAGATTAAAATCAATTTATTATCGATGAAAGCATTGGATTTTTTTTCATAACTTATTATCACATCGAACAAGAAACATTTTTTGCAAACACGATTCGATGATACGCGACGACGTTTCTTGCGATGTTATTGTGACATTACAGTCAACTATTTTCCCGAGTCCAAATAAAATGGCGCATACCCAACGCGCTGGTCAATTAACAGCAAGATTCTTTATGTACATTCAAATATTTTGTTGGAAAAGATTACCCATTTTAGGCGGATCAAGTGTCACCATTTTAAAATTCTGCGGATTCTCTTGACACTATCCCAGAATTGCATTAGTTTTGCATTGGTTTGTTTTAGTTTTGTCTATATCCCCTTTTCTTTAGTTTTGTATAAATAAAAAATGGTAATGCTGTATGTCTAAAAACGGCATACCAAAATATTGCCACCTGCTTGATTGTATGTTTATTGTTTTTCAATAAATAAATTAAGAGAAACCTATGCATCTGACTATAAACTGGATGGAAAATGATTGATCTTCCTCTCTTCCCAAATAAGTCACTCCAAGTCCGAATCAATGCCTGTCCAGTGGATCAGCACTTGATAGAAAGCCCTGCATAACACTGCATAACACAAAGGTGAGAGTAGGCAAAACCGGAGAAAGATGAAACAAATGGGGAAAGTGAAAAGTCGTGAGTGCCCTTCCTGTCGCCTATCATCTCAAACGATGGTGCATATCCTTTAAGATGAAAAAAAAAGAGACAATCCCCAAAGAGGAACAGCAAACAAATAAATCAGCATCTTACTCGTCATATTTATTCCAAAGTTTTCATAGATATGTTTTTTTTTTAATCCTACGGGCGTGGGTGGGGTTTCGATAAATGCAATGGATGCCGACGCGGCTGATCCTAGTTTAAATCAGATCGATTGCATTCACTTACACGCTAATACAATTGCGAAAGGTATGGACTCTGATTCCCAACCATGGGTCAAATACCGCCATAGGTTAATGAAAGAAAAAGTTTTGCACATAGCTAAGCCTACTTTCTGAACAACGCAGATATTTCTTAAAAAATGATTAGTCCACATCAGTTTTTCAATCTAACTCATTTACGGACGCATGTCTTAGAGTTATATATTTTATATTCTACGTCTATACACCTATTGTCATTGCTGGTTTAGAATTCTGTTTTTGAATGGTGCTTTTAAAACAGAGTTTATGAGGCTTTTGTAACCGATTTTATTTCACTTTTGATGGATATTTAGGAGAGATGGAGAACAATAATAGGTTATTTGGGCCACCCATAACTATAAAAACCGATTGTTCATAAATGCAACGCTTGTAGCGATGCTTATACAACCTACATCAGAGAAGCTATCTTATTTTCAACACCTGTTGGCCACCTGAGGAGCGTAAAAATGAGCTACAATGGAATTATTATCTATGTTTTGTAAACATAAAAAGCGTGAATGTCTCGATTCAAATCGAACAGGAATTGCACACATGAAATGTGTGTTGTCTGATTTCCTCGGTTTCTTCCGAATTTCGAACAATAAAAACGTTTATAACGAGAATCTTGTTTTAATTTCAGAAGAGTTGGCAACATTGAAGAGATTCAAACAGCGTTAAATTCACCGAGAAAAAGGCGTAAACTTGACATTTTTACTAGCAATACACACCCGGCGTCGTCCGGGAAGAAAGAAAAATAAATAATATTTCGAAAGTTACTTATATCCGGTATCGTGTGTTCATTAAATTACTAATTCAACCAAATTGTTATAAAACTATAATTTTTTTTATTAAGATAATGCTTTAATCTCCAGTTATATTGATGACGAAATGTGACGTCACGCGATGTGGAGGCGAAATGTAAAAAAAACCAAGCGATTTCCTAATTATTTTCACTTCTTTTTCCATACAAGAAAATATAATACTATTTAACCGTTATAAATAAATGAATGTATTTTGTTTAGTATTTACTATTAACAGCTACATTTGTTGCTAGTAAAAAAGATGGCGCCTATATAACTATTATTAAAATTTACTGCAGACCACAAAAATGGCCTCTACCGAAAAAATATCCCTCGTCGGTCGGGTGAAGTAGTTTTCTGAAAAAAAAAAAACGGAAGCGAAGTATGTTTTTTTTATTGCAAATAACATGGTGCAACAATATTAAATACACATTGGCGTGGCAGAATAAAATATCGATTTGTGAGATGCATTGCTATTTAGGTCTAACTTGAAAAATTCGACCAACTTAATTTTATATATTAGATTAGATTAGATGACTTTAGACCCGCTTTATTAAAAAAATCATCATCATCATCATCATCATCATCATCATCATCATCATCATCATCATCATCATCATCATCATCATCATCATCTAGTCGTGGTAGTGTCACGAATCAATATTGAATATAAATTTCTCATACGTACAGTTTATAATTCTGTTATCATACCCTATACTTAACGAGCACCTTCTTAAGGTGTTCACCTCCGTAGAGATGCGTGTTTGGTTTAATGGATACCGTTGTGGACTATGGAATTCAAATCCGATCGGATCTATTGTACTATGTTACGCACCAATACCGTCGGGAAAGATATAACCCGACTGTCACTTATCGGTAAACTAACAACTTGTGTTCAATGAAGTGTACAATAGCGCAATTGTGATGATTAAAGAAACTAATGATGCTGGCTTAAACAGAGCTGAAAGGGAAAAGATTGCGAAATACCAAGGTCTTATGTACGACATGAAAAGAAACTGGAATCTTAGGAAAATCTCCATCATCCCAGTAATTGTAGGAGCAACCGGACTAATGAAAAAGAATTTCAAAAACTACCTAGCGAATATACCTAGTGAACCAAGTGCAAGATAGATACAAACAATATAACTTAAAGGGACGGTTAGAATCTTAAAAAGATCTTTCGGTTAGAGTGTCTGAAATAGTGGGTGAATGTCTGGCATCCGGTAGAATGCCCCATCCCTAGCAAAAACAAAAAGATAAGAAACTTTTAAACAGACAACCCAGACCAAATCCGGTCTTTGAGAATAGACAGAACGTAGAATAGAGCTTGAACTAGAAATTGAATACGGTTAAAATTCGATCTTCATCAGTCGGTGATATTATGACATAATATCTTTGGGAATTTTGATTTACAAACGGACACAACATCTCCATTACAGTAAAATATATAAATGTATTAAGATTACAGGAAAAGAAATAGATTTTTTAATATAAGTTTTACACGCAACAATTCCACTAAAGCGGTGTCAAATGGAAGAATGACTTTTTTTTGCTATATGTGTTCTTTTAACTTAGCTCATATACATCGCCATCTTGCCCCCCCCCTTTTCTCCTTTTCTTCCCCCACGCCCTTACACTTGTTCTCGTCGTAAACAGACACATTCATCTGCAATTTCGGCTTTCAAACTTTATTACGTCAACTTTATTACGTCAAGTAAACAACTTTTATTGGATTCATTTTTGAAAGAACAAATCAAGAAGCCGCTCAAAAGGGCGGATTCTTGTCTAACTCCTGCTCATAGCGACTAAGACTTTATTTAATCATCATAATGAGGATTCCTAATTTTATAACATCTCACATCTCAGAGGTTCTTTATGACATATTTGGTGCAATTCTACCCTATAGTGTTGGGGCCTAGAAGTATTTAGGATTATTATTAGTACTAATAGTAGTAGTATTAATTTTTACTTTGCCAATGGCACGCTCGACATCTCAAGTACTCTTCATGCAAAATGTAGTGCAAAATGTTTAGGTAATTGTAGCATCAGTAGTAGAAGTTATAATATAATCCCCTATGACGCATCCAGCCTCCCAGGCGTTTGTGTTTTATCTTTGGAACTAGCAGCAGCAGCAACGAACATTTGCACCCCTATTCCACACTCGTAATCTCTAAGATGATTCAGGCTAAAGTCGATGCTATTCTGTCAAGTAGTTTTGGAACCTCTGAAAAACAGACAGACATACAGCATGTTTTTGTTGTTTTTTTTGTTTTTTTTGTTAAAATGACTTAAAGCTTCTTTAGACTATATATATATATATATATATATATATATATATATATATACAATAATATTTTTTAAATAAATATTAAATATTTAAATACCTAGAGACATCGATGTTTCATGCTAACGCAATCTTCAGTCTAGGAACTAATTTTCAATGGTCGGTGGGCGCGAACCCCGAACACAAATCGCCACTGATTCGTAGTATATATATATATATTGAAACTGCAGTAAAAATCTAGAGATATTGATGCTATGGACTTTCAGTCTATTACAATTTCATTTTATAATGTTAAAGCAATCACCGGACGACTGTTGCATCACTATCCAAGTCTAATTTTTGAATTACAATTAAACCCGGTGTGTAAAGAAACAGTGTCCCTTTTTTATTGTTCGTGTTTTTTTTTGTCTGGCCCTATGTTAAAGAAAACCAAAACAATTTTAGGGGTTGCTATGTCAGTTTGCCAGCTTATTGACCCATGTACTTAATGTCAAAACACAATATCTATTTTAAACAATTTATTAAGACGTTTATTTCACTAAATATAAATTTTAAACAATTTATTAAGACTTTTATTTCACTAAATATATATTTTAAACAATTTATTAAGACGTTTATTTCACTTAATATACATTTTAAAAAATTTATTAAGACGTTTATTTCACTAAATATAAATTTTAAACAATTTGTTAAGACGTTTATTTCACTAAATATAAATTTTAAACAATTTATTAAGACGTTTATTTCACTAAATATACATTTTAAACAATTTATTAAGACTTATTTCACTAAATATAAATTTTATACAATTAATTAAGACTTTTATTTCACTAAATATAAATTTTAAACAATTTATTAAGACGTTTATTTCACTAAATATAAATTTTAAACAATTTATTAAAACTTTTATTTCACTAAATATAAATTTTAAACAATTTATTAAGACGTATATTTCACTAAATATAAATTTTAAACAATTTATTAAGACTTTTATTTCACTAAATATAAATTTTAAACAATTTATTAAGACGTTTATTTCACTAAATATACATTTTAAACACTTTATTAAGACTTTTATTTCACTGAATATATATTTTAAACAATTTATTAAAACTTTTATTTCACTAAATATAAATTTTAAACAATTTATTAAGACGTTTATTTCACTAAGTATGAATTTTAAACAATTTATTAAGACGTTTATTTCACTAAGTATGAATTTTAAACAATTTATTAAGACTTTTATTTCACTAAATATAAATTTTACACGAGTAGGATTGCGTTATTGAAATAATGACAAATTATGGAAACAACTATGCCGAGTTCAAATCATCACGGAACTGTTGGATAATTATAAATTTTTTTTTAACAGGATTCACCCCAAACAAGGCAGGCCGCCACTGTAGACGTAAGGGGCTACTGAGAAAAAAGAAAAGGGAAGAAGGTTGGGATGGGTGGGTGGGATCAGCCTAAATTGGGATCTGCGCAACGAGATGTCTGTTTACATTAGTTTTAAATTTCTGCATGTCTGTACTGTCGGGGAAACAGGGGGTAGGGATGGAGTTCCAAAGGCCAGCAGCACGAGGAAAGAAGCTATTTGAGTAGAAGGCTCTCCGGCATCTGGGGACCTCCACAGTGAATAAATGAGATTTAGTTGATTGTCGAGTTAGTCTAGTGAATTTACGTCGAGGGGGCACCAGAGTAGCCAATTCATCGGAGCATAGTCCATTGAAGTATTTGTAAAACAAACATAGGATGCTACATTGCGGCGATGGGACAGGGACTGGAGCTTGGTTGACAATGAAGGACCTATTAGATTGGCGACTCTTTTTTGGACCTTGTCAAGGAGGGGGAGCCTAGTAGATGATGCACCAGCCCAGATGTGGCAACAATACTCCATGCATGGGTGAATGGTGGCTTTGTAGAGATACAGGATAATGTCAGGTTTGAGGAGTTTACTAGCACGGTAGAGGGAGCCAACCTTCTTTGCGGCAGCCTTGGCAATGTCTTCAATGTATTTGTTCCAATTCATGTTATCTGTGAAGGTTAGGCCGAGGAGTTTGAATGATGAACTCTCAAGTAGGGTGTTATTTGCCCTGACAATCGGTGGTTGGAGAGGCTTCTTGTAGTTGTTGAAGGAAAGGAGCTTTGTCTTTGCGCCATTAAAAGTTACCAGCCATTTATGACCTCAATCCACTACAGCCTGGAGGTCATTTTCTAAAGATTCAGCCATTGCCTCGGATATGATCGCGTTTGTTTTGCCAACATGGCGAGAGTAAAGCGTGGTGTCGTCAGCAAATAAACCAATCTCCGACTCTATGTCATCAAGGAGCTCGTTTATATAGATCAGGAACAACAAAGGTCCAAATATAGATCCCTGGGGTACACCAGCATTTATGTCATGTTGCTTAGATGAACGGCCATCGAGGACAACCTGGATTTTTCTTTTGTTTAGGAAGGATCTAATTATATTTAGTAATTGCCCAGTAATACCGTATGAGCGTATTTTCAGGAGAAACCCTTTATGCCAGACCTTGTCAAAGGCCTTGGATATATCAAGCGCTACTACCCTAGCTTCACCTGCCTTGTCGAGTGTATGATACATACGTTCAGAGATGACTGTTAGGATGTCTGCAGTAGATCGTGTTTTCTAAATCCATACTGGCGGTCAGAAAGAAGTTTAGCATTACGTGCCGTACTATTGCTAGATTGATTAAGGATTCAAAGATTTTAGCAAAGATCGGCAGTAGACTGATTGCGCGGTAGTTCTGAGGATCGGTTCTATTCCCAGAACTCTTGTAGACTGGTACCACAGAGGCAATTTTCCAGCTATCGGGGAAGCAAGATTCAGCTAGGCATTTATTGTAGAGTTTGGAGAGGACAGGGGCCAGTTCAGCAGAACATTTCTTTATTACTATTACAGGTATAAGATCAGGCCCACAAGCTTTAGAGGTGTCAAGGTTTTTTATGATGTCTCTCACCTGGGATGGGGTGACGACCAGGTTACCAAGTGTGACTTCGGTCCGCAAAGGGAATTCAGGGAGGAGGTGGTTATCTGAGTCTAAAGTAGAGTTAGAAGCGAAACGCTGGGCAAGTAGTACAGCCTTATCAGTGGCCGTGCAAATGACATCATTGAGGTTTGATAGCGGGGAATCGTTGATTGACCATTATTCACTACACTATTGTAGATTTTCCAGAAATCGCGAGTACCTAGTTTCTGTGACTGGATGCGTTTTTTTTGTTAACTCATTATACCTTCTCTTCGCTTCGCCTTGCAATTATTTCTTGACTCTATAAATTTATGTCTATTAGTAGCTGACTTATGGTGGCCGAATTTACGGAATGCTTGTAGCCTCCCAGAAATGGCAGCTGCACATTCCGAGGTGAACCATTGAGGAGAGTGAGGCTTGCTAAAGAATTTTCGCATAGGGACATAGGCTTCAATGCCTGCTTTGACCCATTCAGTTAATTCGTTTGCACACTGGTTGACAGGGAGTGAGAAGGTTTCCCTCCATGGGGCGTCACTGATGTGATCTCTGATTGATTCGAAATCAGCCTGCTCGTAGTATCTTATTGTTTTGAGCAACGGTTCATCAGCTTTTGGACGACTTTTTAGGGTGATATGTATCATTAGCACAATGTGATCAGCATTCCCGAGTGGGCTATGAGCTTTCGTCACACAAGCGTCAGGCATTGAGGTCAAGAAGAGGTCTAGAAGTGAGGCTTGCTGGTCTACTCGATCGGGGATGCGGGTTGGAAAATCGACAGTCTGAGAGAGGGAGTGAGCTAAGGAGAAATTATACGTAGAGTCGCCGGCTGTGCCAGTAAGGCTGGAGAATCCAAACCAGTCGCCGTGGTGGGCATTAAAATCCCTAAATACATGTATCTGGGCATTCGAGTCAATTAAGACTGCTCTATCTATGCTTTTAGAGACAGAGTTTAGCAGAGTACAGTCCTGAGTCGACGGGGAGCGGTATAAGAAATATAAGTAACTGACGCTGAGATGTAAAGTCAATCTAAAGCACATGTAATCTTGGTCATCTGATTCTAACCTATGTTCTCTAGTCAGGGGGAGGGTGTTCCGAACATAAACTCCTAGCCCGTGCATATGTTTGTCAGAGTCTTTACGGTACAGTGGGAGGTAGTCAGTCATGTCAAAGTGGTGAGAAGAGATTGAGGATTTAAGGTTAGTTTCACTAAAAGCTAGGATATCCGGGGAGTTTGTCAGGAGAAAGGTTTCTACGTCGTTGATGTTGGTTCTAAGTCCCCGGATATTTGTGAATGCGAGCCTCAGGGGCGGAGGCGAAAGTGTTTTTGTTGGGTGTCTGGTTTAGGTTTGCTTTTATTTCTTTGTAATGACATGTTTGGTTTGATTATAGAGTGGGTTGGTCAAGGTGGGTACTTGTTTGGTGCCAATAAGCTCACACAACCAGTTCATTAGTCACGCCCTGCTCCATGGGGATTGTGGCCTCGGGAAAGCCCACCGGAGATAATTGCAGGGTCCCTTTCCATGCACGACATGGCACATACAACTACCCACGGTATTATGCAACTGATGATGGATCAGCCGTTCTTAGCGCTACCCAAGAGTTTGGGCTCCTGTCCTGTCAGTCGGAAACAGCATCCAGACAAGATGTCTAACCTGTACCCTCAACCTGTCGGAACAAGAGAGACCCAGACTGGTCATGTAAGACTTAGTGACGAAAACACTTTCCCCAAATTGCCCAAATAGAGAGAAAGAGAACGGCGTGCATTGTCCTAGTAAGGAAACAAAGCTAGGCACTGAGTGTTTAAAGGCGTCCCAGCGATTTTACCTCTGCGCCTGACAAACAGAGAAGGAGTGCAAGGGCCGGCGATAGGCAGAACCTATCTACTCCTTAAGCAATTGTAGGTTTGCAAACCGGATATTTTGTTCGAGATTCCAACTCTAGGAAGGTTGTTGGTCAGGACTAAGGAAGCCTCCCTCCTCAACGGTTTATTGTCACGGCGTAAGTAGCTGGTAGCAAGGTTTTTTTGTCAGATATTTCCTTCTCTTAGATGGATAGCCTTACGAGGTCTTACGGATCCAACACTCTGAGAGGAGTAACGATAGCCTGCGCCCGTGTACTAGTCGGATATTTCCTAGCCCCCGCAGATAAAAAAAATTCATAGAATATATATATATATATATATATATATATATATATATATATATATATATATATGTACATATGTAGATAGAATTTCATTGTATACTAAAAAAGGGAACAGAAAGTGTAAGATAGGTTTCCCTCTCCCCCCCTTTACAACCCCGTACGCAAATGACCTCTCAATAACCAGGCAAGGAAAGGAAAGACAAGAATAAAGATTTTTGAACAGTCAAGAAATAAAAAAAACCTGGAAAGAAAAGATTAAACTCATCACAAAGTTCATACACGGATTATTTAAGAAAGAGAACATTCAAGAATAAAATAATTAAGACACTTAACTTTTTTTTCTTGTTAAATTCCACCGATAAACTTAGGTTGAAACTTCGGTCTGTTCACTGTCGAGGCAGATATTAATAAGTTTTTAACTACAGACTGGCGTGGTTGGTTTACACACTAATAAAGTTGGGAAAGATATACTCGATTATAATATAAATATATTGAGATTGTAGTAATCTACAGATGTTGATGCCAGCCACTGTCAATGTAATCCTAAACAATTTTTTTTAGAATGTTTGATTATCCACAGCAAAGCAGTTACCGGACTGTTGTTGCATTACAATTATTTTCTTGTGTGTCATCACGCGAATTTCTGCCTGTTTACCTCGCAAGCCACATGTCTCACTTACTGTCCGCCTTTATCAAAATACAGTTTCTTACCTTAGCAAGGGTTTATTTATTTCGGCCAATCACAGCTTAATATAATGCACACAGTTTACCCTGAAACGTTTATAGTGAAGTCTCATTTCTCTTTAACCGGCATTGCTTGTGTCTAGTGGCAGGTAGAAATTCCAGTAGATTGGAAACCACGCCGGAGTAAGCAGAGATACCGAGATTCGAGATGCCATAATACGTTCTGAATGCGAGTGCTTTGCAAAAGTATCTGCCACAAGCATATCTGAACAACGCATTGGCAACTATGCTATACTATGTTCTAAAATATCGACCCCTTAAAAATAAATTAAGTATTCGCCCCATTAAACACCAAACAACACGAAATTACTTACTTCCTGTGCATCCGGGTTCTCCAACAATCTTTTCGTATCCAGGGCAACACTGAAGGCGGACAAATCTGAAAGAAACAAACACGGAACCAAAATATGAAATGATTTTTAAATTCAAAATTAAAAAGCGAAGCAGTTACATGTGTGATGATGAGATCATGACTGTAGTGGACAGAGCCCCCCCCCCCCGACGTAAGCGGCATAGGATCGCTAACTGCAATAAAAGCAGCCAGTTATTCGCACCGACTCACTTCGAAGGAGACTTCTAGAAAACTTCAGAGAAACGACTGTTAAAAGGTTTGCTTGTTTTGTTTTACGGCATATCAACCATTTTCGGGTTATTTAACGCCGAATCCGGTCATTTTGGTAAAAGTTTTTATGCTTCAAGTACTTTATATCTTCAAATATTTATTCATGGTGTTTCATTTGGTTGTTTTGTAGAGGAAAAATATTGTTTTTTGTTTTTAGCGTTGCAGAACATGATTGAGTTTTACAAAGGGAAAGGAAAAAATAACATCAATGTTTGGTGCATTTTTAAGTCAGGAAGCCGTTATCTTCAGACACCCTTATCTGATAGCACCAGGGACGGTTAAAAGAAAACTTCAAAGAAACGACAGTCGAAAGAAGACTTTAACGCAATCACGGTTGAAAGAGGTGTACTTGCGAAGATTACAATATATATATAATCACAATTTATTATACTAAAGATGAGTTAATCAACGTTTGTTTCCCTAGGGCTTTATTCCTATACATTTTTTCTTATATATTTTTTCTTATTAGAGAATGGTAGTTTGCTTGAAGTATTGTTGGGAATTGTAAAAATTACATTAATAAGGCTGAAGGCAATGCAGAGAGCCGGATCGATGAGAAGCTGGAAAGAACAAAAATAAACAATCGAACTAGAATCGTATCAGCCGAGTCTAGCAGCATGTCAATAGGAATGATGTCTACCCTCGACGCTAGTGATGTCTGTGTTGCGCTTCGGGGTAGTTTGTCCAGCCACAATATTTCTCGGGAGCATTTCATCCAAGTTGTGTCTTTATTTGCCGCAGAAGTTGTGAAGGAATTTCTATCGTTGAGACAAGTCTCGTAGCATGGCATTTTTGGAGCGACCAATTCTCTTGACAGTGGCGTCTTTCAGGGCACCGTATCGATTAATTATCGAGACATCGTCCAATAAGTCGGTCACCTCGTTTACTACTTCGAGCATCAATAAAGGGGAGATAATTCGGGTCTGAAACGACCCCTGGTGAGTGTCTGTGTAAATATATTGAGGTATATATATTGTAGGTAATGCTACAGTCCCTTTACTTCTATATATGAGAATAATAACAAATTATAAAACTTCTATATAATAATAATTAATAATAATAATAATTAATAATAATAATTAATAATAATAATTAATAATAATAATTAATAAGAATAATTAATAAGAATAATTAATAAGAATAATTAATAAAAATAATATAGAAGTAAAGAAACTTATTTTTTAGTTATGCAATAAGGATGTCCAAACAGATATATCACAACAGTGAATGGTTGTGCCCCAACGGGTCATGGGTACATGTAGTATGTATGATATATATATATATATATATATATATATATATATATATATATATATATATATATATAGATAGATAGAGAGAGAGAGAGAGAGAGATAGATAGATAGAGAGAGAGAGAGAGAGAGAGAGAGAGAGAGAGAGAGAGAGAGAGAGAGAGAGAGAGAGAGAGAGAGAGAGAGAGAGACTAAACGGCCGCTTTTTTTTTTCGTAATTCTATTCCAGTGCAAAATACAAAGAAAATAAAAAAAAAGACGAAACTTCAACCGGAAGTGACGAATTATGTGCTATCGTTTCCTGTCAAAAATCGCTCTAATCTAAGGGCAGAATTCAGTCAACCGTAGCAGAAATACCATTCACGTGGGTCACGTGTTCAAAAGGCAAATGCAAAACAATTACTTGTCTATCTTCAAAATAATTACTTTACAAGTCACACGTGGATCCATTTATCTCGTCTTCTCACATATGAACACACTTGTTCTTTCTACTCATACGTTGAAATAACGTTTCCAATGACTGTTTGGCATGAAACTCTCACAAAGGCCGTGTTTCGATTCTGTGCAAGACATTTTGATGTTTTTCTTCGTCAGATTATTTCCACATTTGTTTGACTCAAAGTTGTCGACATTGTTTTTTTTAGTTGCCTTTGATAAGGAACCTGACATACCTGACAGAAATTGTTTAGTACCCATACGAGTGTACATTCCAGGGCGCGAATATATCATGATGCATAACGTAGGTATGTCCATATGTAGTTCGGCAGTGATAACGATATTCATTTATTTTATTTATGCGCCCCCTCACCGAGCATCTCCGAAAAAAACATTAAAACATTTTGTTATTTATTTTTGTTTCTCCTTTTCTTAAACAAAAATCGGTTCTAACTGCTTTCAAATTCTCATCTAAAATCTCCCAATATAGTAGATGCAATACCGAAATCAATCATGAAATCAATCATGAAATCAATCAATATTACTTCAAATTAACTGCATGAAGACCAGTTACATTCTTGACACGTGCCCGTAATTAATTACTCTGTGGATAAAGAAATTCTGATATTTATTGGTGCTAGCGACCAAATTTCTTGTTATCTTTGAAATATTAATAAAGTATCCATTAATGTCATATTCGCTTAAAATGTGAAAAATTTCAATTAGAACACTCCACATTTATCGGTTTAAACTTGGTTTGATACAAAATATACCAATCTCTCGTTCTAATTAACATTTCACAAGCCGTCAATAATCCTTGTGAAATTGATGGTCATACTTGGAAGGCTTTTCAGTCCATTAAAACCTCAAATAAAAGAACCCGAAATACACGGACGATGAGCTGGCTGCCTTCAGCTTAGGTAGAATTTTCTTCTTCTTCTTCTTCTTCTTCTTCTTCTTCTTCTTCTTCTTCTTCTTCTTCTTCTTCTTCTTCTTCTTCTTCTTCTTCTTCACACTGGTGGACTAGCAATGACTTTTTTGCTTTACACTTTGGTCAAGTTGAGGTTGGGGTAAAGAATGTCCAAAAATTAACGTTTCGGATTACAATATTAAGCAATTGTTCAGCTCGTAACGTAAAGTTTTTCCTTAATTTCCGTAATTTAATGACATTAGGACCCGGACGACGCCAGGTATCCCTGTTAGTCATGTTAATAAACGCCTTTAGAGTTTTTCTCAAGTTGGTGTGAAGCGATCGGCAAACAGGGAAACGTTGCGTAAAATCATTCGAAGAAAGCGAGAACTACAACAAGTAAGTCGACTATGTATTGTCATCTCTATTTTAACAAAACTTCACGTGTCTCTATGTTGTGTTTTCATCGCGAAAATCATACAAATGACTGCAACTCCGTTGTAATAAGTTAAAAAAAAAACTTCCATTCCTTATAGGATTATAAGATTGTAGAATTAGTGACGATTCGTGAAATTCATATGTTCTTCCAGTTTCCGGTTCATATGTTCTTCCAGTTTCCGGTTCATATGTTCTTTCAGTTTCCGGTTCATATGTTCTTTCAGTTTCTAGTTCATATGTTCTTCCAGTTTCCGGTTCATATGTTCTTCCAGTTTCCGGTTCATATGTTCTTCCAGTTTCCGGTTCATATTTTCTTCCAGATTCGGGTTCATATATTCTTTCAGTTTCCGGTTCATATGTTCTTTCAGTTTCCGGTTCATATGTTCTTTCAGTTTCCGGTTCATATGTTCTTCCAGTTTCCTGTTCGACTCAGCAGCAAATGACGCCTCATATCATATACGGATGGTCAGAAATGATAAAAAACTTTCTCCATAATTCATACCAATTTCAAACTTGTCAAACGTCATATTGTTTCACAAATTACACATCGAATGTTTCACTTTTATTTCATAATAAATAAATAATTAACAGAATAACGGATCCATTTTAAAAATAATTTATTTGTTTTTTATTTAATTGTTTTCAAAACTTATTTTTATTGTTTTCTCAAATTATTTTCCACACCACGCTGATTCCCCATTACACCCTTCCGCTGTTACATAAGCAGCTGACTTCATTTTACCATTTCTCTCCGGGGGGGGGGGGCACAACACAACGTTTTATTGTTCTTTATTTTATGGACTGCGGAACACCATATTCACAGGCACGACTCGGCATGATTTGGTTTGGTTTGGTTTGGTTTGGTTTGGTTTTTTGGGGGGTTTGGTTTGGTTTGGTTTACTGTCGTAATCTGATACTTATTATGAACAATTAATTGTATATGGTTATGTGGACAAAAGTCATTATTTCATCCGTAGTTGAGTGTTAGGGTTCTGGTTTATTCATTTCCAAACAGTATTAGTGTGTAATTAAACACAATAGACCGGGCAGGATTCGAACTTGTTATAAGCAATTCTTATAGGCCACGTCGGCATCGATCAAGTCAGCCACTCCCTCCCATAAACGGACGGAGATCCCAGTTGTACCGTTCCTATCTCCTCGCTGTCTTACTAGCAAATTCGCGTGTGACGTCACAGTTATACGTGTCTCTTTTTAATTCTAGGACCGCCCCCCTCCCCCCCAGTTAGCATTTCACATGACGATCGTTTCTTTATATTGACAGAGAAGCTTATATTAAGTTGTGTTTTTTTTCTTCCGGCGCCATATTTACGAATGTTCCTTTTCCCCAACATTTTCGCATGAAACACTCGAATATTCTGCATGGATGGAGTTCTGCATGGTGGTAAGTGAGAGACACCGGGGCGTATCGTACGGCATATGGCATAACGCCGCCCAGGGCGGTGGATGTTATGCATATATACACACTTACCATCATATATTCTGAGACGAGGCGATTCAAAGAAAACAAACAAACATCAGAATTGTTTGTCTGATGTTTCAAAGTTTTTCTCTTTTCAATATTTTATATATTTTATTCTTGTTAATAAGAAAACACGAAAGTGTACTCTTAAAATAGGAGGGTTACGAAAAACGTACTAAAGAAAAAGAAGGAATTGAGAAAAAATGTATGAAAAAAAAAACTAGTTGTAGCAAAGTCAATGTGGAATGCGACATTATAATAAAAAATTGAAAAACTGAAAATGTTGAAGAAATAAAAAATGAGATCAAAAGTTTTACTAAACAGAATATTTAAACTTTATGTTTCGAAATTTTTGAAATGATATTTATATTTTGTATAATTTGGATTATTAGGAATTTTTGAAATGATATTTATATTTTGGATTATTCGGACTACTGTTTTCATCTTAAGTGTTATCCTCACACTGAGATTGAACCTTCAATTTCAGAAACATGATATTTATATTTTGATAATTTCGATTATTCGGACTATTGTTTTCAATTGAAAGTTAAAAAAAAATGGGATGAGTCTTAGGTTAAGGGATGCATAAAAAATTAAAAAAGAAGATTAAAAAAAAAATACTGAAATCCAATAATGTTATATTTTTGTGTTGCTTTAAAAATATTGGATGTGGAGTCTTAGTTCACAGAAAAAAATTTGAAACGTTGGGTTATGTTTCACACACACACACACACACACACACACACACACACACACACACACACACACACACACACACACTACTTGAAGAAAAAGATCTGGCGCGCCTCCTTAGAAGAAAAGAACTGCAATATGGAAAAGCAATTAAAATAAAGTACTATACTTACTTTATGTCTTATGATCTGCTTGCGAATGATTGTGTTTAAATGAAGAAAATAGTCTAATAAATTAATTCAATTCGCGTGCCGGAAAAGATGGCAGTAACAGAAGTGATAAAAGTTTTTTCGACGTCTTTATTACGACGTGTATATGAAAATATAATATTATATTTATTAAAAGTAAATATAATATTATATTTATTAAAAGTAAATATAATATTATATTTATTAAAAGTAAATATAATATTATATTTATTAAAAGTAAATATAATATTATATTTATTAAAAGTAAATATAATATTTTTGTTTCGTTCAATGCATTTATTCATTTTTGTTTCGTTCAATGCATTCATTCATTTTGTTTCGTTCAATGCATTCATTCATTTTTGTTTCGTTCAATGCATTCATTCATTTTTGTTTCGTTCAATGAATCTATTTATTTTTGTTTCGTTCAATGCATTCATTCATTTTGTTTTCGTTCAATGCATTCATTCATTTTTGTTTCGTTCAATGCATTCATTCATTTTTGTTTCGTTCAATGCATTCATTCATTTTTGTTTCGTTCAATGCATTTATTCATTTTTGTTTCGTTCAATTCATTCATTCATTTTTGTTTCGTTCAATGCATTCATTCATTTTTGTTTCGTTCAATTCATTCATTTATTTTTGTTTCGTTCAATGCATTCATTCATTTTTGTTTCGTTCATTGCATTCATTCATTTTTGTTTCGTTCAATGCATTCATTCATTTTTGTTTCGTTCAATGCATTCATTCATTTTTGTTTCGTTCAATGCATTCATTCATTTTTGTTTCGTTCAATGCATTCATTCATTTTTGTTTCGTACAATGCATTCATTCATTTTTGTTTCGTTCAATGCATTCATTTATTTTTGTTTCGTTCAATGCATTCATTCATTTTTGTTTCGTTCAATGCATTCATTCATTTTTGTTTCGTTCAATGCATTCATTCATTTTTGTTTCGTTCAATGCATTCATTTATTTTTGTTTCGTTCAATGCATTCATTCATTTTTGTTTCGTTCAATGCATTCATGTATTTTTGTTTCGTTCAATGCATTCTATTCATTTTTGTTTCGTTCAATGCATTCATTCATTTTAGTTTCGTTCAATGCATTTATTCATTTTTGTTTCGTTTAATGCATTCATTCATTTTTCTTTCGTTCAATGCATTCATTCATTTTTCTTTCGTTCAATGCATTCATTCATTTTTCTTTCGTTCAATGCATTCATTCATTTTTCTTTCGTTCAATGCATTCATTCAGTTATTATAGAGTTTCTTGTAGAAGGTAACATCTTTTTTCTTTCAACTGGAATAAATGGAAATCTTTGTTTGAGCTGTTGTCGCATAAATTGCCTTTTCGACTTCATGATTATTTCCCAGGCTAATCAAGACGAATCCATCTTTTCAGGGATTTCTGCTGGAAATACAGTAGACAAAAACACGCTGTCTTCGTGTACGAAATATCATTTCCTGATATTTACCAACAGCATAATGAATTATTTGGGAGGTGACGGTTGCTAAGTGGTTAACGACACGGGCTGACAATCTGGATGTACCAAGTTCGAATCCAGTTCGTTGCAAAGAAACACTTTCACTCAGTATGTTGGCAACCTTCACGTGGTCCCTGCTGTAAGTACCCGATGTCTTTCTAGAAAGAGTTCTAACTAGAAATATATCGGGGAAATCAATGTCAACAATAGAATCATCTAATTCATACGAAATGAATTAATTAATTATTAATTAATTAATTATACGAATGAGTAATTATACTAATGAGTAATTATACTAATGTTTTAATTATACTAATGAGTAATTATACTAATGTTTTAATTATACTAATGAGTAATTATACTAATGAGTAATTATACTAATGAGTTAATTATACTAATGAGTAATTATACTAATGAGTAATTATACTAATGAGTTAATTATACTAATGAGTAATTATACTAATGAGTAATTATACTAATGAGTAATTATACTAATGAGTAATTATACTAATGAATTAATTAATTATACTAATGAGTAACCACTTATAAAGTTATGAGATAAATAATACTATGAGAGGATTGAAAACGATGAATCGAATGAACAACATTTGATTACTTAAAAGGACGGCTCGACAAATATTTGTTGACATTTGACTTGAAGACGACCATATTGTAGTCTGCAGTGAAGCAGTTACGTGGTAATGTATTTCACAGATGTGAAGTTCTTGAAAATAAAGCCTGTTCATTGAAATTCTCGTTGGCTTTTGGCACATAGAGGGAAATGGAAACTTATTTGCAGTGGTGGTAGGGAGACGATTTACTGCTGTAACTGATTCACACGGGGAACAATGGAAATACCGATAGAGTAGAGAAAGACTAACAACGTCTCTTCTTTGAGAAAGGGGCTGCAGAGTAAAGAAGAGGTCATCCCCATGTGAAATCGATTTAAGACTCTGGCAAGGCAATAAAGTGGCACCTCGTCAGATGTGGTGGCACTAGGTAATATCTGAATCTTATAGAATCTGTAGATAATTGTATCTGGGTGAGTGGAATGATTCAACCACTTTTTTTCAATGACCTTAGCAGCAGATTTGATGTAAGTTTTACATTTCAGGTGTGAAGTGAAAGTCAGTCCCATGAGTATCCAAGCAAGTCATTTATCTCAAAGTGAGGGACTGCACCGAAGGAATTAGTAGCGTAATAAGTTTGAATGTTCTCCATTGAACTTGAACTCACACAATTCAATATTTTGTTGTTTAATCAAGCAATTAAAAAAAAAAACGAGAATAACAAATGAACAAAAAAAACTTAACTGAAGATTAAAACATTTTTCCAAAAATATTCTCGTCGTGAGAATAATTTTCAGACATTTATTACATGCTGCGACGAGGGAAAATAAATCCGAATGTTTGAATGCAGACTACAGACTCCAACGGGCGTAGATCAGGAAGGGACAATAATAATAAAACCGAATTTCAAGATTGAATGAAATAAGTCCAAGAGTTAATACTGCTATTATTCACAGAAAAGATTTAAAGGAAGATCCGAATCCATCCGAATCCACCCGAATCCATCCGAATCCTAAATCAAATCGATCAAATCCATCCGAATTATTCTCTCTTGTCGAGAGACAAATCTTTCACAGACATATTTCTGATGTGCTTTAATAAGAAGACAAACTTGGGAGATGTTACGCGTGCAACGAAATGGAACGAACTGACAAGAAAACGTGAGAATCCTCAATAAAGGGAGAGCATTCACGAGGGTATATTAAAACGCCGTGTCTAGACACTCAACCTTTCTCCGTCCAAAAAATAAAAAATAAATGTATATAAACACTTGATTGGTTAGATTACTAAAAACGAAAGCGTGGCTTTTACAGAAAACTCTTTTCAAATCCACCCACGCAAACTGTTTGCCAAAAACGTACAAACTGTTTCCACAAATTTGGCAGTTACACTAAATATAACCATATTTAGGCAGTTACACTAAACATTACCATATTTTGGCAGTTACACTAAATATTACCATATTTTGGCAGTTACACTAAACATTACCATATTTTGGCAGTTACACTAAACATTACCATATTTTGGCAGTTACACTAAACATTACCATATTTTGGCAGTTACACTAAATATTACCATATTTTGGCAGTTACACTAAATATTACCATATTTTGGCAGTTACACTAAACATTACCATATTTTGGCAGTTACACTAAATATTACCATATTTTGGCAGTTACACTAAATATTACAATATTTTGGCAGTTACACTAAATATTACCATATTTTGGCAGTTACGCTAAATATTACCATATTTTTGCAGTTACACTAAACATTACCATATTTTGGCAGTTACACTAAATATTACCATATTTTGGCAGTTACACTAAATATTACCATATTTTGGCAGTTACACTAAATATTACCATATTTTGGCAGTTACACTAAACATTACCATATTTTGGCAGTTACACTAAACATTACCATATTTTGGCAGTTACACTAAACATTACCATATTTTGGCAGTTACACTAAACATTACCATATTTTGGCAGTTACACTAAATATTACCATATTTTGGCAGTTACACTAAATATTACCATATTTTGGCAGTTACACTAAACATTACCATATTTTGGCAGTTACACTAAATATTACCATATTTTGGCAGTTACACTAAATATTACAATATTTTGGCAGTTACACTAAATATTACCATATTTTGGCAGTTACGCTAAATATTACCATATTTTTGTAGTTACACTAAACATTACCATATTTTGGCAGTTACACTAAATATTACCATATTTTGGCAGTTACACTAAATATTACCATATTTTGGCAGTTACACTAAATATTACCATATTTTGGCAGTTACACTAAACATTACCATATTTTGGCAGTTACACTAAACATTACCATATTTTGGCAGTTACACTAAACATTACCATATTTTGGCAGTTACACTAAATATTACCATATTTTGGCAATTACACTAAATATTACCATATTTTGGCAGTTACACTAAATATTACCATATTTTGGCAGTTACACTAAACATTACCATATTTTGGCAGTTACACTAAATATTACCATATTTTGGCAGTTACACTAAATATTACCATATTTTGGCAGTTACACTAAATATTACCATATTTTGGCAGTTACACTAAATATTACCATATTTTGGCAGTTACACTAAATATTACCATATTTTGGCAGTTACACTATATATTACCATATTTTGGCAGTTACACTAAATATTACCATATTTTGGCAGTTACACTATATATTACCATATTTTGGCAGTTACACTAAATATTACCATATACGATCGCGATTTACAAAAATGTAAAAGAAATAAATTTCAAACAACTTCGTTAAAGAGTACAGCCATTTTTTTTTGTCGATTCAAACGTTAGAAATCGACGAATATGGTTTTTACGGTCAGGTTGAGACTGGTTAAGGAAGGCGTCGTGATGATGGTTTTTTTTTACCCAACTACTTCCAATCCCCCAAGAGATCATGGGAAATCGTAAAGACATGTGTGTTGATTGCAAATTAGTATGTATTGATTTTAATATATAGCAGACAAAGTGGCGGGAAAATGTCATAAGTATGATATATAGGTAACAAATGTCATAAGTATGATATATAGGTAACATGAGTAATAGAACTATTTTAGCAGTTACACACATTTTGGTAGATTATCGTTGTATTCGAAATTAATTTTATTGAGGTTGTTTAGTTTTACTGTAGATAGACTTAATAATCTATAATATTTGTTTATTGTTTCTGGTCGTATTATTTACTAATATATATATATATATATATATATATATATATATATATATATATATATATATATATATATATATATATATAATGTGAATTTTTTTTCCTTTTTGTCTTTTTCACACCTGTCTTCACGACATTTCATTTTATGATATATCGTGCATTTTATCCCCCCCTCCCACACACACACACACACACACACATATATATATATATATATATATATATATATATATATATATATATATATATATATATATATATATGTGTGTGTGTGTGTGTGTGTGTATTGCAATGATATGATATAAACATTTTCATAATATATGGATTAAATAGACTCTTTATAATATGTAGATGAATAGAGATTGATTTGGCGATTGTCAGCGATAGTGTGAATGACCTGCGCCGTGAAATTTATGACCTGTGTATCCTGTTGTCTACTGTCGAGTTGACAAAGAATATAGATTCATTGCCAAAGAAATCAAAGCATGCCATTGAACTATTTCCCAACAATGTGACCGCTTTTTTTTCTGCACTGATACAATACCAAGTACCTGACCCCATAAAAATTCCGCCGTCATTGTCCGCGTAGATGCGAGTCGAGTGTTTGATGCAAATTGTATAATGCTTTCTGTAAATTGTAATAAACGATTCGACGCGCCTTTATTCCGGTCGTAAAGTTACTGAAGAATTTTAGCTGAATCTTAATTCAAAGAATCTTAATTCAAAGAATCTATTAAGTTACGTATGTTTATATGGTTGTATATTTGTGTGTGCAAGATTCACTCCTAAACTGATTAACCGATCTTTATAAATTTTGGAACGCAGCCGATAGGCGTAAGGGGTTTAAATGTGGGATATACTTAGTTTAATTGAGTTTCATGCAAAGCGGATAAAAAGGGAGCTGAAGTCGCTATGTGAAAATTCAGATACCTACGATGTTATGACATTTTAACAACAGGTGTTAGACGTCATACAATAAATAGTCCCCACATTTCGGTTTCTTTCGAGTATTTTAAAGGATATTTAGGGGACATAGTATGGGCGCAATCTCTCATTTGAACATCCAAGTATATCAAATTTGCATTTGAACATCCAAGTATATCAGATTTGCATTGAATTCGATCCATAGCTATTCGACACAAATTAAGAAAGATTCCCTAGATGTTCACTTCTTCTTAAGACTCCTTAAACTTTATACATTTTCTTGAATCGAAATCATGTAATAAAGTTTGATCAAAATTAGAATAACGATTGTAGACATCAGCTTTAGTATCCGTATATTTCGATTTTAATCTTCGTAAGAGACATTATAGTGGTGCCAAACAGGGAAATGTTTATACCCGCCATTGTACGGGTATTCTTTTAGTATATATATATATATATATATATATATATATATATATATATATATATATATATATATAATACATATATTATATATATATTATATATATATTATATATATATATATATATATTACATATATGTTATATATATATTATATATATATATATATATATATATATATATATATATATATATATATAGAGAGAGAGAGAGAGAGAGAGAGAGAGATTAACGGGTTACAAAATAACAATTTTACGCATTCAGTGTTCGGTATCGGAATGTATTATTTCGGTAATTATTGGAGGGTACCGCTTCGAATACGATTGTGGAGTAGTTGTGGTGGTCCTAGTGGAGTTTCGCGCCAGGTTCTGGATATCTCAATAATCCTGAGTTCACTATTTCTATGCGATTATCTCGGAATGCGCTACCTCCCAATGGCTTATTGTCCAAGTTCGACCAGGCAGAAATGCCAATTGTCAGCGTTTTGACAGTACTGAAGACAAAAGGTACGGCCACACTACCTTCCACTGTAGTTAATGTTAACGAGGCGATGACTAACATCATCCTTGATTAGTGGATACAATATCGACAATATACACTCGCCGTGCCTTAGGAAGAAATGAATGGTACTTTGCGCGATTCCTGGTTGTACCTAGAATGGTGGTGTGGACAACGCGTCTGTATATGGTTAAGTCTTTTTATCATCGGAACCTGATTTTAATCTTCAAGCATCAGCTTAAAGTTAAAATGAGAAGCGATAGGAAAAGATTACATGCCATAGAGTTCAGTATAAGGTGAATGGAAACTCCGAACGCGTGCACGCGAAAGAGAACGAATTGGGAGTATTTGTTTCCTGCCTAGGCATGGTGCATGTGATACTTCTTCATGTTGGAACTCAGCCTGGTAAGGTTAGAAATTGTTTCTTAGAAAGTTGAGTGGCTGAGTCTTGTCCTTCAATTTCATTTTTGTTAATAGAGATCATTAAAACTGCCGATTTTAATTTTCCCTTAGTTTTCTAAAATTGTATATAATATATATGTAATAAATATCTGTTATATTTTCGACTCATCAGTGTGGCTATATACAGTTGGCGTGCCTACCGCGTAGCCACTATTGACTGTTAAGGGTCAACGTCTAGGCTGAAGCATCCACCGAGACAACTGCGAGAAGGAACTATACTCAATATTTACGATGTATTAAGTTTCTAAGAGAATTCGATTTCAAAGCAAAGTGTTCTCCAATTAAGATAGCTAATAATATCAATTAATATTTTTTTTATATGCATGCTTCGTTAATATATATATATATATATATATATATATATATATATATATATTGAAAAGTCACACATTTGAAGCGTTGGCGGAATGGCAATAATAACGAGGATATTTTTTTTTATAAAATATTTAGAAAACCTTGCACAACGCAAATTATTTGTTTTTAAAAATAAATTATTTATTTATCTTAAAAAAACATTTTTTTTCTATAAACTTGAGTACTTTCGGTAATATATACCATCTTCAGAAGAATATTTCTTTTTTTTTCTTCTTGGTTGAGACATACTTATCGCAGCCAAGTTGAAAATCCGTCTAGATGTTAGGACGAAAAGTGTTGATATGGCTGTGTGTCACGTGGTTGCGTGGAAGGATATTTTGAAAAGTCACACATTTGAAGCGTTGGCGGAATGGCAATAATAACGAGGACATTTTTTTATAAAATATTTAGAAAACCTTGCACAACGCAACTTATTTGTTTTTAAAAATAAATTATTTATTCATCTTAAAAAAACATTTTTTTTTTCTATAAATGTTTTTTTAAGATAAATAAATAATTTATTTTGTAAACTTTACCATTTAGTGGGTCGGCTCACTCAAACTCGCCTCCGACCCCAAAACACATTTAAAATAAGTTAGATATGAGAAATTTAATAGAGAAAAAAATTGATCTGCATCAAATTCTGAATTATATTTAGTAATATAATTCTTATAGAATCGGTGCGCGGATGAGCGTCGATAATATATCTGTGCTTAGTCAAATCCTAAACTATTAAACTCATCAGTATGAATTATGGAATGTGTATTCTAGGCAACACGGTGAGTAACTTGGACACAATATTGATTATTTAAATTAAACCTTACGATTTAGAGGGAACCACCGAAACCATATCATACCCTCAAAGAAAGAAGAAAAAACAATTAAAATTTAAAACTATTGCTATATTTATTGCATATATCCGTCCTGGGATGGGTATTCTACTAGAATTAAATGAATTAAAATTACTTTCTGATCAAATTTCTAATTCACACCCAATTTACGTCCAATGAATGTTATGGTATGACATAAAAGTTGGTTCGATAATGGCCACACTGATGAGTCTTCAAAAGACGAAAACTGTGCCTGTGGATGTTAATATTTATATAATACCCACACATGCATATGTATATATCCTTTATTTCATATGATGCATTATCAGTCATTGATAACTTCGGTTTGACGAATAATAATCTAAACACCTTTTATTCTCAAACCCCCCAAAATATTCAATCTAATTTATCACCTTCCAACTTAACAACTCCATAGATAGTAATAGCATATTACACTTTTTATGGATAAACATTTATTTTTTTTATTTTATTATTTATTTCCTTTTTAATATTGCACAAATACTACCTGATATACAGTGTGTTCGAGAAAGATTTGACATTTTTGAAAAGAAAGAAAAGAAAAAACGTCATATCTTGGCCACTAATTAATGTATTCTAAAAAAAATCAAAGTGCACCCCTTAAAAGATCTTTTGCTGAATACAGCTCACCCGAAGCCGTCTTGAGCTTTCACCATGCCCCCCCCCCCCCAGGCGGGACTTGAATCTGGAACACGCAGCATTCACGGTGTCATTCGAAAGACGCCTGAACTTCAATCAGAACGTCCTTGGTGTTGCAAGCGGTATAATGGGTGTTTCTCAACCCATAATAGTCCATAATGGTTGTAATCAATCGAGTTAGGGGGCAAGACGTTGAGACTAGTGAAGTCGTGTAAGTTCTAGGGTTTCCTAGAGGTGTGACACGGAACTGAGTCATGTGTCAGCATGTATGGCCTTTCCTCAACGAGCTCTTGGCAACGGTGGGCTACAACTCAACATAACGATTTGTATTGAGTCTGAGTACCTTTTATACATATATATTTGCATGTATATATATATATATATGTATATATATATATATATATATATATATATATATATATATATACATGCATATATATGTACATATATATATGCATACATATATTTGTATATATATATATACGGGGTGGCTCAAAAGTCACGCATTAGTTTGAATCAGTAACAACTTTCACATTTAATCAAATTTTCTCCTTATTTTTCAGAATATTACAGATATAAACATTGATAATTTATCATGGAAAAATATAGCACTGAACAACGAACCAAAATTATTGAACTTTACTTCGGAAACCATCGTTCAATAACCTTAACCCAAAGAGCCTATCGTCGGCATTATAATGTCAGACAATCTCCCAGTCAGACCACAATTGATCGTCTTGTGGCCCGATTTCGGCAGCAGGGTTCAGTCAGTGATCTTCCACGATCTGGCAGACCACGTTCAGTATGGACAGCGGAAAATGTAGCACTCGTTGAGGATGGCATTGCTGAAAATCCAGACACCTTAACTCGAAGATGAGCCACTCAGATTGGGATGTCCAGAAGGTCACTTCAAAGAATTTTCCGTGAATTGCATCTGTTTCCATACAAAATTCAATTGGTACAGGCATTACAACCCACAGATTTGCAATCACGCGTAGCTTATGCTGTTCACATTCAGCAATTAGCCAGAGAACAAAATGAGTTCATCAATAAGCTGATAATGAGCGACGAAGCCCATTTTCATCTGAACGGGTTCGTAAATAAGCAAAACTGCAGAATATGGGCCATTGAAAATCCAAGAACCGTTCATCAGCGTGAATTACATCCACTAAAATGTACCGTTGGTGTGGTGTTACATCGGAAAGAGTGATCGGTCCATATTTCTTTGAAGACGAAGAAGGTGTCGTGGTGACGATAACTGCACAGCGATATCAACAAATGATTGACATTTTTTAAGGCCAGCTGTTCAGGACAACCCAGAAATGTGGCTCCAACAAGATGGAGCTACCACCCACACTGCCCGACAAAGTATGGCGCTCTTAAGGGGATTGTTTGGCGAGCGCTTAATTAGCAGATTTTCTGATTTTAACTGGCCTTCACGTTCACCGGATTTAACAGCACCTGACCTTTTCCTTTGTGGTTATCTTAAGGAAAGGGTATATGTGAACAAGCCTACAACGATTCAAGAGCTTAAACACAATATCAGACATGACATCCAAGAACTAGAGCCAGTTATTCTAAGGAAAATGCCCTAATTAGAGCCCGTCTTTGTGAGGCCGAAAATGGTGCCCATTTAAAGGATATTATTTTAAAAACCTACTGCAACAAAATTACCAAGTAAATGTATTATTTATCAGAAAAGCCTAGTAAATTACTTGAAATGTTGTAGTTTTTATCACCTAAACAAACCAATGCGAGACTTTTGCACCACCCTGTATATATGCATACATATATTTGTATATATATATATACATATATATGTATATATATACATATATGTGTATATATGTATATATATATATGTATATATATATACATATATATGTACATATATATTCTGTTCTAGATTCCCGATTCCGAGTGCAAAAAAAGAAAACAAATAAAACAATGATTTCTTTGAGAGAGAACATATTTCACGTGTAACTATTTATAAACATTTCGGTTGATTCAATCAGTTTTAAAATCTTAAACTGAATGATTTCATAAAGAAAGTTTTTTGAAGCAATAAAATTAAGAATCAGCGCTTTTTACGTTAGCAACAAACCCTTCCTTGTTTTGCATGTAAATAATTGCTTGGTCGCCATTCACACACTCGAACTGAATATCAGGAAATCCTTACAACAAATGTTTATTCTCGTAAGCCAAACATTAGATTAGGTAGCAGATTATTTGACTCAACGCTAATCGTTTTACTGTTGAATTCTTATCAAGTTGGTAACCTTTTCACATTTGCGGCCATGCGAGTATTTCCTCTAGTTTTCAACATTTAACTCCGAGATAAAACAGCATTTTCGCAAAGTGTGTACCACGAAATCGCAGTTGTCGTTCTTACAACCATTTCTTTATAAAAATCAGACTTTCATACTTACAGATCACCCGAATAACTTATACATTTATCTAAAACATAATGATAAAAATTGAATTTACAAAGATATTTGTGTTTC
This sequence comes from Sepiola atlantica, assembly GCA_963556195.1. Lineage (NCBI taxonomy): Eukaryota > Metazoa > Mollusca > Cephalopoda > Sepiida > Sepiolidae > Sepiola > Sepiola atlantica. The sequence continues at coordinate 128,692,404 of OY744528.1, read as the reverse complement.
AATATGATGAACTATTTAAAATAATTTGAAGTTTAAATGCTTTTCCCATTAGTTTATGCACACATATACTTCCTTATACGTACTAGCAAATATATGCTTCCTCCGGTCGCATATATTTGCTAGTTGTTTCATTTAATTGCTCTCTCTCTCTCTCTCTCTCTTTCTTACTCTCTCTCCCTCTATGTCTCTTTCTGTCTGTCCCTTTCTTGAAATAGAACTTTCTGTGCGTTCGAATAATCAGAGGCCAGGTAACGAAATGTTGGAATGACCGCCGTCTGTTCCATCATATTCCATTACAATCTAATTTAATTACGTAACTCAGTTATATAGATTAAACAAAAATTAATTAATTCTATTTATAATTTTTATTAAGATTATTATCGAGGAAAATATTTTAAATACATCTGGAAATCTGAAAAAAACAATCATGAGTGTATATTTGTGAAAATTAATTTATTAGAAGCTTTAAAACAAATTAATTATGTAAATTTGAAAGACGAGACGCGTGATGTTTGGGAAGTTTTGGAATGGGTATATAAGAGCTGATGATAGATATAAAAAGAGAGCGATCAAAACTAATAATATAGTTTCGGGTTCAGACAGACAGACAGATACATAATCTATTTTATATTTAGATGCGTCATGTGCTAAAATCTTTAGAAATCACACTTCGTCCGGTAAGAATTCCGTCTCTCTCTCTCTCTCTCTCTCTCTCTCTATATATATATATATATATATATATATATATGTATATATATATATATATTAACCAACCCCTTTATTTAATTGTTACCATCGTTTTGTATCATTTTAAGCTTTTATAATTGATTTTCATCTTCCTGTAATTATTATTTTACTGCAGTAATCCCCAACTTTACCATCTCATCTACCATATGTAACTTTATCATCTCATCTACCATATGTAACTTTACCATCTCATCTACCGTATGTAACTTTACCATCTCATCTACCATATGTAACTTTATCATCTCATCTACCATATGTAACTTTACCATCTCATCTACCATATGTAACTTTACCATCTCATCTACCATATGCAACTTTACCATCTCATCTACCATATGTAACTTTACCATCTCATCTACCATATGTAACTTTACCATCTCATCTACCATATGCAACTTTACCATCTCATCTACCATATGTAACTTTATCATCTCATCTACCATATGTAACTTTACCATCTCATCTACCATATGTAATTTACCATCTCATCTACCATATGTAACTTTACCATCTCATCTACCATATGTAACTTTACCATCTCATCTACCATATGTAACTTTACCATCTCATCTACCATATGTAACTTTACCATGTCATCTACCATATGTAATTTCACTTCATTTTATCTCTTCTTATAATATCCGAACATTGTTTATTAAAAATAAAATTATAATTATTATAAATTATCGCTACTAATAGTAGTACAATTCTACATCTCTATTTGTTTTGATTTTAACTGACCCCCCCCCCCCCCTCTCGATTCAAACTATGTGGGGAACCTCTGTATGTTTTGAATGTCTTTTTATGTTTTTTAAAATCTTTTATTTGTTAATTAATTCAATTTGCTGTCCTACATCTGTTCCAAAATCTTGTCAGTTGACGGAATTTTTATACGAAGATTTTGTGCCTCATTTAATGAAGATTTTGTGCCTCATTTAATGAAGATTTTGTGCCTCATTTAATGAAGATTTTGTGCGTGATGGTACAAACGGCTATCATAAAAAAGTTTTTAGAAAATGAACAATAACATTTTTCCAGAAAGTCTGGGAAACAATTGAACGCCGAGTGCTTGTTGGTTTTGAATTTTTAGAACAATGTTCAAATTAAATTGATCTAAACTAATATTATATATATATATATATATATATATATATATATATATATATATATATATTTTATTCCATTTGTCGTCTGACGATGTTGACGCTATTTGCAAGTGTTAACGAAACAGAATATGTTTTGTAGCAAGTAATGGAATAAAATCATAATATATATATATATATATATATATATATATTTAGAGAGAGAGAGAGAGAGAGAGAGAGAGAGAGAGAGAGAGAGAGAGAGAGAGAGAGAGAGAGATTATAAAAATCGAATGATTATTATCAAGAAAGAAATATATATATTTATTAGAAAATGGATGACGTCACAAAATGTACTTTATTTAGTATGTACCAATACTGACCACGGGTCACGGGTGTCCTAGTAATCCCATCTCATCTGAATACTAGATTACTAATACTAAATCAGCATTGACAATAGATGTATCGGTGTAAAATATAAAATAGATATTTAAATTTTGTACGCTAAATCGTAAATGCATTATAAAATGGTAAAACCAGAAGAAATAAAAGAAACCAACATAAGAAGGAACGAAGAAGAAAACAGTATGAAAAGGAACAAATGAATCAGACGACTGGCGATTAAAAGCATACACATCGGCAATTGCGACGGCGCGTTTAGTATTATTAGACTGGGTTAGTATTCAGGAGAGTCGAAGAAACGTAAAATAACTTTGCGGCTTTTTTTAAAAAACAAACAAAGAATTGATTTTCATAAATAAATGACTTTAGGGAAACGTTACTTAATTGAAGAATTTGTTGTAACTCACGTATATTTTCCGCAGAGTTTGTGAACGCGTCTTGCAATGCATTTTGGGAAGTATTGTTCGCCAGTTCCAATCACTTCTTGTACGGCACAAACATTGGGACTGAAAAAGAGAAACAAATAAAAACGTTAGAAAGTGACGTCATGGCTGTCGATGCAGACTGAAGACTGCGGTAAGTCGAGTTCAAATAACAGCAGAACGTAATGGCTGTCAATGCAGACTAAGGACTGCGGTAAGTCGAGTTCAAATAACAGCAGAACGTAATGGCTGTCAATGCAGACTAAGGACTGCGGTAAGTCGAGTTCAAATAACAGCAGAACGTAATGGCTGTCGATGCAGACTAAGGACTGCGGTAAGTCGAGTTCAAATAACAGCAGAACGTAATTGCTGTCGATGCAGACTAAGGACTGCGGTAAGTCGAGTTCAAATAACAACAGAACGTAAGTGCTGTCGATGCAGACTAAGGACTGCGGTAAGTCGAGTTCAAATAACAGCAGAACGTAATGGCTGTCGATGCAGACTAAGGACTGCGGTAAGTCGAGTTCAAATAACAGCAGAACGTAATGGCTGTCGATGCAGACTAAGGACTGCGGTAAGTCGAGTTCAAATAACAGCAGAACGTCATGGCTGTCGATGCAGACTAAGGACTGCGGTAAGTCGAGTTCAAATAACAACAGAACGTCATGGCTGTCGATGCAGACTAAGGACTGCGGTAAGTCGAGTTCAAATAACAGCAGAACGTAATGGCTGTCGATGCAGACTAAGGACTGCGGTAAGCTTAGTTCAAATAACAGCAGAACGTAATGGCTGTCGATGCAGACTAAGGACTGCGGTAAGTCGAGTTCAAATAACAGCAGAACGTAATGGCTGTCTATGCAGACTAAGGACTGCGGTAAGTCGAGTTCAAATAACAGCAGAGGGTAATGGCTGTCGATGCAGACTAAGGACTGCGGTAAGTCGAGTTCAAATAACAACAGAACGTCATGGCTGTCGATGCAGACTAAGGACTGCGGTAAGTCGAGTTCAAATAACAACAGAACGTAAGTGCTGTCGATGCAGACTAAGGACTGCGGTAAGTCGAGTTCAAATAACAGCAGAACGTAATGGCTGTCGATGCAGACTAAGGACTGCGGTAAGTCGAGTTCAAATAACAGCAGAACGTAATGGCTGTCGATGCAGACTAAGGACTGCGGTAAGTCGAGTTCAAATAACAGCAGAACGTCATGGCTGTCGATGCAGACTAAGGACTGCGGTAAGTCGAGTTCAAATAACAACAGAACGTCATGGCTGTCGATGCAGACTAAGGACTGCGGTAAGTCGAGTTCAAATAACAGCAGAACGTAATGGCTGTCGATGCAGACTAAGGACTGCGGTAAGCTTAGTTCAAATAACAGCAGAACGTAATGGCTGTCGATGCAGACTAAGGACTGCGGTAAGTCGAGTTCAAATAACAGCAGAACGTAATGGCTGTCTATGCAGACTAAGGACTGCGGTAAGTCGAGTTCAAATAACAGCAGAGGGTAATGGCTGTCGATGCAGACTAAGGACTGCGGTAAGTCGAGTTCAAATAACAACAGAACGTCATGGCTGTCGATGCAGACTAAGGACTGCGGTAAGTCGAGTTCAAATAACAGCAGAACGTAATGGCTGTCGATGCAGACTAAGGACTGCGGTAAGTCGAGTTCAAATAACAGCAGAACGTAATGGCTGTCGATGCAGACTAAGGACTGCGGTAAGTCGAGTTCAAATAACAACAGAACGTCATGGCTGTCGATGCAGACTAAGGACTGCGGTAAGCCTAGTTCAAATAACAGCAGAACGTAATGGCTGTCGATGCAGACTAAGGACTGCGGTAAGTCGAGTTCAAATAACAGCAGAACGTAATGGCTGTCGATGCAGACTAAGGACTGCGGTAAGTCGAGTTCAAATAACAACAGAACGTCATGGCTGTTGATGCAGACTAAGGACTGCGGTAAGCCGAGTTCAAATAATAAGAGAACGTCATGGCTGTCGATGCAGACTAAGGACTGCGGTAAGCCGAGTTCAAATAACAGCAGAACGTCATGGCTGTCGATGCAGACTAAGGACTGCGGTAAGTCGAGTTCAAATAACAGCAGAACGTAATGGCTGTCGATGCAGACTAAGGACTGCGGTAAGTCGAGTTCAAATAACAACAGAACGTCATGGCTGTCGATGCAGACTAAGGACTGCGGTAAGTCGAGTTCAAATAACAGCAGAACGTAATGGCTATCGATGCAGACTAAGGACTGCGGTAAGTCGAGTTCAAATAACAGCAGAACGTAATGGCTGTCGATGCAGACTAAGGACTGCGGTAAGTTGAGTTCAAATTACAGCAGAACGTAATGGCTGTCGATGCAGACTAAGGACTGCGGTAAGTCGAGTTCAAATAACAACAGAACATCATGGCTGTCGATGCAGACTAAGGACTGCGGTAAGTCGAGTTCAAATAACAGCAGAACGTAATGGCTGTCGATGCAGACTAAGGACTGCGGTAAGTCGAGTTCAAATAACAGCTAAACGTAATGGCTGTCGATGCAGACTAAGGACTGCGGTAAGTCGATTTCAAATAACAACAGAACGTCATGGCTGTCGATGCAGATTTAGGACTGCGGTAAGCCTAGTTCAAATAACAGCAGAACGTAATGGCTGTCGATGCAGACTAAGGACTGCGGTAAGCCGAGTTCAAATAACAGCAGAACGTCATGGCTGTCGATGCAGACTAAGGACTGCGGTAAGTCGAGTTCAAATAACAGCAGAACGTAATGGCTGTCGATGCAGACTAAGGACTGCGGTAAGTCGAGTTCAAATAACAACAGAACGTAATGGCTGTCGATGCAGACTAAGGACTGCGGTAAGCCGAGTTCAAATAACAGCAGAACGTCATGGCTGTCGATGCAGACTAAGGACTGCGGTAAGTCGAGTTCAAATAACAGCAGAACGTAATGGCTGCTGATGCAGACTAAGGACTGTGGTAAGTCGAGTTCAAATAACAGCAGAACGTCATGGCTGTCGATGCAGACTAAGGACTGCGGTAAGTCGAGTTCAAATAACAACAGAACGTAATGGCTGTCGATGCAGACTAAGGACTGCGGTAAGTCGAGTTCAAATAACAACAGAACGTAATGGCTGCTGATGCAGACTAAGGACTGCGGTAAGCCGAGTTCAAATAATAACAGAACGTCATGGCTGTCGATGCAGACTAAGGACTGCGGTAAGCCGAGTTCAAATAACAGCAGAACGTCATGGCTGTCGATGCAGACTAAGGACTGCGGTAAGTCGAGTTCAAATAACAGCAGAACGTAATGGCTGTCGATGCAGACTAAGGACTGCGGTAAGTCGAGTTCAAATAACAACAGAACGTCATGGCTGTCGATGCAGACTAAGGACTGCGGTAAGTCGAGTTCAAATAACAGCAGAACGTAATGGCTATCGATGCAGACTAAGGACTGCGGTAAGTCGAGTTCAAATAACAGCAGAACGTAATGGCTGTCGATGCAGACTAAGGACTGCGGTAAGTTGAGTTCAAATAACAGCAGAACGTAATGGCTGTCGATGCAGACTAAGGACTGCGGTAAGTTGAGTTCAAATAACAGCAGAACGTAATGGCTGTCGATGCAGACTAAGGACTGCGGTAAGTTGAGTTCAAATAACAGCAGAACGTAATGGCTGTCGATGCAGACTAAGGACTGCGGTAAGTTGAGTTCAAATAACAGCAGAACGTCATGGCTGTCGATGCAGACTAAGGACTGCGGTAAGTCGAGTTCAAATAACAGCAGAACGTAATGGCTGTCGATGCAGACTAAGGACTGCTGTAAGTCGAGTTCAAATAACAGCAGAACGTCATGGCTGTCGATGCAGACTAAGGACTGCTGTAAGTCGAGTTCAAATAACAGCAGAACGTCATGGCTGTCGATGCAGACTAAGGACTGCGGTAAGTTGAGTTCAAATAACAGCAGAACGTCATGGCTGTCGATGCAGACTAAGGACTGCGGTAAGTCGAGTTCAAATAACAGCAGAACGTAATGGCTGTCGATGCAGACTAAGGACTGCTGTAAGTCGAGTTCAAATAACAGCAGAACGTCATGGCTGTCGATGCAGACTAAGGACTGCTGTAAGTCGAGTTCAAATAACAGCAGAACGTCATGGCTGTCGATGCAGACTAAGGACTGCGGTAAGTTGAGTTCAAATAACAGCAGAACGTCATGGCTGTCGATGCAGACTAAGGACTGCGGTAAGTTGAGTTCAAATAACAGCAGAACGTAATGGCTGTCGATGCAGACTAAGGACTGCGGTAAGTCGAGTTCAAATAACAGCAGAACGTCATGGCTGTCGATGCAGACTAAGGACTGCTGTAAGTCGAGTTCAAATAACAGCAGATCTGTTAGGTTCAACAGCGCATTAGTAACTTTGGGGAAGGTATGCACCCAAGCTTTCCCACCTCGTAAAGTACGCTGATTGGAGAGGTTTAATTAGAAATAATAATTTTCTTGTTCCACTTTTCACCCTCATTGGTGATTACTTCGCCCTACCTACCGCACCTATACTGGTTAATTAGACGAACCAACTACACAGCATATTCAGCGACGCTGCGCATCTTATTATCATGCATGCTGGTATGTTGTGGTAATGCCATCTTTGACTCATTTCTTGTAAGAGGTTAAGGGTTAGGGTTAGGGTTGCATTCTCACACCTTCCCTCTTCCTGACTTCCATCGAGTGGGTCATGCGAAAAACAACTGCAGATAAACATGGAGGCATGGGCCCTCTCAACAAGCCAGCTAAAAAAATACACTTCGTGCAATGGAAAGAAATTTCAAAGCTTTAACAATAATATTTTAATTCTGGGTAAAAAACAAACAAAAAAAAACAAATAAACAAAAACAAAACAAGTGACATATATGAGAAATAGAGATTCAAAAGAAAGCATATATTTCCAATGGACAAACTTTATAATCGGTCATATAAAAGGGAGGAAACAACACCTAGAGATATATATATAGATAGATAGATAGATAGAGAAAGAGAGAGAGAGAGAGAGAGAGAGAGAGAGGGGGGAGAGAAGGAGAGAGAGATAATTTTTAGACAAAATCATTTCCAAAAAAATAATAAATTTCCAACACCCAGAGATACATAGACAGGTATATATATATATATATATATATATATATATATATATATATATATATATATATATATATATATATATATATATATGAGAGAGAGAGAGAGAGAGAGAGAGAGAGAGTTTCGTTGTGAACAAGTAATATGTGGCCGTTTTTAGACAAAATCCTTTCAAAAGCGTAAAAAAAAATCTTGAAATAACATCATTTGAAAATGACGCAGTACTAAATACCATCTTTACTCTTTGAATGCGTTCTCTAGAAACTTTCGAAATTTTAGGTTCAGTTTTTCGTTGAATTAATCAATCATATAAACATTGTTTAAAGAGTGAATCGCGATTATACGTGCGTCGGGTGTTGATGCAGCTGCCAAGCGCAAATATACACGTGACAAAAAGCAAAAGGCGGGCATATCACCCCCCCCCACTCACTATCTTGTCATTCTTTCTATTCATCAAAGGCCGTTAGTTTAACCATATGATCACTTTTCATGTTTTGAGCAACAAACGGCGAAGACGCACACAAATAAAAACGCATTTCGTACAAACAAACACGGAAGCAGTTGGGAATTGGTCAGGTTCACCCACATATCGGGCCGTCCAAACAGTATTTACTTTTTTCTAAAAACAAAAAACGAACTTTTATTCCAAAGCTTTTTTTAAGTACGAATGTATTTTGAATCGATATAAAAAAATATCAACATATCCAAATATTAAATTTTTTTTAAAATTATATATATATATACATATATATATACTTTTTTAATTATATATATACATATATATATATATATACTTTTAGTCCGTTTTTTATCCCCCCTCGTTCTCCGCCTCCTCCTCCTTTGTTGTTCAATTCCTTGTCATCAATTTCAAATAAATACTAATCCTCCTTGTCAACTCACAGCGTTCATAAGCTTAACTGCCGATTTTTTTCTTTCTTCTTCTTTTTTTTAACTCACAGCGCCTCCAACCAGCGTTCATAAGCCAACTGTCCATCCTTTCTCTCTTTCTTCTTCTTCTTCTTCTTCTTCTTCTTCTTCTTCTTCTTCTTCTTCTTCTTCTTCTTCTTCAATTGAAGTTGACACATCAGATGTTACCAGTAAGTTTTGGCTGATCACCCCCCCCCAAAAAAAAACCCAGTGATTTTCCTTGGGGGTTGGGTGACAGCAAGTCTACTCGAATTTCTAGTATTCTCTGTTCATTCCATTCCATTATTATTGCAACTCACTTGGTGATTTATTTCCGATAACGGTTGAGGGGTTTCCATGGAAGCTAAGTGACAATAAGCCTCTTCAATATTCCAGTCGAGTTATCCACACACTTTTCCCGTTTTTAACTGTGGTACGAATCGTTGTCGATTTTACTGCGTTTTTATTTTTTCGGGAAGGGATGTCAAATTACAGTCCCTTTTCCATATTGTCAGACATTTATTGCGTAGTTTTATCTCTCTTTTGTTCGTCTTAATATATAACAATTTTTATTTGGATTATGCTTGGTTTTTGAATATTATACTTATTTGACTTTGACGTATCTGGGATTTGTTAGCATTATTTGATTATGTGGGTTGGTTGCTGCACTCAAGGACTTTTCTAAATATGCTAGTTTTCATCAGTTCCATGGGTTGCAAGGTGTATAATCCTTCCTTTAATTTCAATTTCTTCTAGTATTTTTTCCGGATTCTCGGAACTGTTCCTAGTACTCTTGTAGCTATTGGCATTACCGTAGTGTTCATCTTCCATCGCCACTTCAGCTATCTGGCAATTTCCAGGGATTTACTTGTTTTTTTTTTAAATCATAGTTCACCCCAAACAAGGCAGGCTGCCACTGTAGACGTAAGGGGCTACTGAGAAAACAGGGTGAAGGTGGGGGGGAGGAGGGTCAACCTAAATTAGGAGCTGCGCAGCGAGGTGTATTTTTACATTAGTTTTAAATTTCTGCATGTCAGTAACGCCAGGGAAACAGGGGGCAGGGAGAGAGTTCCAGAGGCCTGCAGCACGAGGAAAGAAGCTATTTGAGTAGAAGGCTCTCCGGCATCTGGGGACCTCCACAGTGTATGGATGGGATTTAGCAGATTGTCGGGTTGGTCTAGTGAATTTACGTCGTGGGGGTACCAGAGAAGCAAGCTCATCAGAGCATAATCCATTGAAGTATTTGTAAAACAGGCACAAGGAATCAACATTACGGCGATGGGACAGGGGCTGGAGCTTGATTGACAGTGAGGGACCTATTAGGTTGGCGACTCTTTTTTGGACCTTGTCTAAGAGGGAGAGACTAGTGGATGATGCACCAGTCCAGATGTGACAACAATACTCCATGCATGGGCGGATGGTGGCTTTGTAGAGATATAGGATATTGTCAGGTGTGAGGAATTTACTGAAACGGTGTTTGTTCCTCCTAAACACCAAAACTTTACCCTGTGATCTGCTGAAACGGCAGCATCTACTATTTAGCGGATGTTGTTTTCCTTCTCAGTAATTATTATCACGCCTACCCCTACCCCAACCCTTACCCCGAATCTGGTCTTCTAGCTTGGATGAGTTTATCTGCATTTCAAAGTATTCAAATACTGCTGCCCCTGGTTTCGGTTTACACACTTTATCTCTGTGTTCAAAGTGTATTCATTTGCACAGTTCCCAGTGAACGACATTCCCAACCGAGTAATGTCTATTTTTATATTCATTTTCGACTAGCTTGCTGCATTCGGGTATTATGTGTTTTTTAAAATGGAAATCGATCCAGACAAGGCATGAAGCCACTTGATGTAAGGAGCTAAAAAAAGAAATTACTACTTCAAGGTAAAAAAGTAGCCAACGATAAGTGTTAGATGGATAGATTCTTGACCCAGAAAACAGCAATATTTCCCCCTTTGTCAGAAACATCGCTCATGAAATGTGAGGACAAAATAAGGAGAGCGAGACGCACGGGGCTGCCGAAAGTAAACCCAAGTTAGTCACTTTCTACTCTCCTTTCCGTTTCATCTTCGTATCCACATATCTACATTTCTTTTTGCTTTATTTGGCCTTATCTATCTTTTCGTTTATGCAGTTGAATAAAAAAAGAAAAGTGAAAATATGATGATTGGACTTTAATGAAATACAACACTCGTTTCAGTCAAAATGAACGAAGAGAAATGTTATATTTACAAATCAATCATCGACAAAGTAGGCAACAGTTATATACCACAAAATCATTTATTTACGAATCTCACACCCTCTCCCCCCAAAAAAATTCGCCTTTCATTTCTCTTAATCAAGTAGTATCTCAAATAAATGTTTGAATTAATTGCACGTATGCTTTAAACATAGAGATCAAGTGGCAGCGAGTCTCTTTATTAGTAATCTATTTAGATTTACACAAGAGTCGCATCCAGATTATTCTTTCATGAGTAATAATTTAGGTAGTTTGTCTCAATCGCGTTGTTTTGTGAAGTTGTCGTTGGGAACAATGCTTCTTTCACAGCCATGTTAATATGTGAAATTTCTTTAGTCAGTCTTTATAAATAGTTTTCATCTTTTGCCGTTCTTCGTATTGTTAACATTTGCGCTGTTTTCCTTTTTAGAGGGGGGGGGGTGGGGGTGGCGGTAATCAGCATCTCGACACTCTGTGTTATGTATTTCCGTCGTTCATTGTTATTAATAACGTCATATATTTTTTCACCTCTCAAGAAGCTTACATAAAATAATCTAAAACTAAATTGTTGCAGCTTCAATAATTAAGTGTCATTATACGAGTGAACATATTTGTTTTCTTTTTAATTGATTCAAGCAAACGTTGACATTAAACAGAATCCACAGAAACATTCATAACATATTTAAATCATTTAAACATTTCAATAATCGATTCAGTTTTCGTGTATTTGTTTACTACTACGAAAAAATAATATTTATATAATAAAAGAAAAAGAAAATGCATTGGAATTACGTTTTAATTAAGTTAAGTACTTTCCAGGCGAACAAATGTTTTATGTCATTCCTACGCAAGCAAGCAAAAAACAACAACAACAACAACAAATAAAAACTGAATTTAAAGTTAAGAAGAAAGAAAACCGTAAATTTATCAATTACTTTTTTGGATTTCATTTTTGACGATCGGACGATCTCATTCAAAAATAAGCATGAAAGGTAATAACGTACGTACAAATGAGGGTAAAATCGAATTATTATGCAAATTTGAAGATGTATTTTTCTTAATTAATATTTAACATTGGTTATCGTTGATTTGACGAATAAACATTTCCAACTAAGAAAAGAAGACGAATACTTTGAATGGCATCAAGTTTCCCCGATTTGCTTTCAACTGTCGCCATGATGAATAACCACGGGTGGTAGAGGCATAAATGAACGTATTCAGCGCCAAGAACCGACTGATTTGGTGTGGTTTGTCTCTTTTAAGCTTTTTTAGGTATTGGAGCGAGGCGGGAAACCCAATCAAGCGTCAAATATGTGAACCCAGTGCACCAGCGTGAAGGCAGCGGGGCTAACGATTGATCCTGTCCCGCACCGGGTGGCCGAGAAATTATGAATGCCTACACACGAGTCTTGAGGTCAAATGCGATTCAAGATGAGTTAGACTAGTCTGAGTATCGACACTTTATAGCAAGTAAAAGAGCTGACCCGTGTGAGTTGAAGAAAGAACAGCTGATTTCCGGGCGAGTCGAATGCGATGAATATATAGGGGTAAGAAGATAATAAGTAAAGTAAATTCGTCCAAATCAGAATGGTACAACTTTGTTGACCAGTTTGATTCTGTTGTCGGCATTCTTGCAGGAGTGAGCACGTAATGGTTGCAAGCATCCCTATGTGTAGATGGCAGTATAGAACCGACTGGATTCGAACTTGACACACCCAGGTCGTCAATCCGTGTCGTTATCCACTTAACCACCGTCACCTCGTTAAGAAGATGATAAAATGTAGCGATGCAACAGAAAACGAAACGATAAAACACACAAACGAACAAAAGGAGAAAAGAAACGGCAGACTAGTACGGTTAGCTTTAGCCGTCCCTAGGGATGTTTAGGGTTAGGGCTAGGGATGTTTAGGGTTAGGGCTAGGGATGTTTAGGGTTAGGGCTAGGGATGTTTAGGGCTAGGGCTAGGGATGTTTAGGGTTAGGGCTAGGGATGTTTAGGGCTAGGGCTATGGATGTTTAGGGTTAGGGCTAGGGATGTTTAGGGCTAGGGCTAGGGATGTTTAGGGTTAGGGCTAGGGATGTTTAGGGTTAGGGCTAGGGATGTTTAGGGCTAGGGATGTTTAATGTTAGGGCTAGGGATGTTTAGGGGTTGGGCTAGGGATGTTTAGGGTAAGGGCTAGGGATGTTTAGGGTTTAGGCTAGGGATGTTTAGGGTTTGGGCTAGGGATGTTTAGGGTTAGGGCTAGGGATGTTTAGGGCTAGGGATGTTTAATGTTAGGGCTAGGGATGTTTAGGGGTTGGGCTAGGGATGTTTAGGGTCAAGGCTAGGGATGTTTAGGGTTAGGGCTAGGGATGTTTAGGGTTTGGGCTAGGGATGTTTAGGGTTAGGGCTATGGATGTTTAGGGTTAGGGGTGTTTAGGGTTAGGGCTATGGATGTTTAGGGTTAGGGGTGTTTAGGGTTAGGGCAAGGGATGTTTAAGGTTAGGGTAGGGATGTTAAAGGATGCGCTCTTCGTTCCGTGTCTCTCGTTTCTCCTTTCAACGAAGAAACGATCGGCATCCTCCATTGTAAATATTGTTGGTATAAATTCTAGCGGTGAAACAGTCGATACATTAACAACTAATTATCGAATTAAGTCTGAGTGAACTTTTATTGCAGCTTATTGTGACTATCCACGAGCACTTGTTTTCTACGTGAAATGAATTATTCATTTACGCATCTGTTTGTTTATAAAGTGACATTCATATGTTTTGAAGCCAATAAAAGAAAATACGAAAATATTAATAAGACAAACATTGAAAATTATGACACTGGTATAAATGAGGCGAAACATGGAAGTAATATGAATTATTTACAGAAATGTAGGCATTTTCCATATTGTTTTATTAAATACATTGGCCAGATACCTATATCAATGAATCCAATTATATATATATATATATATATATATATATATATATATATATATATATATATATATATATATATATATATATATGAAGAAGAATGGAAAGGAATTAGAGAAGCAAAAGCCAAATCAAAATTCAATTCAATTGCTCAGAGCAAGGTATATTCCGCAAAAAGGCAATTTATTTAAGTTAAATTTTCCTTAAGCCAGGTTTTTCAAAGATCAAAATCTTATCATCAGAGGAAGTCGCCGGGATAGATAAGTTGGCAAAGGCCAAGATTTAAAATTTTAAAAAATAAAATAAAAGTTGTAGGGAAAGAAACACAGGGCAAAACTCTGCCCGAATGCAAGCAAATGTTCGATTGCTATATATATATATATATATATATATATATATATATATATATATAGTAATGCAGGCAACGTAAACATATGAGGATAAAAATTCAAAGAATTTCAACCGGTCTTATATATTATATCTTTTCACCTGATCTAATGAGTTCTCAGTTTCTAACAGTTGTTGATCGATACCATCGGCATGCCAGTGTCGCGGATTATGTACATGTCTGTATGAATATAAAATAATTATATATATATATATATATATATATATATATATATATATATATATATATATATATATATATATATATAATGAATGAATGCGAAAGTTTTTTTCATTCATCACTCCGATATTACCATAAAAACGAATTACCATTATTTATATAAAAAATACAAGATAATATTTAGAAATACGATATATATCGTACTGACAACAGACCCTTAAACAGAAATTTCAATCCTAATTTGCATATTTATATTTTAAAGAGTCTATAATGAATTAATGCTTGGTTTTATTCATTTGTAATTTTAAAGTCATATTTCTCTAATATATATGCAATAGTTTAGCCTATATTAACAGTCATTCATTTTAAATAAAAAAAAGATAAATTAATTCATTTTTAAGGAAGGTAAAGGTCATTCAAATGAAACTTCTTCTATCTAGAAAGAAATATATACCGATGCATTGGAGTTCATAGACGAAATGAGTGGCTGAGTAATCTCCCCCCATTCACTCTCCCTCCCTCGTCCCTCGCGCTCCCTCTCCCTCGACGCCAAAGCAAATTTTTTTTATTGTTGTTAAAAAATCCCTCACGCGCATCATCGCCCAAGCGAATTTGTTTCTTCATTCTATCCATTTATTTCTTATTTAAAATATAAATAAATTTGTATCGAAATTACAAAAATATTAATATTTATCTATTTATATGAATAAATATACATATTTATCTATTTATATGAATAAATATTAATATTTATCTATTTATATGAATAGATATTAATATTTATCTATTTAGGTGAATAAATATTAATATTTATCTATTTATATGAATAAATATTAATATTTATCTATTTATATGAATAAATATTAATATTTATCTATTTATATGAATAAATATTAATATTTATCAATTTATATGAATAAATATTAATATTTATCTATTATATGAATAAATATTAATATTTATCTATTTAGGTGAATAAATATTAATATTTATCTATTTATATGAATAAATATTAATATTTATCTATTTATATGAATAAATATTAATATTTATCTATTATATGAATAAATATTAATATTTATCTATTTATATGAATAAATATTAATATTTATCTATTTATATAAATAAATATTAATATTTATCTATTTACATGAATAAATATTAATATTTATCTATTTATATGAATAAATATTAATATTTATCTATTTATATGAATAAATATTAATATTTATCTATTATATGAATAAATATTAATATTTATCTATTTATATAGATAAATATTAATATTTATCTATTTATATGAATAAATATTAATATTTATCTATTTAGGTGAATAAATATTAATATTTATCTATTATATGAATAAATGTTAATATTTATCTATTTATATGAATAAATATTAATATTTATCTATTTATATGAATAAATATTAATATTTATCTATTATATGAATAAATATTAATATTTATCTATTTAGGTGAATAAATATTAATATTTATCTATTTATATGAATAAATATTAATATTTATCTATTATATGAATAAATGTTAATATTTATCTATTTATATGAATAAATATTAATATTTATCTATTTATATGAATAAATATTAATACTTATTTATTTATATGAATACATATTAATATTTATCAATTTATATGAATAAATATTAATATATATTTATTTATATGAATAAATATTAACATTTATTTATTTATATGAATAAATATTAATATTTATATAAATAAATATTAATATTTATCTATTTACATGAATAAATATTAATATTTATCTATTTATATGAATAAATATTAATATTTATCTATTTATATGAATAAATATTAATATTTATCTATTATATGAATAAATATTAATATTTATCTATTTATATAGATAAATATTAATATTTATCTATTTATATGAATAAATATTAATATTTATCTATTTAGGTGAATAAATATTAATATTTATCTATTTATATGAATAAATATTAATATTTATCTATTATATGAATAAATATTAATATTTATCTATTTATATGAATAAATATTAATATTTATCTATTTATATGAATAAATATTAATATTTATCTATTATATGAATAAATATTAATATTTATCTATTTAGGTGAATAAATATTAATATTTATCTATTTATATGAATAAATATTAATATTTATCTATTATATGAATAAATGTTAATATTTATCTATTTATATGAATAAATATTAATATTTATCTATTTATATGAATAAATATTAATACTTATTTATTTATATGAATACATATTAATATTTATCAATTTATATGAATAAATATTAATATATATTTATTTATATGAATAAATATTAACATTTATTTATTTATATGAATAAATATTAATATTTATTTATTTATATGAATAAATATTAATATTTATTTATTTATATGAATAAATATTAATATTTATCTATTTATATGAATAAATATTAATATTTATTTATTTATATGAATAAATGCGAACGTTTAAGTCTCGTGTTTACAAGACACTTATGAATGAAATGTCTATTATTTAAAACGTTGGTTCAAAGAAGTGAACTTTGTAGAGCAATTTTATTTAGTAAAAAAACTAACGTTAACATTGTTTAAAAAAACTAACGTTAACATTGTTTAAAAAAATAACGTTAACATTGTTTAAAAAAATAACGTTAACATTGTTTTAAATAATATCGTTAACATTGTTTAAAAAAACTAACGTAAACATTGTTTTAAAAAATAACGTTAACATTGTTTATAAAAAAATAACGTTAACATTGTTTAAAAAAAATAACGTTAACATTGTTTAAAAAAACTAACGTTAACATTGTTTAAAAAAACTAACGTTAACATAGTTACACAATTACAAACAAAAATGTTCCAACTTTCGCATGAAGCTCTAATCGTTTTGGGGAAACGAGGGCGCGATGGTCGTACAATTTTGACAACAAATCTTTGTTTGTGGGGTCGATAGTCATACCTTTTTTCCCAAATACCTTGGAATTACTCTACGTTAGACACTCTCACAAAATTACCGCATTCACTCTATGACTTAATCCTTACTTATTTTGCGATGTGATAGCGAGTTGGCAAAGTAAATATTCTTCACTTAAAAAAAAATACGATGGAAGGACGAAAAGGGCACTTTCCAGGTGTTTTGGTAGAGAATACCGGATTTCTTATGACGCGTATATATAGAAACCCTACCTTTTTGTATTTATAAATAACCTCGGAATCTTTAGTTGCTAGAAGTTAGAAGATAAATGTAATTAAACATTCGTTTTCCGTGCCATAATCACTTGCTCTGAGAAAAATTTGATGTTGAAGTTATCGAATATTACATATATTCTAATTTTCAACAGTATTCCAGATGGGATAATTTCTAATTGTATGAAACGTGAATCATTTCTGATTGTATAAAACGTGAATCATTTGTGATTGTATAAGACGTGAATCATTTCTGATTGTATAAGACGTGAATCATTTCTGTTTGTATAAGACGTGAATCATTTCTGACTGTTTACGACGCGAATCATTTCTGATTGTAGAAGACGTGAATCATTTCTGATTGTATAAGACGTGAATCATTTCTGATTGTATAAGACGTGAATCATTTCTGGTTGTATAAGACGCGAATCATTTCTGATTGTATAAGACACGAATCATTTCTGATTGTAGAAGACGTGAATCATTTCTGGTTGTATAAGACGTGAATCATTTCTGATTGTATAAGACGCGACTCATTTCTGATTGTAGAAGACGTGAATCATTTCTGGTTGTATAAGACGTGAATCATTTCTGATTGCATAAGACGTGAATCATTTCTGATTGTAGAAGACGTGAATCATTTCTGGTTGTATAAGACGTGAATCATTTCTGGTTGTATAAGATGCACTCGTAAGGAATTTAATGAAGGACAAACTATTTGGCCTTTCTCTTCAGTTTATATGAAGTTCGCCTTGATTATCGTAATGACTCAGACTTTTGCTCATATTTCTAAATTTTTTTCCATGAGCTTTTACTCGGCCAAAGTGCAAGTAATTATTTTTTGCGGCATTAAATGACACTGTTCTACCTGAAACTTACAAAGCAAACTTAAAACTATAAATTGATGGAATCGATTTAAAAAATGAAACATTTTATAATATGACAATGTTGTGCTTAATCGATAGTGATCCGTAGATTAAAAAAAATCAAAAACAATTTTAGTTTTGTTGTGAAATTGCTATATGTTGAATGCTTCAACAAAAATGATGCCAATGCAAAGAGGTGTTCGCACAAAAACTGCCGTTTGCGTTAACACTTGTATATTCTTTTCGTTCTTGTGCAGGTGTAGCTTTATTTAAAGTTGAATTGCTCTTTTCTAGCGAAATATCGCTTCAAATACAATCGGATCGTTACTGCTGGGAAAGGTATGAACACGAAGCCGTCGCTCTGCCTAAAATAGCAACTTGCATTCAATTAATCGTTTACAATAGTTATTGTGCAGCGACATGAAATAAATTGCCCTCAAAATGGTTGAATAGAAAAACGAAGCACAATCATAAGAAAGAAAAAAGGGAAAGAAGAAAAAGAAAAGAAAGAAGGAAAAGAGAAAGAAAAGAAAATGCCGAAAAGTTATGACCGTGAAACTGAATTTGGATGTAATTGATCCACTTTTTTTTTTCAATTTAATTTCACACATGTGTCGTTTGATTAATACGGTTTCGTGTCGATCATAGTTTTTTTACGACTGTAAAATGAATTGAAAAGCCCGCTCAATTAATGTGGAATTTCGTTCAAGTTATGTGGTTTTTCAAAATGACGTTGATACCATACTAGTGCGAAATTTCACGGATCAATTCAAAAAGATTAGCGAATAATTGAATATCAGTAAGTCATAAGTTGTTCATTTGCAATGTCTTCATTAAGAGAGAAATCAATTTCTGTTACTAAAATTGAAATTTAATTTTACACATATTTTCACCTCAATAATTTCTTATCTTTTATTAGTAAACTTATTTTAATTTGTATAGTTTTTTACTTTTCAAGGACATACTGAAACTGAAACGAAATCGCAACTGTCAGCCGCAGAAAACAACGCAATCAGAAAAAATGCATATTCATCCAGATAGATAAAACCTCGTCAAACAGTCAATATAGACAAAGAGATGAAACAGTGAACTACATCATAAGTGAATGTAACAAGCTAAACCGAAATAAATATAAAAATAGACATGACTGGGTGGATAAGGTAGTCAACTTGGAACTGTGCATGCACACAAATCGTATAGGCAGAAACGACTGGAACAAGTACGGGAAAATGAAAGAAATGAAATCCTCTGGAACAGGGAATTACACACGGACAAACTCATCCAAGCAAGAAGACCGAAGAAAAATGTTACCAACTAATAGATTTCGCTGACTCAGCAGATCGCAGAGTGAAGCTGAAGAGGAGAGAAACATCTAAGCAAATACATGGAACTTGCTAGAGTGTTAAAGGAATAAGGTACAGGAAAGGAACTACTGTAATACCAATAAATTTATGAGCACTAGGGGCAGTTAAAAAATAGGGGACAAACTAGGAGATATTGAAATCAAAGAAAGGATTGATACGCTACAAACGACGTCACTGACGAAAACAAACGAAATATTAAAACAAAATCCGCCAACTCACATAACCATGTGACACCTTCCAATCACAAGTAAGTTGAAATTGAATAATATTTCGTAAACACAACTAGAAATATAAATAAAACATACGAAGACGAAACCAAAGGAACTGAAACTGACAGGATGGATAGAAAAGAATCTCCTATAATCTGACATACCCCCTCTCACCATCAGTTGATAGCACAAAAATAGTTGTTAAGCATCTGAGAGCATTGAAAGAGCGAGGAAGGAAAGCACCACCCAGACCTTCACTTGTAAGGCACGGGCAGTACTGGAGTCTTGAGAGGGCTCATTGTCACTCAAATCCGATAGCAAACACAAACGGCCGATATTAGCGGGAATTCAATGGTAAACGGCTGTTTCTAGTATGCAAAGTGATTTGCAATGCTGATCGAAATAAGCGAAGAGTACTGGACATTTAGGAAGACTTATTGTCACTCGGACTCCAGTGAACACCACCTGTATTTGCTAGTGGACATTACTAGTAATAACTCGTGTAAGAATTGATCGTGAATAAGAAATCTATTAATAATGGAGTTTATGTATCTGTCTGTCTGAAGCCGAAACTCCATCAGAGTACTATGACTATTTATTAAGTCCGCCAGCTTCATTATATACTATTAAAAAAAACGCCATAAACACTATGAGCATTTCCCAATTTACATAATCAATTGCTTTTGAACTTCTAATAAATTAGTATTCGCAAATATACACTCATGATTGTTCTCTTCAGATTTCAACATGTATTTACGCCATTTTGCTCGCTAATAATCTTACTTATAAATTATAATTATTTCTTTTATTATTTATTTATAAAATTAGTTACGTAGTCATTTCTTCTACGTCCAACTGATTGAACAGCGTACCTCCCTCTGAACGGACGCGTTCTTCTATCCAAATGATTAAACCGCGTACCTCCCTCTGAACGGGCGCGTTAATACTTTACTGATTTATTTTATTAAAACATTCTGAGTTTGTTTATTTTCTTAATCTTATTAGCCATTATATTGTTTAATTAAAATAATAATTGATTTAAAAATTACTTAAAAAAAACACACACACACATTATAATGAATCAGTTACGTAGTTACGTCAAATTGATTGAACAGCGTTCGTTAATCCATTGAAACGATTACCTCCCTCTGAACGGGCGTGTTATTTCAAATGAAAACAAACTGCTGGCATGACTGATTTATTTTATTAAAACGTTCTGAGTTTGTTTATTTTCTTAATCTTATTAGCCATTATGTTTTAAAACACAAATTTATTGAATCAAATTGTTTAATTAAAATAATAATTGATAAACACAAACACATCATAAAGAATTTAGTGTAGCTAAACTTTTTTTTCGAAAGTTATCGCGGGTTCTGCAGTAAAAGAGTACCGATTTTTTTATTGATAATTTTCAGATACACCTTTTTTCCGATTTGAAAATTAGTGTTCGCTGTATTTAGTTTTTTAAATTGTTGATTTTAACAAATTTATTGAATGAAATTGTTTAATTAAAATAATAATTGATTTAAAAATTACTATTTAAAAAAACACACACACACATTATAATGAATTTAGTTTTTTTGTCAACAATAAAACAACACATTGTACTGGAAAACTACATAACTGATTTTAGAATAGTGTTCGTTGTATTTTTTTTTTTTTTTAATTGTTGCTTTTAATTTACATATACCTTTTTTCCGCTTTGAAAGACATAAAATATTACTTATCATATTCTGACGTGAATTTGGCGCAAAACGATTGAGTGTAAAGAAAAGCGAGCAGACAATAACTTGAGGGGGGGGGACACCTTTTACTGGGCAAGTAAATAACTGTTTTTAGAATCGTATTCGCTGTATTTTTTATTGTTAATTTTATTTTAGGTACACTTTTCTTTTTTTTCTTTGAAACACTAAAACTATCATTATTCATTATTTTGTAAATTCTTACGTGGATTTGGCGCAAAACGATTGGGTGGAAAGAAAAGCGAGCAGACGATAACAATGCAAACTTAATTTTTCTTTTTTATTAATGTTGTTATTTATCATGTGCAATATATTATTCAAATTAATTGTAGTGATAAAAAGCTCTACCCAAATTACATACTAGCGTCAGAAATGACGCGGCAGCCTAGCAAAAATATGCGACCGGAGGGAGCATATATTTGCTAGTAATAATAATGAACAAAACGAATATCGCACCAACTTGTGTGGATTTGGTAGAAACCGGTATTTTGATTGCTATGATGATACCAACAGAGAGACATGATCACATGATCACGGAGTCTGAAAGTATTATGGTTAATTATAAACATTTATTGGTGCGAAAAATCTTAATTATAACATATTCTATTAAACGAAGTGTTTTTTTTTAATTTATAACATTATGACGTTACTTTTATAAATTTACTATTAATCGAATATTTATTGAAATAAAAAATCCAATAACGCAAAATAGAACGAAATTAAAAAATTCGATTAAAAGGTTATTTTATTTGCTAAATTAAATACACCAGCAATTATAACAAAAGTGAACAAGAAAATCCCTGTCTGTCAAGTTTTTTGGGTGTTATTCTATATTTAAAACCAGAATTATTTAAAAAGATGTCTTGCTTAGGCCGTAAAGTTGTTGATAACAATTTGGGGTTTAAATACCGGAAAACACTCGAAAAAAAAGCTTCCTTAAATAACTTGATCGATAGATTTTTTCTTCGGTGTATTTTCTTATAATTAGGATCTAATAGTTTGCAAAATGATATCTCATTTATTCACTATTCGTTCCTTTTGAGTTCTGATTTAATGACTTTTTTCATTTATTATAACACATACTTCTATTTTAAAATATTTCTTATATCTTGGTTAAAAGCTTCGAACTTTGAGTGAAAAGTGTCTTTTTTAGTATTTTCCGGACAATTGACTCTTGGGAGTAGCGACACAGTTTTAGATTGTAACGTAAAAAACAAAGCTTTTTCCCAACACACATACTGCGGTCACGAAAAGGAAATGATCCAATGAGAATCCCCCAAATTAACTTCATTAGGTAATTACATTCACCATAATGCATTTGGTTTCATTCATTAACAACAATTGTAACTGAAAAACAATGCACACCACCCAAACGCACGCACATCGCGGCCAAGCAAACACATCAGTTTGTATCCTCCCACATCACTTTCATCGCGAATTCTTTTTATAAGGTTGTGTGTGTGGATATTATGGATTGGCATTGAATATTAGTTTAGTGCAACTATTCTACTTAATTGTAGTTCTTTAATTTATTTAACAATTATAAAAGTGAATTCGAATGAATCAGATTGGTACAACTTTGTTGATCGGCTTATTTCTGTTGTCGGAATTCTTGCAGGAGGGACCACGTAATGGCTGCCATCATCCCTAAGTGAAAGTGCTATTATGGAATCGACTGGATTCGAACTAGGCACACCCATGTTGTCAGTCCGAGTCGTTATCCACTTAACCACAATCTTTTCAACCCTAACCGATTGCCATAGCTCATAGCACCCTTCCCGAGAGTCAAACATACAAACTCCTAAGCCTAATATTTACAGGTAGCATGAATATAGAAGATATTGCCAAGCCTGCTGCAAATAAGGTGGTCTCTCTCTTTACATGGTTAGAAAACTTCTCACACCTGACAGTATCCTATATCTCTACAAAGACATCATTCACCCATGCATGGAGTATTGTTGCCCCATCTGGCAGTGAGTATTGTTGCCCCATCTGGCAGTGAGTATTGTTGCCCCATCTGGCAGTGAGTATTGTTGCCCCATCTGGCAGTGAGTATTGTTGCCCCATCTGGCAGTGAGTATTGTTGCCCCATCTGGCAGTGAGTATTGTTGCAGCACATCTGGCAGTGAGTATTGTTGCCACATCTGGCAGTGAGTATTGTTGCCCCATCTGGCAGTGAGTATTGTTGCCCCATCTGGCAGTGAGTATTGTTGCAGCACATCTGGCAGTGAGTATTGTTGCCACATCTGGCAGTGAGTATTGTTGCCACATCTGGCAGTGAGTATTGTTGCCACATCTGGCAGTGAGTATTGTTGCCACATCGGGCTGGTGCACCAACCACTAGTCTCTCCCTCTTAGACAGGGTCTAAAAAAAGCCTCTAACCTAATAGGTTCTACAATGTTTACCAAGCTTTCGGCAGCCTCGTAACTCTCGCTTCCCTTATTTTGTCCTTGAGTCCTCACATTTCATGAGCGATGTTTCTGACAAAGGGGGAAGAATTGCTATTTTCTGGGTCAGAATCTATCCGTATAGCACTTATTGTTGGTTAGCTTTGGACCTTGAATTAGTATTTTTTCTTAGCTCCTTACATCAAGTGGCTTCATGCCTTGTCTGGAGCGACTTCCATAAAAAAAGCTCCAACCCCTGTCCCATCGCCGCAAATTTGCCTCCTTGTGCTTGTTTTACAAGTACTTAAACGAACGTGCTCCGATTAACTTGTTGCACTTGTGTCCTCTCAACGTAAATACCCCCAACCATCCGGACAAGTAGCAAAATCCCACCCCTTTATTGTATAGGTTCCCAGATGACTGAAAATGTCCTACTCTCATAGCTTCTTTCCTCGAACCGCTTGCCTTTGGAATTTCCTCCCTGCCCCCGGTATCCCGGACTGTACCAACAGGCAAAAATGTAAATGTAATGTGAACAAACATCTCGCTGCACAACTCCCTACTTAGGATGCGCTATTAAAATGGCTCCTATTTTCACAGTAGCCCCATTACGTCTCAGTGACAAAATTATCATTGGCAACAACAACAAAAAGATGCCGCATATGCGTTGTATTCGTAAGAGGTTAGGGTTCGTGGGCTCAACGTTGGGTCTTGGATGTTGAAAATAGCTCTTTAGTTTGGCTAGAAACGTGTGGGTGTTTGCAATTGGGATTTGATACCCGATCTATTTTCAGTCGAGTGTCGTAATCAGTGAGCCATGACTAAGAGAAATCTACAAGTGCTTCTATGCATCCGCAATTATCAGGCTTATCTGTGCGCTCGTCTCTTTTACGAACAGCTACTGATTTACACTGTGCGAGTCAGTGATCTCCTTCCAGAGAGCTCAACCAACGAGAGTTGAGAATGTAAGCAGAGAAGTGAGTGCATTAAAGAACCAGGAAACGTACTACAAACCAGAAAAGAGGAATCTCAATGTCGACCCGGATGTATAAGTTTTGCTGTCGGGTGCCATTTTTCGTTCACGCCGCATTGTGAGCATTTTGACTACCACAACTGTTTGACATTGAAAATGCCGGCAGTAAAGTGTCGGGTTGACGGGCGAGACGAGTCACCCGACACTTGGAACGACCATTAAAAATGTTCTCAGCTCGCGTCTGTCGGTCGTCAGTAACGGAAGACGATATTCGCACAAAAATGAAAACAACAACTTAAAATAAAAAACAAACAAAAACAACGTCAACTGTGAAAAGGGAAATATCGTATTTAGAAAGAAGAGTTTGTAGGCAGAGTTTTTCCAAACGTTTGCCACGTTTCGGGTATTTTGCTTAGTTGGAAACGCGTAAAACACTGGTTGTTTCTTGTATGGATTCACCCGAGAAGAGGCCATTAAGAAGGGAGTTTGTATCGCTTACTTTACGTTAATACCTTTTATTATTTTTATAGCTAGGGCATTAGACTCATATTATTTATTTTACTATCATATATATATATATATATATATATATATATATATATATATATATATATATATATATATATATATATATAGTAAGATATGAAAATATATTTATAGCCATTAAGCTACACAGAGGCTCCCGCGTTTCATCCCCGGGGGGAATCTTCAGGCTAAAATGCATGAAGTTATTTTTGCCGGGTGTTTTTATATACACGGCTGGCTATTTAACCAATCAGATTCTTTGTTGTTCTCTCAGCCAATCGTTGGGCTTCCCGCGAACAAAGGTGTGGTTATTGTTACTTTCTTCCTATATCCTGTCCTATTGTTCTTTTTTTTCTCTGTAGGTTGGCCTATATCCTGTTTCCTTTGTTGTGTCAATATAATGGGTGAATTTATTTTATTTTATTTTATCACGTGGTTCATTGTATTTCTATTTTAGGTTTTTATTTTTAAATTGTTATGTTTTTGTTTATTTATTTATTTATCGTTAGCCTAAGGTAAATTTATTTCTGTGTAGGCAGCTGTTTGCTATCTCACTCTGACAGTTTAATAGATTTCGGGGGTCTTTAAAGTTTAGGATTTCAAATTTTTCATTAAGACATAATCTACACGGGTCGTCTAAAGTTCTACATGTACTGGCCTGTCGTATTATTTTCCATTCAATTATTGGTGAGCGTCCATTTTCTTTGAGATCCCAATAATGGTTTGCTAGTGCTGTTTTAATTCGACGTTCTTTGTTTTTAAATGTGCTTTTGTGGTCATAATATCTAGTTTTAAAATCTAGGGAGGTCATACCCACGTAGTACTTCTTGTTATTCGGTCTTTCGTTGGCAAATATCGTTGCTTGGTATACAACACTTTTAGTTAGGCATTTATTTTGTAGTGGACAAAGTGTACGATTTATGCAGTTACATCGTTTCTTTTCATTGCTAACTTTTTCATTTCTATTCGGGTGGTTACTATTAGTGTTTTGTTGATTTCCATTTGTACTGTTTATATTTTTGTTCTTCTTAGTGTTATTGTTGTTATATTCCTCACTTTTTTATGTAATTTGTCATTTTTTTCTTCCTCTCTGCTGTTCTCTTATATATATATATATATATATATATATATATATATATATATATATATATATATATATATATAAGTCTCGGAAGTTTTTCAACCATTAAAACTATATAAAAAAAACAAAACACACACACTTTAGTCCCAAGTCTTTCGGTGTAAAATTACTTTTCTTATAAGTCAATTTACAGTTTACAGTCACTATTTAGTTTGCTTTCAAGAATTTACGCTAGTCATTATTTAAGGGATCATCAGTTGTTTACCATGAAACACTGTTTCAGGAATATATATATATATATATATATATATATATATATATATATATATATATATATATATATATATATATATATATATATATATATATACTCCCGATTAAGAATGACGGAACAAATTTATGCTTCGTCAGTGTTCGCACTCGCTATTTATCTAGATATCTTAATAAAATATTCACATACACTCATAGAATTACTTCAGTAATTTAATTTTTATATGTAAATTATTAGTATCATTTCTGATGACCTAAAGAAAAACACCCACCGATGACTTTTCATTACTAAGTGGAGGATTTATTTAATTTCAGGCAGCTAGGAAAGTCTGAGGTGGTTGTCTGACTTGCTATTCCCTTTTTCCCTTCTCATCACCACTTGATATGGTTTCGACCGGGGCTAGAAAAAGGTACGCGTTTTACTCGCTAAGTTTTGCGTGACGGGATGTAAGTAAATAAATGCACATTGCTATTTATTATAGAGTGGATGATATATATATATATATATATATATATATATATATATATATATATATATGTTTGTGAAAACCCATGTTATAAGAGAAATATAAAGAGTGCTCAATTACTTGTGCAAGAGAATCTATATTTTTATTCAATGGACACTATACATTATTTTGATTATCCATCGGTACCTTCGGTTTCACGTTAGATTCTGGAAACTCAACCCGCAGGATTAAATATACCAAATGTGACCGGTTCATCACTTGATTAATGATGGTGTGACTCACAATGGTAATTCTGCGACCGGTGAATCAAAAATAGTCCCAGCTTTAACTAACATTAAGAATCTGTACATATTCTTTAAAAAAAAAGTCTCGTCCTGAAAAGTTGGGGAAGCTTACAAAAATATTGCATTAATAAATGAATAAATAAATAAATGAATAAATAAATAAATAAATAAATGAATGAATAAATAAATGAATGAATAAATAAATAAATAAATAAATAAATGAATAACTAAATAAATAAATAAATAAATGAATAAATAAATAAATGAATGAATAAATAAATAAATAAATAAATGAATAAATAAATAAATAAAACAAAATATTCTATTATATTAGGATTTTTAAATATTTATTTATTTATGTTGTGTAGGCTTCCTCAACTTTTTCGTACGACTTTTATAATATATAAAATATGCAAATAAACCAAATTGAAGAATGAGCTCAAGTACGCCCGATCCCAACCCCACCCTTCCGCCCAAGAGCAGGCTTTAAATACTGTGCGGGTTGCCGCTTGTAATCTATTCGTAGATATGGCGTGCGGGAGTGGATGTAGATATGGGAATCACTTCGAACTGGGGAGTTGGCATATTCAAGCGCAGTTGTGGCTGTAGAGTCACTTTTTATTTATTTATTCTACCCATAGCTAAAGGGTTGTGGGTAAGCAGGAGATAATAGGGTAAACTAGACTTTCAAACCTTGTTAGAGCAGCGAGTGGAGAAGAACGAAAACGCCGAAATAAAAATAAACATCACTTTTCGCTTATCACAGCTTTGTTTCTGATCATCTTGGATTTTTCTTGCCGGATTTAAAAAGTACGCAACCCTTGCTTCATTTAAAAAACCGCAAGCATCCTTATAGAGACTGTATCTATTGTGTCCCTGTATTTACCGTATCTATTGTGTTCTTATGTAGACCGTATCTATTGTGTTCTTTTATAGACCGTATCTATTGTGCCCTTATATAGACCGTATCTTATTGTGTTCTTATATAGACCGTATCTATTGTGTTCTTATATTGACCGTATCTATTGTGTTCTTATATAGACCGTATCTATTGTGTCCCTCTCTTAACTGTATCTATTGTGTCCCTATAGAGGCTGTATCTATTGTGTCTGAAGACATAAGTCGGCCAATACAAACATATTAGACATAGCATCATGACTATTTATTATAATAAAAGAATAGAAATATATTTTTTTTGTCGGTTTGTATTGATTGCTTCTTCAGATTCTCGTATTTCTTCAGTTTTTATAAAGTTTTCCAGTCGGTATTTTCTTCAAAGTTAAATCTTGATTCTGTTGCTGTTGTTGTTGTCTTCGATGGGGGCTATGTTGTCGTCCACTTCTTTTTCTCCGTAAATGGGACATGCTCATGAAGAAGGAGACAACGCCAATCATTTTATCTTAAAGTATATCTTTTATTCATCTTAATTATATGGATATCCATCTTTCCTTAGCGAAGAGTTGCTTCTGGCTGGAGCATAAACAGAGCACCGTACGTGTATCTTGAGTAGTGTGTATGCATGACTTATTAATCCTTCAAGTCCTTTCGACGTCACTTCAGTAACCTAAGCTATCAGATCAATTTAGCTGATCTGGATTCGCAGGTGACACCAAGGTCAAAACCTACCAACGATGCCCAATAAACTGTTGCCTTTGGCAAACCATATATACATTTAATTCTGAAAGTAATAACTAACACGATGACGTAAACAATTTTCGCATGAAAGTATAAAAATAAGTGAGAAAAATGGTGAAATACGCTGTATTAAGTTTCATTTTATGCGTTCAATGTCTTGAATATCAACGAATGGGTTGGGCCATTGGCGGGAAAATTTGATAAGGAATCCGTGAACAGTTAGAAAACGAAAAGGAAAAATACTTTCTTTTATATTCATCCCTCCCCTAACCCTAACCCTAACCCTAACCCTAACCCTAACCCCTTCTAAGCGAAACTAATATTCAAAAAAACACTTAAACATTGACACTGGATATATTCAAATGAACTAAAACAAACACCGTATTCATTTACAATGTAAATACAATATAATCCTTACACGCGTTAATGAAATATTTTACATTCATAGGAACACAGTATCCCGACACCTGTTAACGAAACATTGTAAATGTATAGGAACATATAGAATCCTCACACGTGTTAACTAAATATTTTACATTCATAAGAACACATATAATCTCAACACGCGTTAATGAAATATCGATAACTGACACAAAGAAAAAGGTAATACCTGGGAGTATCGCCTTCTAGGAACAATTATAACCTTCCGTCATTTCACTGACTGGTATGAAAATAACAATGAATTTGCACACCCAGTTAACAGATAACCTAAGAAAGAAACAAACTATCTCAATTTCACTTTCTTTCTTTAATTCGTTCTTCCGTGGAAATAGTTTTAGTAAAAATGTTCATGTCATTGTAACACGTGTGGAAAACAGCTTTGTTCATTTGGTTTTCGCTACAGTAAACGTAGTGTGCCATATTGCTGGCGTGGGCGATACGTAAATAAAGGCACATTTAGTTTGGCTCTTATTTTCGCATCAGCCGTGTAACGTGTAATTAATGTGGACACTCCCGTTTGATGTTCAAAAATGTAAATTATTTAAGATATTAATTTTTACAAAAATAAAGGGCAATAACTCATTGCATTATACTTATTTTTATTATGTACGAATATTCGGTGAATAAAGGAAAGCGTATCCACTCTAAAAGTTACAGACAAAGCTGACGCGAAATAAATAAATTCGTATCAATAACGTAGTGGAAGGAATTCAAATGAAAAAAAATAGACTAGTCAGAATTAAATACTTATACGTCAAACGGATTGCTATTTAGATTTGACTTTAATATCCGACAAAATAACTTATATATATATATATATATATATATATATATATATATATATATATATATATATATATATATATATATAAAGTTAAATGGACGAAGAGTGATAAACATGCACGAATGTCCTAATTTATTTCAAACTTCAAATGTTCAAGACAGGGTATATTCTGTAATAAAAATTATGTTTATTGTTCTTTCCTTAAGCCAAGGCTTTTCAAAGATCGAGATCTTATCATCATAGGAATTATACAGATAGATAAGTTGGCAATAGAAAAGCCAAAGTTTCGATATAACTATGGGGTCCTCGAACTCTGCTCAGGTTACTGACCTTGTAGGTTTATATTTATTGAAATAATTGAAGTTCAATTTTGGACACTTAAACGGTGGGCTTTACAGGGACGATGCACTTTTTGTTTCTAGGGAGAGATCTAGACAATACAACAAAACCATTAAAAACCTACATAATTTCTTTAAAAACTTCGGATTAACCATAACTATAGAACCCGAGAAAAGAATATCCAACTTCCTTGACCTAACTTTAGACCTCAACACCGAATCCTTTAGCCCCTTCCACAAACCAAATCTAACCATCTTCTACGTACATAAGCTATCTAACTACCCTAAATCTATCATTAATTCTATAATCCCGTCAATCTCCAATAGAATCTCAAAATTATCCGCCAATAGATCCATCTTCGAACAAAATTCCAACTTCTATAATAACGCACTACTCAATTCTGGATACACTGATAAAATTAAATATGAAAATAATCCTTCTATCCAGAAGAACACACCTTCAAATATAATCACACACAAAATGGCAACACAGGATAAACAACGAACTAACACCACACTACCCAAAAAACCTAAGACATATATAAATAGACCCACTAGAACCCTCAATATTGACAACCCAGCTAACTTTCAAGAAAGCAGTAAAAATAAAATAAACAGAAGAAAGAATAATATCTGGTTTAACCCACCTTATAACTGCAATGTGAAAACAAATATAGCTAAGGAATTCTTCAAAATTTTAGATAACTCATTCAAACACCCACATAAGTACAGCACTATTTTAAATAAAAAACTCTATTAAATTCTCTTACTCCACAATGCCCAATATAGCACAAACAATCATCACATCTAATAACAAAAAAATCAAATCTGCCCAACAACCAGCACCCACTAATAACTAACTGCCAGAAATCTAGAGAATGCCCTTTAAATGGTAATTGCATACAAAGTAACGTTATCTATGCCTGCACTGTCAAACAATTCCCCCATAACACTATGGTGCAAGCCAATTCCAACACACAAATCCCCCACTCACCTTGCAACCCTCCCCTTCTACAACTCCCTATAGCAAACGATACCCTAAATAACACCTCTCACACCAACCAACAACCCCCACTAACTAATAATGGGTCTGACTTCACTCCTCAAAATATTTCATTTTCTCCAACTAACAATCCTGACTTAAATTTGACCCAGAACTTGAGCATAAAAACCCTAAACATTCCCGATACTATAAATAACACAAATAATACAACAACAACCCCATACAAATTACACACTTATATTGGGGAAAGCGCCTTCCCCATTAAGACTCGAATCGCTAACCATATCTACTCTTTCAAACACAATACCACTAGCACCTCTCTATCCAATCTAATAAAAAACTTTAACACTAATAATACTCCCTACTCCCTACGTTGGACTGTATTAAAAAAGATCTAATTCCTACACTCCAGATCTGCTTTCTGCCAACTAGGTACACTGGAAACATTTATGATAATCACAGCACCTAAAAGCTTAAACATTATTAACTCTAAAAATGAGCTTATCTCTAATTGCAGGCACAAACGAAAATTTAAATACATCAACTTCATTACCCCCTCTGACACCCTTCCTCCCAACTAACAACTCCCCTTTTTTTCTAGTTTTAGATTAAAAATTTTTTAAAACTCTAAATTTGTTAATTAGTAAATCTTTATTCCTTAACTCCTCCAACCTCACAAATAACCATCCCATAAACATAACATATCCTCTCAAGTACTCCTAATAACTATATTAACCCGTTGCGCTTATCGTATTTAGAAAACTAACACTATTTCTCCTTACTTACCGACCTTTATCCGCCCTAACTTTAATGCCATCATTCCTACTCTACACTATAATCCCTTCTTTCCTTTCATTTTCTTCTTTTCTATTTGCTCGCTATATTTTTTCCACCCCTTCCATTCCTATCATACTCTTTATTTTATCCCCCTTATATCCACTTCATCGACCCTGTATATACATCTTCCCACTCACTATACCTTTTTCGTAGTCTATCATTTATCTCTCCTTTAAACACGCACCTAAGTCACTCCCTTAATTGATCCTTTTGGTTCCCCCTATTAAGCTATTCATTACCTTAACGCACTTGTGATACACTTACATCTTACATGATTAAAAAAAACCATACCCTAGAATACTCATAACTGATATCAATTGTTACAAGTGATAATAAGTTGTCTTTCCCCAAATTGATCCCCAACCCTAAACTTGAAATTTGTTTAAGTGAGACAGAATAAATGTCTAACTTTACATTGAACTTGTCTCACATTTTTAGTTTTTTAGTTTTTTATCTGATTTTTTATTTAATTTTTTATTTAATTTTCCAACTTTACTTTGGGCTGGTTTATTTAATCATTCTCTTATTTAATCATTCTCTTAACCAACTGGGAATACCTTTTAAATTCTGTAGCATTTTTTAAAACTTTTAAAAATATACACTATATCTCTGCCCGGCTTAGCACTTTTTCATAATTTAAATTACTGAGTCCCATTCTCTAGAAAACCCTCACCTCTCCCACCGGACACGACTTTTTACTTCAATTTCTAAATCATCATTGCCTTTCTCCCAAAATCCGTCTTTAAATTACGACCCCATTTTTTTTTTTATTCCCTTCCAAATAATAATTTTATTTTCAATTGACCTAAATCGACCCATTCCCTATTGACAGGACGTAGCATATGCCAAAAATAACTATATCACCAGAACTCCCTCCCACTACCACCTCACCCCCTTTTCCATCAGCTGTCATGCTTTGTTCATTTAACCCTCCCACCATTAGCTCCAACTTAATCTTTCTTTCCCACCTAATTTGACCTTGATTTTAGCTTAGGGCTTCTTTCAGAACCATTTCATTCCTCCATCGCTACGTTTCACTTGGAATTCTCTTCGGCCTTGGAAGCTTTCTCTAAATGGCCAGATATCTTCATTTTAATTCCGTTTAAGTACGCTCTATCTACGAATTTGAACTCAATTTTCACCATTGGATTTACTTATTTTTTGAACGCCTACCCATGATGCCTCTATGAAACTTTTTCTTCTCCATTGAAACCCTCTTCCATTGGACACCTTATCGGCGGACAATTTACCATCCGGACAAACCTTTTTACTCGAACTTTTTCTCACCCATCTTTTTCTAAATATTTTTTCATATTTTTTCAAATGTTGAACTTTGACTTTTCTATTGCCAACTTATCTATCTGTATAATTCCTCTGATGATAAGATCTCGATCTTTGAAAAGCCTTGGCTTAAGGAAAGAACAATAACCATAATTTTTATTACAGAATATACCCTGTTTTGAACATTTGAAGTTTGAAATAAATTTGGACATTCGTGCATGTTTATCACTCTTCGTCCATTTAACTTTATAATTGCTCTATCTCGTATATTGAGCTTTTACCATTTCACTATAGGTTCTTTCTACTAAAAGTTTTACTTTTAGTTTCTTACTTACTTATATGTGTGTGTGATTTTTTGAAGGCTTACCGTACCATTCCGTTCAGGAGATCATCAGGGGAATTAAGTACCTGGAGTAAGGGTTTCAACAACTGACAAAACACAATGCGGTGTTGCCTTAATTGAGGTCACTTAAGAAGAGGACAGAAGAAAAAAATAAAAATAAAAAATGTCTTAAAAAAGTAGCTTGTAAGATTTTCGCAGTATTGTTGCTACTAATCAAAACAACAAAGAATTAGTCCCATATGTATATGAGTAAAACCCTTGATCATGTGAGTGACTGTCTGAAATGAATATGTAAATTTGTTTTAAGGGGATTGTGCATTATAGAGAACATGATCCACTCTAACAACTCGGTAGCATATCGCAGTAACACATGAGTAAAAAAAGATTCATATATATATATATATATATATATATATATATATATATATATATATATTAGAATAAAAGTTTTCGTATTTATTCATATACCTATATATTTGAATATATCTGAAAGTTTTTTTCCGTCTATCCTAACTATATAACATCCAAACCGGTTGTGTTGATTTAATTAAATGATACAACATAAGACTTTATAATACCGTATATATAGTAAACTGCAAATACGCACAAACTCTTTTTGGTCTTCTTAATTTGCATATTTATTTCATAAACCGCTTTTAATAAATTACTATTCTGTAATATACAGTTTTACTTTCGCATGGTTATATTTCTTATATATACGCAATATTTTCGTTGATAGTAAAAATTCCGATTTAGCGGGTGCTGAAGGCTAATGAATGACAAAAATAATGTTTTTATGACAAGGCATTTTTTATGAATGAAAAAATGATTTAATCGATTATTATATTATCTTCTAATGGGGGTGGGTAGTGTAGTATCAGTTCGGTTGTCACATGACCGTCCTCCCAGGAAGTACCTCTTTCCTTTTTTAAGGTAATCCTCCCAGGTATTACAACCTTTTTCTTGGGGGGGGGGGCGTATGTAGTTATTGTTCTGTTGTCCCGAGATCATCTTCCCAGGGACAATCTTCTTCTTTTTTGAGGTGAGGGGAGGGGTGTAGTGTAGTATCAGTTCTGTTGCCATGATATCATACTCACAGGAATTTCCTTCCCCTTTTATGGGTCGATCCTTTCAGGTATTACCTCCTCTTTTTTGGGGCCAGCATAGTAGATGTCAGTTTCTTCATGATACCATCCTTCCATGATTATCGTTTCCGTTTGAGAGGGAGTAGTGTACAATCTGTTCTGTTGTCATGATATCATACTCCCAGGAATTAACTCCTTCTGGGGGGGGGGCGTTCGTCATGATACAATCCTCTGTCATTACTTCCTACTTTGGTGTAAGAGTAGTATATATTCGTTCACAATGGTATCATGATCCCAAAAAATTGCTATCATGAATCTTGGATTCCTATATAATTTTGTACACTAATTACCATATCGTAGAATGTTCTTGAGTGTAGTGTTTTATTATTATTATTATTATTATTATTATTATTATTATTATTATTATTATTATTATTATTATTGTTATTATTATTATTATTATTATTATTATTATTATTATTATTCTTGTTATTATTTTTGTTATTATTATTGTTATTATTATTATTATTATTATTATTATTATTATTATTATTATTATTGTTATTATTATTATTATTATTATTATTATTGTTATTGTTATTATTATTGTTATTATTATTATTATTATTATTATTATTATTATTATTATTATTATAGTAAAGTATATATATGATTTAATATGCAAGTTACGATATCACGTTGTAGTTTTTAGGGTTATCTTTTATTCTTCTTCTTCTTATTATTATTATTAGTTTACTTATATATATATATATATATATATATATATATATATATATATATATATATATATATATTAGTGAAATGAAAACTGAATTGTTTCTACATTTGGTTATTGGGGAAGTGGTCATTTGATTAGTAATACTGGAGAACTATGAATTTAAAAACTGTTCTGTTTTTAAATCTCCGAAACAGTTACATGGTAAACAGCTGATGATCCCAGTTTAATATTTCACAATTCAAGCTAAGATCCCCTGCTTTTATTTTCACTTGTAAATTTTCCAGCACTAAGTTGGCTTATGCAAGTGCTAAGTCTGCGATATTTTGAATTTAGTTAGTATCCCTGGGAATTTAAACCGCATTCTTTTCTTTGTTTAAAATGACTCTTTTTTAGACATATATATATATATATATATATATATATATATATATATATATATATATATATATATATTACTATTTCATGCATCCACATAACATTTTATGAGATATAATTTTTTATGTATTAGTTTTCAGTATTTACTTCAATAGTGCTCGATATGTAAGTAGAGCTAGGTAGTACGCTATACAAATAAATTAATGACAATTAAGTTGCACAGTGGCTCCAGCGTTCTATCCCCGGGGGAATCCTTCAAGCTAAAATGCATGGAGTTAGTTTTGCGGGGTGTTTTTATATACACGGCTAGCTAGTTAACCAATCAGATTCTTTGTTGTTCTCTTATCCAATCGTTAGGCTTCCCACGAACAAAGGTGCGGTTAGTTTTACTTCCTATATTCTGTTCTATTGTTCTGTTTTCTATAGAGTTACTAATATCCTGTTTCTTTGTTGTGTCAATATAATGGGTGAACTTATTTTAACACGTGGTTCCTTTATTCATGTATTGTAAGCCTAAGGTAAATTTAATTCTGTTCAGGTAGTTATTTGCTATCTCACTTCTACAGTTTAATAGATTTTGGGGGGTCTTTAAAGTTTAGGATTTCAAATTTTTCATTCAGACATAATCTAAACGGGTCGTCTAAATTTCTGCATAATGGCCTGTTGTATTATTTTCAATTCAATTATTGGTGAGGGTCCATTTTCTTTGAGCTCCAAATAGTGGTTTGCTAGTGCTGTTTTAATTCGACGTTTGTTGATTCGCTTATCCTCAATTCCATTTTCATTTTGCATATATATATATATATATATATATATATATATATATATATATATATATATATATATATATATATGTGTGTGTGTGTGTGTGTGTGTGTGTGTGTGTTCATGAACATATTCTATTTGACATTTGGCACAATTACTATCCCTACGCTTAGTACATCTAATTCGTTTGTTCAACGTGACACAACATGAGAAACAACAAATCAACCTAGAAGTGACAGCGGGATGTAATTATTCTAAAAGGATGTTTTCTTATAACCGCACCTTATGCTTTTAGCGTGGTAGTTTTTTAAATGAGATATCAACCGTTGTGTATATCATTTAAGTTCCACGCGTCAAGTTACTGATCTTATCAATTGATACACACCTTTAACATTGCTAACAAAAGCGGATTTGTGTTAATACACAATGCGCCAAAGAAAATCTTCACGCGAACACATGATACGATCTACGGTTTGCTTCGACTAATTAAAAAAGAAGGAATCGGTACGTGACGTAATGAAATAAGAAAAAAAACACAACCTTCAAGAAATAAATCGTAAAGACCTTTTTTTGTGTGTGAACAACTAGGTCAATGATATTCATATATATATATATATATATATATTTGTGTGAACCACTAGGTCAGTGATATTTATATATATATATATTTGTGTGTGAACCACTAGGTCAGTGATATTTATATATATATATATATATATTTGTGTGAACCACTAGGTCAGTGATATTTATATATATATATATATATATATATATTTGTTTGAACCACTAGGTCAGTGATACTTATATATATATATATATATATATATATATATATATTTGTGTGAACCACGTTAAGGTCAGTGTCCGGCAATCAATTTGCTTCGTTTGACTGGAAATGCATTAATGAGTCCGCCGCCTGCGAAATAACTGTTAAGCAAAAACTATTCATTTGGCTTAGATATGAATTTAGCCTGTGCGGCAAGATCAAAGTGTAGTCTGTGTTGTTCTGCGCCAACGAATATTTTGCTATTGAACCTAAACAAATTTCTAAGGTGATAAAGCACACGTCTTCGTGGATTTGATTGACTTCCCAATGTACAAACTCTTACTAGCAAATTCTAAATATATTGACCTTTTTGCATAAGGGAACATTTAGTTTGTTCAAAAACTTTAGCAAATGAGATTATTTTGAACCATGTCAAATGTTTTGTAAACTGTAAACGGAATCACTCTCCCCCTCACTCTCTTTTATGTCTTTCTCTCCCTTCTCCTCTCTCTTCTCCTCTCCCCCTCTCTCTCTCTCTCTCTCTCTCTCTCTCTCTCTCTATATATATATATATATATATATATATATATATATATATATATATATGTGTGTGTGTGTGGGAAGAGAAGGATGAAGGTAATCCGACGTGATGGGAAAATGAAAAAGGAAAACCAAAAAATGGATGTTTTTTTATGTGTACATCAACGCTTCGTCTTTATTTATAAGACTTCATCAGGATGATAATATGGAGAAAAATGTCATGCAAGTACAAATACATGTAGGGTTGACATATCGGGAGGAAAAAAAAATAATGGCCACTACTGGGTGGACGTCCGTACTTGGTGAAGAATAAAAATAAATTATTCTTCACCAAGTACGGACGTCCACCCAGTAGTGGCCATTATTTTATTTTATTTTTTCCTCCCAATATTTCAACCCTACATGTATTTGTACTTGCATGACATTTTTCTCCATACTATCATCCTGATGAAGTCTTATAAATAAAGACGAAACGTTGATGTACACATAAAAAAACATCAACTTTTTGGTTTTCCTTTTTCATTTTCCCATATGTGTGTGTGTGTGTATTTTTTATTTATATTTAGAATTTTTTTATACATATTCAAATATAAATTTTATAACACAAAGTAATTATAATAGCTGAATAGTGTAAGGCCAGAGCTATGCTATATTCAATATTTTTTATTTGATTTTATACCATTTTAATGTTATGAAGGACAGATTCACGTCATTTCATAAAACTTATTTTTTATTCAACATACAATTGTTTCGGCTAACACCAAGATATTTGTAAAATGCTCCTGTGCATTTATTTCTTAGTGTGGTTATCTTCAGTGCTAATAAAAAAAACAAAGCAAAAACAATGAAATAAACTAGGCAAGCAAAGCGTTAATTACAATCAGTACTCATCATCAGCATCATATCCTTTTGTTTTCAAATTAAACTATGGTCTCAGTCTATCTTAGTGGTAACATAGACGTATCTGATGCTTTTCACTGTTTGTATCTTAATCATTCATCATCAGCTTAAATATTGACTTAAATATGCCTGAATCAAGACATATATTTTCACTAACCGTCTTTTGTTGATTCGCCTAATTATTATACATACCAACTGGTTTTGCGATCTCGCTATCGTTTTGCAAAGTTTGCTACCTGAAATACTTGAAACTAAAAATTGTGAATGTATACGATAAAAAAACGGCGTATGTTAA
Source organism: Sepiola atlantica (assembly GCA_963556195.1). Classification (NCBI taxonomy): domain Eukaryota; kingdom Metazoa; phylum Mollusca; class Cephalopoda; order Sepiida; family Sepiolidae; genus Sepiola; species Sepiola atlantica. Next base: position 128,652,512 of record OY744528.1, on the reverse strand, counting down.
CGAGAAAAATTTTCACAAAACTTAAGATTTCTCCTAAAATACATTTGATATAGGTTAATGTTTGCTGTGAAATTAAAGAAGCATTTAATATGCATCATTTCATATTCTAATTTTTATTTATTAATTTCAAATGATGCCTTGGCGTAATTCATAGCATACATCATTTTCACTGAAAAATACAGGGAACCTGTTGATAAAATATGCCAGATTTTTCTAGGCTTTTAGCATGTTAAAATAGAGACCTTAGAGAAATGCATTCTGCAAAAAAAAAGCCTGTGTTTGACCGTTTTGCCAAAATCGAGGCTTATTTGATTGGACTATATGGAATGTTCTCTGAATAACTATGATTATATGATATTATATATATATATATATATATATATATATATATATATATATATATAATGTGTGTTCACGTGCACGCTCGTTCCAAAATTTATTAAAAATGAAATAATTACACTTGTCTGTAAGTAAATGTATATTTTAGTATTGTTTATTGTCTTTTTCGGCCACTTTGATCTTTTCTTTTTTCTTCACTTTCTTTTCAGTTGTTTATTTCCTTTTTTTCTATTTTTCTCTTTATTTTTCTTTGATGTTTTCTTTCTTTTTCTATTTCAACCTTTCATATTTTTTCAGACTTTTCTTTTTCTCTTCACTCTCTTTTCAGTTTTTCTTTCCTTCTTTCTTTTTCTCATTGTATTCGTTCATCGTTTCCCTTTTCTTTTCCATTCTTACTTTCTCTGTCTTAATTTTTCTTTCTTTCGTTGTTTAATTTCTCTTTTCTTTTTCCACTTTTCTTCTTTTCTTTTTCACTTGTTTTTTCGAACTTTATTTTTGTTTTTTTTATTTATTTACACTCTCCCCTTCCTCTGCACCGTAACATTTTTTATTCCTTTACTTTTTTTCTTAGTCTTTCTTTTCTTGGGTCCCACTCTCTTCCATTTCTGTCTCTTCATTTAACTTTTTTGCTTTAAATAGTTTCTTTTTTTTTCTTTGTTTTTTTTTTTTAATTTTACGCCTTCTCTCTTTCTTTCTTTCTTTCTTTTTTTCTTTCTTTCTTTCTTTTTTCTTTCTTTCTTTCTTTTTTTCTTTCTTTCTTTCTTTTTTCTTTCTTTCTTTCTTTCTTTTTTCTTTCTTTCTTTTCTCTTTCTTTCTTTCTTTTTTCTTTCTTTTTTTTTTCTTTCTTTCTTTTCTCTTTCTTTCTTTTCTCTTTCTTTCTTTCTTTCTTTCTTTTTTTCTTTCTTTCTTTCTTTTTTCTTTCTTTCTTTTTTCTTTCTTTCTTTCTTTTCTCTTTCTTTCTTTCTTTTCTCTTTCTTTCTTTCTTTTTTCTTTCTTTCTTTCTTTCTTTCTTTCTTTTTTTCTTTCTTTCTTTCTTGTTTCTTTCTTTCTTTCTTTTTTTCTTTCTTTCTTTTTTCTTTCTTTCTTTCTTTCTTTTCTTTTTCTTTCTTTCTTTTCTCTTTCTTTCTTTTTTTTTTTTTTCTTTCTTTCTTTCTTTCTTTTTTTCTCTCTCTCTCTCTTTCTTTTTTACTTAAACGGTTTTTATTTCTTTACTTTTTGTTCCGTTTCTCGAAAGTTCTTTTTATCTTTGCTCAAATTTCATGTAACTCGTCACGCTTTCTTTTTTTTTTTCTTTCTTTCTTTTTTTCTTTTTTTTTACCAATTCTCGCACAGAAGTTAACGATTCTAATTTCTAGTTCAGACTGAAATCAAGAACGGTCTGATCGCCAGATTTTTGGATAGGGTGTGTTTAAATACCAGGTCGTCTTAACCGTGACAGTTTTAGGTATTAAGTATATTAAGCCGGGTTTTTATTTATAAAAAGTTTCAAGTAAAAGGGAATTTCAAATTAGCAACACTTGGGATAGACAAAGTAGACATTACGCTATTCTTCTTTATCTTTGCGTATATAAACCTATTTATATCACCTATATCACCCCCACTCCCCTCTCTCTCTTTATCTATCTATCTATCTATCTATCTATCTACATTTGTTCATATCTATCTATCTTGATCGGCTCATTTCTATCTATCTATCTATCTATCTATCTATCTATTTATCTATCTATCTATCTATCTATCTATCTCCATTTGTTCATATCTATCTATCTTGATCGGCTCATTTCTATCTATCTATCTATCTATCTATCTATCTATCTATCTATCTATCTATCTATCTATCTATCTATCTATCTATCTCCATTTGTTCATATCTATCTATCTATCTAAATCGGCTCATAGCTATCTATCTATCTATCTATCTATCTATCTATCTATCTATCTATCTATCTATCTATCTATATTTGTTCATATCTATCTATCTTAATCGGCTCATAGCTATCTATCTATCTATCTATCTATTTATCTATCTATCTATCTATCTATATTTGTTCATATCTATCTATCGGCTCATATCTATCTATCTATCTATCTATCTATCTATCTATCTATCTATCTATCTACAACAAATACATTGAAATATACAGAATACATCATAAAAAAGACAAACCAAAATTGACAAAAAGTTAGAATATTTCAAAGATCTTTTTTTGTTTCATAAATAGTTTACAAGAAAAGAAAAACTGAAGACAGAAGTTGACAGAAGAAAAACAAATGCGATTTAAGCCTCGATTATTTAGTAACACTAAATCTTTGTTATTAAGAATTTGAATAGGCAATCAAATAATATTGGGCGAACTGCCATTATTATCGATCGTTTAGGTTATACGTAATTTTGATATGTATTATAAACGAGCAACAGAGAATCACGAGACGGGGAACAAAGAAGAATCACTTCTCGATAAAAATGTTTACAACAATTAGTAAGAGAAAAGAGGATCGAAAAAATAAAACTACCCAGAGATCTTCCAGTCGACCCTTTTCAAGGCAACCATCGACGGTGAAAATACCGATTAAAAACGCAGCCAAAAGACTATAAACAATTGTTTTCGCTAAAAAGCTATTTACTTCTAATTAAGCGAACAATTTATCCCCACTAAGAAAATCTCCATTGTCAAATTCTTTTAAAAAATCATTCATAAAATGAACACCAATTAAATCAAATTCACCGGTTAAACCAATTAATAAATGATCTAACCCTTTTACAAAAATCATTCATAAAATGAACACCAACTAAATCAAATTCACCTGTTAAACCAATTAATGAAGGATCAAACCCTTTTACAAAAATCATTCATAAAATAGAACACCAACTAAATCAAATTCACCTGTTAAACCAATTAATGAAGGATCAAACCCTTTTACAAAAATCATTCATAAAATGAACACCAACTAAATCAAATTCACATGTTAAACCAATTAATGAAGGATCAAACCTTTTTACAAAAATCATTCATAAAATTAACACCAACTAAATCAAATTTACTTGTTAAACCAATTAATGAAAGATCCAACCCTTTTACAAAAATCATTCATAAAATAAACACATACTAAATCAAATTCACCTGTTAAACCAATTAATGAAGGATCGAACCCTTTTACAAAAATCATTCATAAAATAAACACATACTAAATCAAATTCACCTGTTAAACCAATTAATGAATGATCAAACCCTTTTACAAAATCATTCATAAAATGAACACCAACTAAATCAAATTCACCTGTTAAACCAATTAATGAATGATCAAACCCTTTTACAAAAATCATTCATAAAATGAACACCAACTAAATCAAATTCACATGTTAAACCAATTAATGAAGGATCAAACCTTTTTACAAAAATCATTCATAAAATGAACACCAACTAAATCAAATTTACTTGTTAAACCAATTAATGAAAGATCCAACCCTTTTACAAAAATCATTCATAAAATGAACACCAACTAAATCAAATTCACCTGTTAAACCAATTAATGAAGGGTCGAACCCTTTTACAAAAATCATTCATAAAATAAACACATACTAAATCAAATTCACCTGTTAAAACAATTAATGAAGGATAAACCCTTTTACAAAAATCATTCATAAAATGAACACCAACTAAATCAAATTCACCTGTTAAACCAATTAATGAATGATCAAACCCTTTTACAAAAATCATTCATAAAATGAACACCAACTAAATCAAATTCACCTGTTAAACCAATTAATGAAGGATCAAACCCTTTTACAAAAATCATTCATAAAAGGAACACCAACTAAATCAAATTCACCTACTAAACCAATTAATGAATGATCAAATCCTTTTATAAAATCATTCATAAAATGAACACCAACTAAATCAAATTCACATGTTAAACCAATTAATGAAGGATCAAACCCTTTTAAAAAAAGATCATAAAATGAACACCAACTAAATCAAATTCACATGTTAAAACAATTAATGAAGGATCAAACCCTTTTACAAAAATCATTCATAAAATGAACACCAACTAAATCAAATTCACATGTTAAACCAATTAATGAATGATCAAATCCTTTTATAAAATCATTCATAAAATGAACACCAACTAAATCAAATTCACCTGTTAAACCAATTAATGAAGGATCAAACCCTTTTAAAAAAAGATCATAAAATTAACACCAGCTAAATCAAATTCACCTGTTAAACCAATTAATGAAGGATCAAACCCTTTTTCAAAAATCATTCATAAAATGAACACCAACTAAATCAAATTCACCTGCTAAACCAATTAATGAAGGATCAATTTTACTTATTTTATTTGGACGACATTTGCTGACTTCTTTTAAGCTGCATGCATGTCGACATTAATGTCAAAGCGGTCAACAATGAAGTTGGATAAGATTGTTTGAATCAGAAAAACGTGACTTTCCAAAAACAATTACATTTTTAAAATAAATAACACCGAAAAAATAATGTCATAAAAATTTAAATCATTTTCTAGGAATTTTGATTCTTAATAAAAGAACTTAGGAAAATTCAGGATGTTTTAAAGTAAATAGGTAATTTTGGTCACTTTATGAAACACCTGTAAAAATATACTTTATTACTGTTGTTGCTTGTTCTTCATGAACAAAATTAGGGTTAGGGTTACTCGTGAACAAAATTCATCAAAATACTTAGCGGGTGACCAAAGCATTTTCTTTATTAAAAAACATTTTTTTTTTATAAAAAAGCATTTATTTTATTAAAAAAGTTTTTTTTTTTAATAAAAAAGCACTATTTAAAAAAAAGAATAATTATTTTTATAAAAAACCTAATTGTTTTTTTTTCATTAAAAAGCCTATTTTTTATTAAAAAAAACTAATTTTTAAAAATTAAAAAACCCTAATTTTTTCTTATTAAAAAATCCTAATTTCTGTAATTAACGAATCATTACTGAGTTCTTTTTTAGCAAATAAAATCGATTTATCCCAGTTCTTTCGTCATCTTTGAAAGTTTTAGTTTCATTTAATTTCAGTTAATCATTTTGTTTAAAATGACTTTTTGCGAGTTGGATGATTCTTCTGCTTCCACGTTTGTAGTTAGTGATTCGAGTCGAAAAGCTAATTTTGTTTCGCCTATGCATCAGCTATTTGGTCATTTAGCACAAAATACGTCACATATGACATTGGGACTATCAAAAGTGGAGATGTTGCATTTATCAGTATTTAGGAATGGGAAGAATTAATCTATCACGAATTGTTTATTTATTAATCGTCAAAAAACAAAAAAAAACAAAAAATCAGCGTGTATATATATATATATATATATATATATATATATATATATATATATATTTAATGATTATTTATATTCCAATGACCAAAATTCAGTCTTTTCTAATATCATTTATTTTTCGCAATGGCAGAATTAACGATGGTCTTACAATTGTTTCGCAATATATATATATATATATATATATATATATATATATATATATATATATATATATATATATATATATATATATATATATATATATATATATATATAAGGGGTTTATGTAGTTTGCTTGAAGCATTGTTTATTGGTATATAGAAATGTGATATTTAGAAGGCAATACAATGCAGAGGTGTGACGGATAGACACAAGTTGGAGCAAATAAGACATATACTGGTGGAACAAATGAATTAGTTTCAACCTTAATACAATGTGTACATACACATATATATATATATTTATTTATTATTATTATTCATTTTTTTCGATACTAATAGCAAAACTATCTCCGCAAATAAATCATCGACTCGAATTAGGATCTTCATTTTTAGTCTGATATAGTTTTACATCTCACTCTTGTTGTATTGATTTTATCTTAATTTAACCCTTAAATGAATACTAAAAACTAATAATCTAACAAAAAAAATCACCTTATAATAATAACAAATAATATAACAACATAGGTCAAACACTCACTTAACAACAAAAAAATAATAATAAATGAATAAATAAACAAACTGGGGAAAAAATTAAATAAATAAATAATAAAATAAATAAATTAATAGATAAAGATAAATGAATAAATAAATAATAATTAAAAAAATATATAAATAAATGGTTAAGTACAATAAATAAATAGATAAATAATAAATAAATAAATAAAAAATTAATAGAAAAAATAGGAAAAAAAAAAATTGAAGAAATATTAAAGTCTATAAACTAATAATAGTAATAACTTAACCTAACAAAAAGATTAACTATAATAATATAATAATAGTAACAATAATAACAATAGCAACAACGACAACAACAACAATAACAATAATAATAATAATAATAATAATAATGGATGAAATACCGGAACCACCCCAGATAACATTAATAATAATAATTTAAAAAAAAAATGAAAAAAATGAAAAAAAGGAATGAAACATTCATTATAACAATATTTTAGCCTAACAATTAGAAATAACTAATTTATAAGCGACGTAAACAACAGATGAACTGAATTACCTCCCTTTCATTGTTGTCTTAGCGTTACACGAAATATAATATTGAATTAATTAATGAAATATACATATTTAAAAATAGAATAAAATAAATAAATAAAATAAATATTAATATACACAGTAATTTAAAACGAACAGGGAATGCAATGTTTAATGACAGTATTAACCGACATATTAATTTAAACGAATAGACTTGGTTTAAAAAAAAATTTAGATTAGAATTTAAAATTTAACGACAAAAAAAATAAAGATTCTAAAGAGTAAAAAACAAACAAACAAAAAAAAGTTTAATAAAGTAAATAGATGAA